>QODF01000095.1:1603370-2044095 GCA_024372805.1 Oostethus manadensis | reverse complement strand
ACAGCTAAAAATGCTGCTATGCTAATATTAGCAAATTGGCCAACAATATGAGCACTTTGTGTTGGCCACGATCCTCTTGACGTTCACTATTGACTCATCACTACACACACGCACACACATCTGCTGCAGAGCGTTTATATATGTTTTGTGTATGAAAAAATGCTCCTACATTAATATTAGCATCTTTTGTCATTAAGCTATCACCAAGCATAATAGTAGAAATGTGTCTTCCAATGAAAAGAGCTAAAAAATGCTACTATGCAAATGCTATAGTGGTGTGATTAATTCAAAGTCTTATTACCTAGGGTTAGGGTTAGGTTACCCTGACCCAAGTCTTAAATCTAACCTAAATGATATTTTTCTACTTCAAAAGAAAGCAGTCAGAATTATTAATCACCCAGACTACTGTGCACCAACAAATTCAATTTTTTACTGAGCTAAAACTTGTAAAATGTTTCGATCTGGTTGATTTGTGTACTGCTACTGTGATGTGTAAGGCATCTAAGCACCTGCTTCCGCTACGTCTACAAACTTTATTTGAATTTAGAGAGAGTCAATACTGCCTCAGAGGAACAGGTATTTAAAAAAAAAAAACTAAAACCAGAACAAATAAAAAATTGAATTGTATTTCTGTTAGAGGAGTTTGTACATGAAACAACCTTGATGATGCATTAAAAAGATCCAATACAATTGTAGCTTTTAAAAGTCTGTATAAAAGATTGCTTTTTGAAAGTTATAGGAGTTCTGAATGAGCCGGCACATTATTGTGTTATTTATTCTATTTATTTTTTGTTGCTGTTTTGTTTTTTTACATATATTAGTTTGTACATTGTAAAATTGCATATGTCTGTTAATACGGTGTATTATGTTGGGATTTCCTTATAGTTTAAACAGGGTTAGGCGTAATAGGTACCTGTTACTTCAGCCTAAACCATTTCGGTCATGAGAGGATTAATATGTATGTATACATCTATTTGATGGTGTGCATTTTGTTTGAAATGACCAATAAAAACTACTACTACTACTACTACTACTAGTGTGCTTGCACAAACATGGAATTGCTTAATTAAGCTCTCACTGAACATATACACAAATGTTTTTGTAAAGTAAAATTAGCACTGTGAGTATATTATTTGGGAACAAAAGTTGAATATTTTTACTGGAATAAAATCAATCATGTTTATATAGAGATTATATTGCAGACCAAAATATAAAAAGTATTTAAAAAAGAAATTGTAATATTGTAATATAGAAATTTTAAACACCTCACCAGGGAGGCGCCCGGGAGGCATCCGGACTAGATGCCCGAGCCACCTCAACTGGCTCCTCTCGATGTGAAGGAGCAGCGGCTCTACTCTGAGCTCCTCCCGGATGGCCGAGCTCCTCACCCTATCTCTTAGGGTGAGTCCAGCCACCCTACGAAGGAAACTCATTTCCGCCGCTTGTATCCGCGATTTCGCTCTTTCGGTCATGACCCATAACTCATGACCATAGGTGAGGGTGGGAACGTAGAGCTTTCCGGCTCAGCTCTTTCACCACGATGGTCCGGTACAGTGTCTGCAGTAATGCAGCCGTCTGTCGACCTCATGCTCCAACCTTCCCTCACTCGTGAACAAGACCCCGAGGTACTTGAACTCCTCCACTGAGGCAAGACCTCATTCCCAACCCGGAGGGTACAATCCACCCATTTCCGACAGAGTTTGGAGGTGAAGGTCACAGCCCGATGAGGCCATAAGGACCACATCGTCTGCAAATAGCAGAGACGAGATCCTAAAGTCACCAAGCCGGACTTCCTCAACGCCTTAACTGCGTCTAGAAATTCTGTCCATGAAGATTATGAACAGAATCGTGACAAAGGGCAGCCTTGGTGGAGGCCAACGTTCAACCAGGATCCGGCTTCGATTGTACAAAGACCGAAGGCCACGTAGTAGCGGACCACCAATCCCCCCACCCACCACAGGACACCACGAGGGACACGGTCGAATACCTTTCCAAAGTCTACAAAGCACATGTAGACCGGTTGGGCAAACTCCCACATACCCTCCAGTGCCCTTGCAAGGGTGTAAAGCTGGTCCAGTGTTCCGCGACTGGGACAAAAACCACAGTACAAATCCTGTAACCGAGGTTCGACTAACGACCGTACCCTTTTCTCCAGCACCCTGGAATAAAATTTCCCAGGGAGGCTTTAAAGTGTGGTCCCCCTATAGTTGGAACACACCCTCCGGTCACCCCTTTTTAAAAATGGGGACCACCACCCCGGTCTGCCAATCCTGAGGTACTGTTCCCGACTTCCAAGCAATGTTGAAGAGGCGTGTCGACCAACACAGTCCTTCCATAACAGTAAAATCAAATTAGTAATTCACTAGAATAAAATTGTCATTTCCAAGAAACACAATACATTTTTCTTGTAAAACTATATTTGACGAGGGTAATAAAGTGTTGATATTTTGAGTATAAGGTTACCTTACCTATTACCTGACGTGGCCAACTCCTACTGGTAGCACTTAAGAATAATTATTTTACACAGCGACTCTGGTTGGAAAAAGTCTAATTATTGCGGGGCAGCAAACAAACTCACCAGTGGCGTTGAAGGCAATCCATTTGTTGTTACAGTTTTCGCGTAAAAAATTGTAAATGCCTCCGCTCAAAGCGGCGCCGACACCGATCACCACTGTTGTAGTGAAAGGATCAAACGCCCTAACAAACACAGCGGTGGTGGATATAACATGCAGCCACAGAACCAAGTGTGTACGTTTCATCGTCAAAACACTACAAATCAAAATAGAAGCAGCTAATCTGTTGAGGAAAATGTAAGTATCGTGTTAAAAAACGAAACCGTATTGACTTGCACGGGCACCAGTACCACTTCCGTGTACGTCATCAACGCGCGATTAAACCAAACCACTTCGTTGTACGTCATCGACGCGCGACAAAACCAACACGCGCCGTAAATTTCTGTTTGGGTAAAATTGTGTAAATAACAGTGATTGTTCACAATTTGGAATTACGCATTATCAAGTTCAACAGCTTTGTTAAAGCTTTAGCAACTCGTGACGTAACAGTTGCTAACATAAAACACCTGCGGGTACAGACAAACTAGAAGAAAAAAACAAGCTTGTGGGTTACCGGTTCTATTGAAACAAATCCACTCCGGGCGACAGCATTCGTTGAAGTAGTAGAAAATGTTCTGGTAGCTCGCTAGGAATCCCGTTAAAGCCGCCGCCATGCCCACCGCGATGCTGGTGCTGATGGGTTCGATGGCCTCCGTGGTGCCGGAGCACAGGAGCGTCGACACCAACAAGACGTGCAGCTTCATGTCGAGATGCGCCACAATTCATGCGGATGGATGGTCGTCGTAGGCCTGTAAGGTTATTTTCTTACTCAAAAAGTCATCACTGCCAACACCGGAAGCCATGCATTTGGGACCCGGATGGTGACGTCACTGGCCAACGGTAACACGCACTTTTGTCTTTTTTTTAAACACGCACTTTATGCACTTTTTGGGAAACATTCCGAAGTTAGACAATGTTCAATAAGCAGTGATCATCTCAATTATGTTATAATTATATAGTATATCTATGTGTGTGTATAAATATACACACGTATGTTTGTTTTATACAAGTTTAAAAGTTAAAAGTTTGATCAAGTAAATCTTAACCTTAAAAAATGTTACCTTATGGTACTAATATAAAATATTGTATATATTTTACAAAATATGTAAATCTTTTATTTGGGTGGGGACAAACAAAACACAATAAAAGATGGCTAAATATATACTTTATTAATGTCCAAGAGAAAGTTACAAGTTATAAGGTAAATGTATTTTTTTAGCTGATTTTTTTATCTAATAGCTAAAAGTTAAAAAATATAACGAATAATACAAAAACACAGTTAAATGTTTTAGACTGCGTATTTCTTTCTAGAAAAAAGAGGAAAGATGCGTAGTTTGACCTAATTTTGAAAGATTCTCAACTAAAATAATAATTTTGACAAAGTCCTACCAGCAGGTGACGCTGAAGCTGCTAGCTAGATGCCTTCTAAACCAACGAAGAAGTCAAGCTAGCAAGATGGCGCCGGCTGGTGAAGCAATCGTTTGGAAAACAATTGAAATTAGTCATTGAGTGCTTTTGCAGTGTTTGATGCGAAGGAAGTCATATAACTATTAGTCTATTTTGAGTCATTAACTGGACATCCGGATCCTTTGTTGTAAATAAGGACACTGCGGCGACACTTGCTATGTTAGCATGTAGCTAGCTTGTCAATCAAAGTTAGCTGTTAGCGGTGGCGAGGGGTCTTCATAGTGATACTGCTACACGGTGGAACAACTCCCCGAGGATGGACACTGGGTCCGGGTCGGCATCGGAGGGCACACCCGGCTGCCCCCTCGGCCCCGAGGACATGGAGGGCCTGTGTGTCTTGCCTCACCTGGGCGCCATCAAGACCGAGCAGTCGGGGCCCGTTCACCCGGACGAGGCCGGCAACCCCAACGTGGCCATGGGGATTAAGTTCATCCTGCCCAACCGCTTTGACATGAACGTCTGCTCCAGGTTCGTCAAGTCGCTCAACGAGGAGGACAGCAAGAACATCCAGGACCAGGTCAACTCTGACTTGGAAGTGGCGTCGGTTCTCTTCAAAGGTAAAAACCAGAATTCCCTTTTTAACTAAGATTCTCGTGCTCAAGTTTGATTGACACCTTTCAACCCTTCCCATGTTTTGTCTTTTAGCTGAGTGCAACATCCAGACATCACCCTCACCGGGGATCCAAGTGCGCCATGTTTACACTCCATCCACTACCAAACACTTCTCCCCCATCAAGCAGTCCACCACCCTCACCAACAAGCACCGTGGCAACGAGGTGTCCTCCACGCCTCTCCTGGTGCATTGTATGTCGTCTCCATCACGCTTTCACATCCACATTTCTAACAAATAACTCACATATTTGACTTATTTGTATCCTTGTAGCTTTATCCATCCATCAGCTGGCAGCTCAAGGTGAAATGGTGTTTCTGGCCAGCAGGATTGAACAAGGTGGGAACATCTTTATGCAATCCTTCTTATACAACATCTGCACCACTATTAGGTGACTTGTATTCATGTCAGCATTGAACAACTAAGTTAGGGTGTGCTTTGGTAAGGGATGCGTAACGCACGTATTGGAAATTTCCTATCCATGCGCCACGTCGTCGTCCTCCCGCCCTCGCAATGCACGCACGCACTCCACCTGATATGTTCGCGGTCACGCAAAACAATACTGTTGAGAAGAGCCTCATTTAAAATCAATAATAATGACAATATAGCAACCCGAAAGTTGTGTTGTTTAGGTTTCAGTGTTGTCCACCTGGGAAGCTGTGAACATTTCAGGTCGAGCGCTTGTTTTGATTGTGCGGTGCTGTGTGTATGGAGACAGCTACGTTGGTTAACAGTCTTCCAACTCCATTTCCTGATATTCTTTTGATGTGGTTGCATATTCAAGCAAAAAGAGCTCTGGTTTGAGAATTGCAAGGGAATCAGCAGATATCCAACTTCATGAATCCAAATATGAATCCTGCTTTTTCAAAACTTTTTTTTTTTTGCATCCAGAATCAGTGATCAATCTGCAGGACGAGGAAGGTTTCACTCCTCTGATGTGGGCGGCTGCACATGGACAAATTGCTGTAGTGGAGTTTCTCCTTCAGAATGTAAGAAGCAAACGTGATAGTGTAAAGTGTGTGTGTGTACATTTAAAGACTATACATTCCATCCTCTGCTGCAGGGAGCAGACCCCAACATCCTTGCCAAAGGCAGGGAGAGTGCGTTGTCTCTGGCTTGTAGTAAAGGATACACGGACATCGTCAAGATGCTCATCGACTGCGGCGTGGATGTAAACGAGTATGACTGGGTGAGTGTCACATTCTGGAGATTGTCGACCATGTGACCTGATGACAGTGTGACTGCTTTCAGAACGGCGGAGCCCCCCTGCTGTACGCCGTCCACGGGAACCACGTGCGCTGCGTGGAACTGCTGCTCGGTGGGTACAAACACGGCCAATCCACCCAGCATACCTTCGTACATGTCAGTAGAATTCATGCACTCACATATTCATGTTAAAACAATGTTTTTTTCATTCCCCAGAGAGTGGTGCTGATCCCACTGTGGAGTCTGACTCAGGCTTCAACCCAATGGACATGGCCGTGGCCATGGGACATCGCAACGGTAGGTCAAGTCAAATCTTTGTAGCTTGAAATTCCAAGACCCGACGATATAAGAACATCACAGTCTGTTCCAGTGTCACAAGAATGGTTTTTTTTTCTCATTAAAAAAACACTGGGGCTAGGATGATAATACATCACACCATAAATGAAAACTGGATTATTTTGGCAGCCTCGTACTGCCCTGTGCATGCTGGTCTGTTCTCATCTCTCACCTCCAAACACACAGTAAGAGGCCTTACTCTGAGCATTGGATTTACTACCTTGGCACATTTGTTCCATGTTACAACAAAGCTAGTGCTGGTAGCATCTACAGCAGAGTGCAGCAATGCAATCTAATGAAGTGGAAATGAAATTAGTACAAAATGTTAGATTGTCATAGTAATGTTCACCTCATATCTTGCCTAATGTCAAAGAAAACCTTTAATAATGTGCAGGCAATGTATTTTGATGGCTAACGTGTGTGTGTGTTTAGTTCAACAGGTTATGGAAGGACACTTGCTGAGGTTACTGATGGCCATCAGGGAGTAATGCCCCCAGCCCCCTGCATGCACTTTTATTATTGTGGTTTGGACATTTAATGCATTCAATGTTACTACTTTTTAAAGTAAGACTGCTGATGTTTAACTGAAGGAAGGCACTTTCAGTGCCTTTTTAATTTATTTCACTAAGTTAAATGAATACAAGTTTTCATGTTGTGAGTCACTTACCTTAGTATGTAACCTACTGTGTTTAGTCAGAGATAGTGGCCTCTGTGCTGACATGGCATTTGTAAAGCTGTTTTAATAAGTGCTGCTAACTAACTTGAAATTAGTGATTGGAAACCGTTAACATCCTGCTCATGCCCGATACTCTCTGCAGTTGAGTAAACTAGCTGGTCTTGCCACTAAAGGAAATATGGTACATGTTCAATGCTTTCACATGAAAATGTCATTAAAATGTGTTAAGCTGTCTTTGCAGTACTTTGGCTGTAAAACAGGTGAGGAGGAAAGAACAAAGAGGTTGACTAACAGTAGCTACACTTTAATTCCAAACATGGCACTATTAATGAGGCCATAGAAGACGTGAGGGTTGAGTAACGTGGACCCATTAAAAGACATTTTACACACAACGGTTCAGCAGGGCTGGACCATGAGGAGCAGTGGGAAAGTCCAATGAAAAGAGGCGAAAGGATCCTAACTAGACGCTTTTTTTCCTGAACCCAATGTTCTCAGGTATATGTTGACATTACGTCCCATGGAAGTTTTATAAGATCCCACACAACCGCCCCCAAGCCGCAACACTCCAGAGTTTTGACATTCTGGTTAGTTTGCCTCATCCTTGGATGCCTCGTCAAAATTCTCCACCAGATCTGAAAGAGACAACATAGGTTGTCAAAAGCAGGGAGCATTGTAATGTTAGTGCATGGGGGGGGCATGACAAACAGAAAACCACTGCGCTATAGAGTCAGGCAGACGTTTAGGATTGTTTAGCTTTGGAGGAAATCTGAGCTACACTGCTGTTATCCTTGAGGGGGAACATGGAAGAGCTCACCTGGAACTTCGTCATCTTCTTCTTCTACTGCAGCAATTGGTGCTTTTCCATCTGTGGCTGGGGAAAGAAATGCATTTTTGAAGAGTTGAATCCCAATACAGTCATCCGTTGTTATATCACTCCATTGTGGTTTTTCAAACAGTAAACAACCTGTTAGTCAAAAAGTGCATTTTTGAGCAATTTCATATTTTTTCAAATATTTTCAAGCATACCAATGGCTAGATTAACTACAATACAAGAACAATATAACACCACCAACTTGTGTAGTATTCGACATTGGTCACTAGGTGTCAGTAATTGTTCAGTGATAAGCACACTGGATCACTGGAAGGTTTAAATGATTTCACATTCATTTTCTATACAACTGGCACAAAAACACTAGGATACTGGTAATCCTAAACTCACCTCCTGTCCACACGTATGTTAGTGCAACACACGGACACATGGATGAACTTCAGCTGCACGTGTGTCCACTTTGCTATGATTTAATGTTTATCCATTACCAATAAAGCCTCTTTTTAGAGGAATCCCCACTCTCAGCAAGGTCAGCTTAAAAAAAGAAAAAAAGTGACTGACTGACCTTGTTTGGGCAAGGCCTCAGCCAGCCTCCTCAGGCTGGTCAGGCTGTCTGCTCCCAGCTGGTTGAGGATTCCAGGCAGCATCTCAGTCAGCTGCTTGGTCTCTGCGTGTCCCGTGATGGTGAAGGTGTTGGCAGCCAGCGAAGCCTGCACTTTGGGGTTGTTGAAGTGGACCACCGTGCCTTGGTTGGTGAACATGTTCACCTGCACACACACGCCAGCGCAGGTTGTTAAGGCTGAGCGTGACAACGGTGGCGGCCATGGAGGGACATACCTCCTCGATTCCGGAGATGTTGTTTACTCCAAGTTTCTTCAAGGAGAACTGCAGCTTCTTGTCGTCTGCCGTTGCCGTCCTGTGGACCACCTTCTTCTTTCGCCGGGCACTACCCTGCAACACACCACCACACATTCTTTGACTTCTTTTAAAAACTGAAACTTTGGGCCCTCTGTTCAAACGGTCAAACATTTTGTCACCGTATATAGGACAGTTCGTATCAGGTAAGCATCCTCTAAAGTCCAACTCATTGAGGACAAACCTTGGCAGCTACCTTGATATGATGTCATGTTATTTGGACTTGGATGTCCACTCTTAAAATTAAATAAAAACTGCACTTTTGGGATGAAAGACGCGTGTTCATGTCTTACAAAAGGATGCAACATTTTTTTAAAAAGTGCACATTTCCCTAAAGACAAAGTTTGCATTTTGTCCTACCTTTCCACCAATGCGGACTTGAGCCTGCAGCTTAGCTAACTTTTCTTGATTCATAATAGTTTCTTTCATCTGCAAACAAAAAAGATAGGACGTCAGGTTAAACAAATATTAATATTACAACAAAAGTTTAGGTACACCTGCACAATGTAAGGCAACGACAATGCATCACAGCGGCGTGCAGGTGTACCTAATGATGTGACCAGTCTGTATTTATGCTTACGACCACAAAAAAATGACTTTCATCAGCCAGCAAACACCACGTGATCATCACCCTTCAGGAGTCATGAGTATATACCCTCAGCACGTCTGACTGAAAGCCTTCCTCCCATCGCTATAGACGCACACAACCAAGCACTTCATTTCCTAATTAGCTAGCATGTCAGTCGAGTGCGGTTAGCTTGGACGCTAACCTAGAAGCTACAGCGGAAACAGCCCAATAAAACAGCCCTTTTCCAAACACTGTCGTGTTTGGAAAAGGACGAATAACGAAGCTGGGGCTGTCGGGGTGGTAAAGGCACCACTGAAGGGCGCTAACAGCAAGAAGGTGTGGTTGAGCTTCCCCAGCATGTTTAGCACGGAGGCATAAACGCGAGCAAGCTTAAGAGCGGAACTTCCGGCGGGTTTGCCAAATCTAGAGGACAGGGGGAGACTTCTGGGTTACCTCTTGCCGTCCGAGCAGGCGCAAACAACACGCCCAAAAGGGTAATTAAGGCTCCACACTGACCTGCAAACTAACAGCAGACACATGCGGGAAGCAAGATGGCGGCTAGAGCGAAAGGCGGAAATGACGTCGACGGAACAGGCGGTGGTGTGGGGGGTTACGCATGCGTCGTTTAAATAAGTGTTTGCCCTGCGTTTAGTTTTGCAGGCTTTGCAAGGTTCACCATACTAGTTTGCTTTATCTTGATTTTTTTACACATGTTTATTTTAATTATGGCGTTTTGCGACAACATTGACATATCATAACATAAATATGCCCAACAAGTCTGTTTTAAAGACACATTTCTTCTGTTGTTGTGTAGTTGTTGACTCCTAATACAGAAAAGGGGACTAGTTAAGGCGCATTCACGGCAAAATCTTTTACAAAACAGGACTACGTTAACGTGCAGCAGCTACATGCAACTTTTTTTGTGAAAGATGAGCAAACCTCAATAATAACCTCAACAATTTAGAAGTATAAAAATGTCAGTGACATTTCTCTCGTACTGAATGCATTTCCTTCAGGTTTGAGTTTGTAAGCGTTCATTTAATGTGATATATATGTCTGTGTCTAGTTGTAATACAGGGAGTGTGTATTGTGTTACGGTTAAACGTGGATTTAGACTAACTAAATACATAACTAAATATTAATGTATTAATTAACCTAATAACTAACGTAACTACTAAACTTTAGCTACATTAGAATTTTTATTTTATTTAGGAAATTGGAACATTGTGCAGTTTTATACTCTATGGGCGTTAAATAAAATGTGGCTGAAGAAATAATCACCACTAGGTGGCGCTGGAAGAAAGAAAACATCTGCAAACACACACGTCACCTTTCAAATCAGAGCAGAGATATAAATCACAATCAATAATAAATCACTACTAGAGTTATATTGAACTGATTTTACAATGTTTGTTTTTGCACATAAATACTGACAAAAACACGTTGCTTATAAACAAATAAGAGGAAGAATGTACCATATATATTTGTGTTATTTTGTCACCTCAACAGAATGTGATGTCTGAATTGAATCATTTCTTTAGAGCAATGTATGCTGGCACAATTAAGAGAGAGAAAGACCATAATTATTATTATCATTATATCACAAATAAACTAATACTGCTTTAATGAATAAACATATTGTATCGAACACTTTGATGCGGTTTTGCCACAATCACATCATGTTTGACTTTGCAAAGACATTTATTAGAATATATCCCAAATAAGCCATAATAAACAGCATTACTTGAATTGGAAACCCTTAAAGAGCCTTTTTGGTGTTGCAGTGCAGCCGCGACGGGGAGAAAGGAGGGATTTTTGTTTTTGTTTCGTTATAGCAAAAGAAGCGTGCACACACACACACACACACACACACACACACACACACACGCACGCACACACACACACACACACACACACAGTGATATGTCATTCATAGAAAAATGTTTCCACGCACGACACAGGCGGGGAAATGTGGGTCTTGCATGCTGTGCGTGGCCGGTGACTGATTGGAGTTAACAGCTGACTCTTTCCGTTGCAAATGGCTGGCGGATCATGTTGATAAGCAGCACGTCACGCAAACGCTGCAGGATGGCCTTCCAGCAACATAACACCGGGTTCCTCTTTAAACGCAACATTTCACGCGGTGGTTATTTGCCCGCAGGCACTTTTTTTGTTGCTTTTGGACTTGCTTTTGCTAAATTAACTAACAATTGTCTCGAATGTGTTACTGTTAAGCATGTTTTGTCTGATGCCACTTTTAGAACAAATCTCGCATAAATATTCTAACGTTGGCCTCCGTGAATAGCGTCTACTTTTTTTAGATAATAAAATGTAAAGAAACAAAAAAACTCACGTTTTTGTTATTCCTTCTCTGTCTGCTTATTGGCCGGTGTGACGTGTCCGGTCACGTGACGATGCCGGCCGTATAAACAAGCCCGTATGGTCCGCCCCCTCCCGGATTCACCTCGGGCCCCATTGCGGCGGTAAGCGTCTCCCTGCCGGGCCCGGCTCGTTCCCGGACGCCGAGCCACCTGGAAGCGTATGGACATAGCGGGACAGAGAGGCTCTCGTCTCCCATCCCAGTCCTCCGTCACTCACCTTCTTCTCCCTCCTCCTCCTCACATGAGTTTTGTAGAGGGAGAGGGTCACGGCGGCTCTTCCTCATCCGGCCTCGGTGGACCCAGGCGGGCGTGAGAGCCATGACTCTGAGCTCAGAGATGTCGGATGCCTCCATCCTCTCGGAAGAGACCGACATCGACGTGGTGGGCGAGGGGGAGGAGGCCGATCACGGACGCTCCTATTCGGACGGCATCCTGGTACAGTGCGGCTCTCCTCCTCCGCATCCTCCACCTCCACCTCATCCTCCTCCGTGCCTGGACAGCTCCGCGTCAGGGCGGGACGCCTACAAGCCGTCAGCGGGCAAGAACCCTCTGGTGAAGCCGCCTTACTCGTACATCGCCTTAATCACCATGGCCATCCTGCAGAGCCCCAAGAAGAGACTCACCCTCAGCGAGATCTGCGACTTCATCAGCAACCGCTTCCCGTACTACCGGGAGAAGTTCCCAGCCTGGCAGAACTCCATCCGGCACAACTTGTCCCTCAACGACTGCTTCGTCAAGATCCCCAGGGAGCCCGGGAACCCCGGCAAGGGCAACTACTGGACCCTGGACCCGGAGTCGGCGGATATGTTCGACAACGGCAGCTTTCTGCGGAGGAGGAAGCGCTTCAAGCGGCAGCAGACGCAGGACTTGCTGCGGGAGCACAGCGGCTTCCTTCCGGCAGCGGCGGCAGCGGCCGCAGTGTACGGCTACGGAGGCTACGGCGGTGGGGGGTACGGTCTCCAGCTGCAGTCCTACCACACACACTCGGCGCTGTTGGCCTTCCAGCAGCAGCAGCAGCAGCACTCCAGGCACACCGGGACCATCATCCCCGCACCCTCCATCATGCCCACCGGGACCTCCACGGACAGAGCCAGGACCAGGTTCTACCCCCAGCTCGCCTCGGGTCTGCAGGGCGTGAACAAGTCCAGCTCCCCGGTCCAGAGGTCCCCCTTCTCTATAGAGAGCATCATCGGGGGAGGCTCGCCGAGCCCTTCCAGAACTTCGCCGGTCGTTGTGCCGGTGCTGCCCACCTCGCTGGGGCCTCAGCAGCACCCCGGAGCCGTTTTACACCCTCTGGAGAACTTCCCTAGCCGGGTGGTGAGTTAGAGTGCTGCGGAAGAGAGACTGAAAAACACAAAGACACAAATAAAGCGAAGGTAGGATTATTTTTGTATGTTTATTGGAGGGACAGCTCGAGAAGATATTTATGTTAATTCTTTCACCTTCAATCAGGACGTGTTGACCTTGTCTGCTCTCAGGATTTATAATGATCACATGTTGTTTAAGAAGACAAAAATAATCATGGATTTGTGGCAAACACGTGTTTTTATTATTATTATTATTATTATTAGTTGGGCAAATCTCACCATTTGGAGGGTTTTTTGATTTTAAACTTTGTAATAAAAACAACAAAAAGAGTAAAAAAAAGTCCTACATTTATAACATGCAGTGTGTGTTTATTTGAGTAATAAAAATGCAACATTTTGGCCCAAGAATGGTGGACATGACGTGTGGTGTTTTGCAGTGCGGTGCAAAAGTGTTGGGCCGTAACCAGTTCTGTTGCTTTGTTCTGTTGATGACCTTTTCAGTAAAAATGAATGCACGCGTACCTTTGCGCAGCTTCAAATCTAGCTGCTGTACATAACTCCTTCTTAAATGCTCCGTTTACGGCCCGTTCAATGACGTATCACCTTAAAAGGGGCAACTCTAAAGGGAGACTCTTGTATCATTACCAGGATTAACAGCACAAGCGTTTCCCACAAAAGCATTAGACCTTGCTGGGCAATATTCTTACCGGCCTTTTAGCTGCTAATTGAAGGATTTAAGCATTCATGACAAAAAAGGGATGCGCTTGTTTCACACATTTTGAACAAATGTAATGGTGGCCTAAGGTTTATCTTCATAAATTCGGATTATTAGCAATAAAAATGCCATTTCAGATGCCAATTTCATTTTTGAAGCCTATTTTTAAACATTGATTTTTAAAGTGACGCACATCTAATAACGGTGGCTTAATATTTTTAGTCCGGACTTCAGTATTGTTATGATTATCAGTCATGCGGCTGCTAATGGAAGCACTACAGCGCATTTTGTAATAAACATTTGTTTTGAACGAACGTCACACACCCTGACACTGTGGGGCATGCGCAGTGGGAGGGTGGGGGCGGGAGGGCCGCGCGTGACCCCTCTCACGCTCAGGTGCATGTGACGCGCACACTCCTCACGCAATATTCCCTTTCATTTAACGCTCCGCAAGGTAACATTTGCACCAATCGGGTATGTTTATATGGTTTCGTTGAAAGGGTAATAGCGTGTGTGTGTCACGTGCAGCGTCTGTGCAAGGTGTTGGTGCGCGCCTGCTTCCGTGACCGTCCGCGCGCACTCGTCCACTGAGCGTGTCTGCATCACCCCCACCCCCACCCCCACAAGGCCACGCTCCCCAGCCAAAGTGTGTATCGTAGATAGCTGCTAAATCGGTGCATCGCTCCCAGCTAGTTCACTGGGCCAAGAGAGGACACGCATTGCGTGATGATGTCACACGCAACGTGGGAGGAGGTCAGTGTGACGTGTTGACAAACAAACGCACTAAGAAAAAACAAGAAGAGGGCGGAGGATGCAATAAAAACGCAACACAACGCGTGAGAGTTATCACCATAACACACGCACACACACACACGTACAAACACACACACTGACCTTATTGTCTGCTGATGATCTGAAAGAAGTCTCGTGTTTTGCATGAAAAGACACAACGATGTGTTAACGTGCACGAAAAGCACACACACACACACACACACAGTCATAACATTAGGTACACCTGCACCGCCTTTGATCATTTTCATTGCACCAAAAATAACGTCGATTTCTACTAATCTGGTTTAGGTTAACCTGCACCTGTGGAACTGCATCAGTGCAGCAACTCAACTTTTGTCCTGCACAGCCAACACGGGCGGTATACACACTCGAAATAAAGCAATCTGAAAGTTTGCAACGCCATCGAAGTGCAATATAAAACATAAAATACAAAAGAATCATTACAAAACCCTTAACACAAACTGGCAAACTAATACAAACCTATACGTTCTGCGACACAACGTGCATTATATTTGAAATAAAATAATACCCGTCACTTAAATACTTCAAAGAGAAGTCTGTACGTAAACCCCAAAAATAGAAACCGTTCTTAAACATAATGAACTCCACTTCACTGTTGTTTTCTCATCTTGTTGTTAAAAAAGTAAACAAGGATATTAATAAAGTACTTTTAGAAGTGTTAAAATGTAGGAAAAAGTACTCTAAAATCAAATAAATAATAGAAAAAAACTCAGAAATGAACACTGTACACAAAGCGCAACATAGAGAGCTGTGTAAGGTCGTGGTGCTGTATTATATATAAAATAATGCATAACCCGTCACCTGTAGTTCAACAAGCAAATAATCCTAAATATTAGAAACAATAAAATAATGCAGACAATTTAACCACTTTTGAGCTTGTCTTTTACACATATGAATATTCTAAATTTTAAATATATGTTATATTGTATATAAATACATATAAAATAAAACACTAAATAGATGAAAAAACAACTTCTAAAATAAATTAATGACACAACACAAAACTGTAAGGTATTGTGGTGCTGTATTATATATAAAATAAAACACAACCTGTGACTTACAGATAAATAAGCAAATACTTAAAAGAGAAGCAACTTTAGAACATAAAAATTATGCAGATCATGAACTCAACTTTGTAATAGTTTGAGCTAGTGAAGTAGGCTAACCCCAATAACCAGTACAAAGTGTAGTGTACACACTTTATACTGTATATATACACATAGTATACCTACAAGTTGGTTAACACTTTGACATTTTATATTTATTAGACATTTAGACATTTATTTGAGCACTTCAGAGATTACATATTCAAGGTTCTAATATGTAAATATAATGTATGTGAATGTGGGTCCCCTCCCACATTCCAAAAACATGCATGTTAGGTTAACTGGCGACTCTCAATTGTCCATCGGTATGAATGTGAGTGTGAATGCTTGTTTGTCCGCCCTGCGATTGATTGGCGACCAGTCCAGGGTGTACCCCGCCTCTCACCTGAAGTCAGCTGGGATAGGCTCCAGCATCCCCGCAACCCTAATGAACCGGAATAGAAAATGGTAAATAAATGTCTAATAAATGTAAAATGTCCAAATGTTAACTGCAATCCTACTTCAACCCTATATATATATATATATATATATATACACACAGTATATATACATAATGTATATATACAGTATATATACATATACACAAATATATATATATATATAGGCTACACACATATATATATATAAATAAATATATATATAGATATATATCTGTATATATAATATGTACGTTAAAAAAAAAGTAACTAGGCGCACATCCATAAAAAGTGACAAAAAGATTAAGGGTAAAAAGTGATAAAACACAAATAGTTATGAAGTAATAGAGACCTGTATAATGTATTGCAGTGATGCATTTTTTATATATGATACATAAATACAGTTGGGCCAACAAAAACAATTTAAATAATAAAATATGTGATATGCAGTTATATGCAAACACTACAAATATACGTTTCTACACCACTACAAAATCCAACTACAAAAAATTAAGTACTATAATAACAATATAAAATCTGCCTAATTAAAAATATTAAGTATCAATTCTGAAATATACATATGAATAACATAACATATTTATACATGAACATTTGTGATGTTTATACGCACATAATAAAGATGTACTATTTTACACCCGACCACAAAATACAACACTAGTTCAAATAGCAAAAATCAATCACATTTAAAAATATATTTCTGTATTTTGAATGAATGAAAGCTCTTGCTTGTAAATGTATAAAACAACAGAAACTGGGGAGTAAACGTGTGACAAAATATCTGGAAATGCCTTTTTTTTAAAACGCTGAGCAGTCCAGATCATGTGGCTATCAGCCTCCAGGAGCATGACTGACGCTTGCTGAGCAGTTGATCCCGCCGAGGTCAAAGGGCAGGAGGAGAGGGAATAAGACGCAACACTCTGAGGCTCATTGAGACGCCGAGAAGCCACAGAGGACTTTTTTCCTCCCTTCACCATTCATCATTTTTATTTTATGACACTCAACTGTTTGGCTCCTCAACAAGAATTTAGAGATTTGTTCCTGTTTTTATCTTCACCATCCAAATGGGAAATGGGATTTCACCCCCCCACCCCTCCATACTGTATATGTATTTCAGTGTATGCATACATACAAATATTTAAAATTGGAAATCATGTTAAAAAGGTGACATCCAATTGAAAATATAATAAATACAAGTATTAATTATTCATGATTTTAACTAATCCGACATTTCCTTTCAGTGTAACAGAATCAAAAGTTTTAAAACAATAGAATTTATGATTTACACAAATGGTTTGAGAGAAAAATATTTGCTTTACACTCATAATAAATAATAACAATTATACAATTGAATTTTTGAACTATGAGAAGAAGTGTAGCAGGAAATTCTCCCTCACATAAATATATTATGTACATTCTATGTGACACTCATTATATGATTTAGATTGTATGTGACAGTGAATTCCTTATTTACATCACATCACTTACAACAAAAACAGATATTCATGTAAATCATACATGTTTATTGTCATAGTTATCTTTGTTCTCGTTTAAAAAGAGTAATGTAGATATTTTAAAGTGATTTAGAATCAAGTAGTAAAGTGATAGACCGGTTTAATGTTGTGTCTGTGGTCACATGATCCTCTCATTGGAAAGTTGATGAAAAAGTTTTCACTTGATGTCTTTTCAAGGAGAGACAAAGTGTCACAGGTCCACAAAAGACGGCCCGAGCGAGGAAAGAAAAGACAGCAAACCAAGGAGAGAAGAGAAAGTCTTGCAAAAAAAAGTACAGTTTGAAAAGCGCCTCAATCTTTTCCCTTTCAACAGTCCACTTTGCAAGCGAACAAGCTCATTAAACGCTTTCACGCCTTTTTTACCAACACTGCTGCACTCAATACGCCTTCTTCTTTTAAGCTCCTCTTTTTTTCTCGTCTTTCTTTCTCTTTCCTCCTCTTTTCCGTCTGTCTTTCCTTATTTCCGACAGCAAACTTTTTCCAACCAGGGGCCATTGTGAAAAATGAAAGGATGCAACTTTGCCACGTGGATGTTTTGGTAGGTGATAAAGTGTATTTAGTATAAACTTCAGTTTTTGCTTTTTTTTGTATTCTTCCTGTTTTTTTATCTCCTAATATTTTCCATTTTCTTCTTGTAATACTATGACTTTATTCCCTTATGTTTTGACTTTTCAACTTTTCCCCTCGACCCTAACTTTCCTAAAGTTACAACTTTATTTTGTTTTATCATGTTACAACTTAAAAAACAACAACTTTTTTTCTATAAAATTATTTTCCTCATAATATTAACATGTTGTTCTCGTGAAGTTACAACTTTTTCTCAAAAAATTACAACCTTAATATTTCGAATTTATACCCATCATATAACTTTCCCCCACCCTAATTTTCCAAAAATTACAACTTTTTTTTGGCTTGTTTCTTATAATGTTACAAATTAAAAATTTTTCCCATAATATTATTTTTCTCATAATATTACAATGTTGTTCTCATAAAATTAAGACTTTTTCTTGTCTATATTTTCACTTTGTTGTAAAATTACTGATCATTTTTCCATTTTCGCTGATGTTTTTTTTTGGTGCTTTGTTTTAGTTTTCTTGTTAAAATAAATTTTAGAGCGTGCTGTGGGCCAATAAAAAAAACAGCCGTGAGCCACAAATGGCCTCCTGGCTGCACTCTCGACATCCCTATGCTACAGTGTGTGGTTTGTTTCCTCCCTTCTGCCATCCTTATTTCCTTACATCCTACAGTGTGTTGTTTCTTTCCTCCCTTCTTGCACTGATCATGTGTTTGCATTTGCAGTTGGTTGGTTGGATAGACGAGTTTGCCAAAGTTTATGTTTTGATCACTGTTAGCTCGTTGCTAATGAGTTAGTAGCGTGTGCTTAGTTAGTTAGTTAGCAGCAAAGACAGAAAGACAGAGGTTTATGTTACGATCACCAGCTAGTTAGTTAGCCGGTTGCAAATAATACTAATAACAATTAGATAATAATAATAAGTAATTAGATACAGTAAGTTGCAAAGTTGTTGAGCGATTACAGTTTGAGAAGCACGGCCGAATGTTACGTTTTGATCAGTTAAGCTCACAGCGAGCTGGTTGCTTGTTTTTTAGTTGGAAAGACTCAAGGAAAGTGTTGATGTTTTCATGTCTGTGAGCTGCAAAGACAGAAAGAATGGTGTTGTGTGGTGATGGCAGTGATTTAGTTACTTGATTCATTTGTTGCAAAGCAACATGTTTTGATCACTGCTTATTCACTAGTTAGCTGCAAACAATGGCAGGTAGTGCTTTTGGTACTTGGGCCTTCAGCGAGGCCATGACCGGACAGATTTGTTCTTGGCAGACACTGTGAGGGCCAGTACTGTAAAAAAAAAATAATAATAATAATGTTGACTTAAATTTGAATGTTGCTACCCACTGAAGTAGCCAGCCACTTATTAAAATAATTAAAATAATTAACCTTAACACAATATTTATCTAATTATATGAGAAAAACTAATAAAATACATATACTCACCAGAGATGTCAATTTTTCCTCCTCCATCAGCCATTGTGGATGTAACTTGGCTTGTCCAACAGTTTTGCTCTGACCAACCAATCAGAGGATGGATTTTTTTTTGTCTGGTTGAAAAAAAAGTCACGTCCACACTGCGCCGGATTAGGAAATAGTTGCATCCAGATGGGAACGGCTGTGTGAAAATGATGTAATACACAAGGCACACCCATGTGTGGCGCTACAAACAAACACACCAAACCATAGAAGAAGAAAGAACGCATGGGCATAAGTCTGCTTTCTATAAAGCTTGTATATAAGTATGACAAATGGAATTACACGTGCGTCATTTTAGAAAATACTAAGAGAATGTCGACTGCCGTGAGTCATGACACTCGACATATTCAGATATTGAGTTGGATTGTTGTCAAAGCTCAATTCTGCTCAGGTGACGGCAACGGGTTGCTAACATCATCGTTCTTAAAAAGAAGCGGATGACCGGCTGTCTTTTTTAGATTTTCCCACTCTAGAAAGCGTTTTCAAAAAATACTGTTTCAGGACACCCAGAAGGCTTTCCTGTGTGAATGAGAGTGTCTTCTGATGGTGTTCAGGCCATGACTGCACGCCACCGGTTGCAAAGGTGTTTTGAACACTGTCAGGCATAGCTAATTGCTAATCAGTTCCTACTTGTTAGCAAGGGTGTAGACGCCGGTCACAATTATGATGACTTTTGCCTCGACTTTCCAATATCAGCAAAGATGTGCAAGCCTACTTGGATTTTGACATCGATGACTTACAACTCGACTCAAACTTTAGTCTGATGACTTCCAAATACTTGAGATTTCCTTTGAGAGTGTTGAGTAAAATGTGCCCCCATTCAAAGTATTCAACAAACGTGATTGCCTTTCTGTCATTTCCAACCGGACGACATATAATTTCCAACAGAATCTTGCCCACTGAATTGCATCAAGTAACATCCACTCAGGTTTAAGCGTGACTTTCCTTTCTGTGAGCACCAGAGAGCGCAGGGGAGAGGTGGAAATTCAATCACATGTACATGCATGTGGCAAAGTTAATCCGGTGAAATGAATATACCGTCATCCCTCACAATATTGCATTTTTTCAGAAATGAATGAATGAATAAATGATTGCAGTTTGGTGGTAGATTAGTCTTATTAGTCAAAACATTGAAATAAAAGTTATATTTAGTATTCTGGTCATGTGAGACGGCAGTCACGAGCCAAAACATTGAGACATTAGCTTACATTATATTACCTTAATGCTGCATGAAGTGATAGAATGAAAAAAAACCTCCCATCCCGTGTGGTTTTTGGCTTCTTAAGTTTAGAAGAAATACATTTGAGGCAAACTGGTTAGCTGGCTAGTTCACTGACTTGCTAGCTTGGTAGCTAGCAGCCGTCTCGAGTCCCTGCAGCGTAACAGTTTTGCAGTGTGATGTAAACAAAGAACAATAGCAGCGTACTGGTGACTATAGCCGAGTGTTTTCATGTCTACATGGCTCTAATAACGTTTTTTTTTAAGCTCTACTAATTATTAATATCGAATCCTACATCACAGAAGTTCTTCTATTGCAGTCGGGTCTGGAAGCGATTCATTGCCATAAACTAGCCTCCAAAGGTTTGGGAACACCTGCAGGTTTAGAGGGAAGTCTTCCATGTCTTCAGAAGTCAAAGTGCATTCATTGTATTTGTCAAACTGAATAGCTACATTGTTAAAATGGCATTTTATTGGGCAAATATTAAACAGCGCTTATGATTTCTAAGGACTTGACTTGGATTTGCATGTTTGTACTTGATACTTTACTTGATTCGCGACTTGCAAAATACCGACTTGTTCAGTGCTAGATCTTGTGACATCCCTAATAGTTAAACAAGTCTTCGCTTTGATTAAAAAGTCCAGATGTTCCCATTTCAGGCTGAACAATGTACACGAAGGCTGAAGGCCAAGGAGCCACGTTAGCGCCACCTCATGCAGCGCTAGCTAACATGTCATGTCGTTTATTTGGTCAGAAGTGTCTTGAGTCTTGTTTTTATGTGTCCCCCGTCTTTGCCTGTCTCACCCCGGTATGAACTTGCAGATCCCGGATCTGCAGCAGAGTTATGTTGCTGCCTTGCTGCATTTTTCACTTTTTTAGCCTCGCACGTGTTTGCTTTGGCATGCTATCCGCTCATGCAAACAAGCGAGGCCTGTAGCTTATCCATCACGCTTGTGCACAGTGTGATGATAAAATAACAGCCTGCTTGAAACAAACCATTTGTTACTGCCCAATTTATTATGCCGGCCCACTCGGAGCCCAGTGCAGAGGTTACAACTCCTACTTGGCTTACAATAATAAATAAGGAGCAAAACGGAGTGCCCTTTTCTAGAAAAGTCCCGCTCGTACGAGAGCATCACGACAAAGTGGAAGCCGCGGGCTTGATGAGTTGCACGCAACAACGCCTCTTGCCCGTAAACACTTCAGCTAGCCGCGGCGGCCCGTTCGTCACGGCGCCACCCGCAGGTAATCCACACCAGCGGCTGACACAAGGCAGACGTTTCCTCTGAAAGCCCCCCTGCGTCCAAACACAACAGCACCAGGGAGCTTTTCTGAAAGACTCGCATCCAAAAGGAGGAATAAACAAGAAAAAGAGTCTGATTTCTGGCGTGAAATTTCAACCTGAGCACTCTGTGTTATGTCACTTCTTTTTTGTTGTTGTTTTTTTAGGAACCATTAGCGGCGCACTTTGCCTTCTACGCCACCAACATTCCCGCCGCTCTGGACGTTTCGTCATTTCTTTTGCCTTGGGGCACGGGTGTCCAAAGTACAGCCCCGAGGGCCATTTTCTTGTTTTTATAATTTTTTTAATGGTAAAAATAAATATACAAAAATTTCCTAAAAGTTTCAAGTTTTTAAAATTCTTTAGTTATTTTTTGTTTTCACCAAAAATATTTTTCATTTACCCTAAGTCGGTAAGAATTTCTGAGTATGTGGTAGTAGGGCTTTTACTCATAGTCTGATTTTCCAGTATGGACCCATCAGTTTGGTTTAGCTGCATAGTAGTGATAACACTGATTTTGTTTCCGATACAATGCTGGGTAAAATTCTGACTGCTATGGGTGATACCGATCTCATACCGATACTTTGCAAATTCACCTGACGTGTCGGGTAAATTTTACTGTATTTCATATCACAAAAAATGGTAAAAATAGGGCCGTAAAAATAGTATTTTAAACAAAACAAAAACAAGAAAAGAATATTGATTCTCTTTATATTTCCACATGTATTTCCTTTTAATATTGGCATTCCTGTGATTCCATAGTGCCCGAGGATGCAACTTTGGACACGCGCCAAGCAATTCCCACAGATCTACAGGTATTTCAGTGATTGTGCTTACATGCATTTAGCTTGTTCGCTTCCTCACGAGTGAATCCAATAACTTTTATTGCAAATGTTGATCTGAAATCAAAAGAGAACATCAATGTCAAGCTAGCAGGAAGGATTGCCTGGGGAGGAGGCGCCTCGACGCAGCAGCATAACCCAGGCTTTTTTCGAAGGGGCGCTCGCGTTTATTTTACTATTTGTGGGTGTTCTTGCGGTATTACTGTAAACATTAGGGGTGTCACAAGATCTTGTGATATTAAAACATTCATTAAAACTTTCTCATGGGCACTAGGCCTGGAATGAATTAATACATTCATTAATTAATCACACATTAAATGAAAATTAACTCAATAATTTACCCGTCATCGGTATATTACCATGTGCATGCGTGTCTCATTTCCTCATCTGCCGCCTCCAAATGGGCAGCGAGAGGGTTCGATACTTGCCCTCGTTTCAGCACCTTGGCGCGTTTGTTTCATAGAACAATGGCATGAACAGAGTGCGCTCTTTTGTCAGTCCTTCCGCCGGTGTGTGGAGGCGGGGCAGCTAGCATACAATGAAAAAGTCGAAAGTAAATTAATAGACTGTAATATACTGTCATATATTTTTAAAATCATTTTTCATTGTACTATTCTTAAAAGTAACGTTAAAAACTTGTCTCATAGGCCCAGTCTGGTGTATCATCTCTTTTTGTGACACCCCTATTAAATATCACACTAATTAGCTAATGTGTAAAACACAAAGCTAATGTGGTTGTTTTGTTGTGATAGTTTAGCATATATTGACTTATATTGGATTTGCTTTTACCATCTTTATGTGACAAATGACATTTTTCTGTATGTGGCACTCTCTGTGCACGCTTGGACATTTTGGAGGTTGTACTGGATAGAATTTGACTTACAAATTTGGGGTAAAAATTCTTTCTCAAGTTGAACCTGACATTTTTTTTCCAAAAGACAAATTCAAATGTCAACATAAGAAAAAGAGAAGAAGAATAATGCATCCTATAGATTCTAATATGGACACTGCTTCACTTCCTTCTACACTGGTGTGTTCATTTTAAATGAACAAAAAAGTTATAAAAATGTTAGAATATTATGGGAATAATACTTTGTTGGACATTTTTGTAGAATAAAGACAAAATATTAACAAAAAAGTCATATACTAACAAGAAAAAAAGTTTTCTCATAGTTGAAGTTGATACTAATAATAGGCTTTTTCAACCATATGACAGCATTTTCCTGAAATATACATTATATACCGTATACAGGTATATCTTCTTAGCATATCTATGTGTGTTGCTTTTCAAAATATCAAGGAGTTGGATCCTTTCATTTTTCACTATGAGGCCCTTGTTGAAAAAAAAGTTTGGACACCCCTTTTGTAGAATTGTACGTCTGAGACGCATTTATAAATACATAAAATGACTCATAATTAGTCATGAGCCAAACGCATCTGTGGTTCACGTCTTTTTCGACTTAAGCTGACTGTTTTTAACATTTTCATGTTATAACTAAAAAAGCACCTCCGCTAAGCGCCATAGTTTCCCCCATATTGTGATTCACACCAAAATCCTACAATTTTTGGATCAGTCTTAAAAATCTTATAGAACCTGCAGGAAACATGTCCTGTATTTTTTCCAAGTGCTCTGACCATTTTTTATAGAGCTACATGCACAAATTCCAAAAATGGTCTCGTCTCGCAAATCAAAGAATCCGTTAAAAATTTCCTGCATCCTCACAGTCATCTGGACCACTCCCAAATTTAATCAGTTCTTTCGTATCCTATTTCTGACAATTCCTGAACATGTCATCCAAATCCACTTAGAATTTTTTCAATTTCATTTGAACACAAGCAGACAAACAAGCAGACAAACAAACAGATAAATACCAGCAGAAACCTGAACTCCACACTTGCGCTTGGTTGAAAGATAATGCCTGTGTAGTTAAGGTTTTTGTTTTTTACCCTAGAACAGATCATTTATATTTCCATTATTTTCTATGAGGATGATTGTAAAGAAATCCATAACGGGCCGTTTTCCAACTAAGAGCCTTTTTTGTGTGGCACCAAGCTGACAGAAATGTGTGTTTTAAGACACATGTCAGCTTTAGTTTGACTGAAATGGTCTTAAATACATTTTAAATTGGTTGTAGTAAATATAAAATGAAAGTCCCCGGTTGTGTACAGGTTGGTTTGATTCCTGGGATGCACTAAGATGGGCATCAAAACTCAAAGTGAGAAAAAAACCCAATCAAGTGCACAAGCTGATGTTACTTGCTTAGCACTCAGCCAGCCAGCAGAGCAAATAATCATCTTCTTACCAAACGATTCAATGCTAAACCAAAAAGATTTGAAACGTGTGCAGTGGAACACCTATTTAAGTGTCTCAGTGGCACAGTGGACTTTTATTTGATACTTCCTCCCCAGGCGGGGGGCACTTCCTGTTCCCTGTCACAACATTTTCACGGGCCCCTATCAAAGTACCCCCACTCTCCCAAAACGTTCAGGGTGGCCAAACCCGCCGCCGACAGCGAGCGGCTCCATCGGGGTAGTAATCGGATACAATTCCCCTGCAAAGACACTGCTGAATTGGGCCGGGGGCTGTGGGGGATTGCACTCAGATCAGCTGGTTTAGTGTTAAAGAGCTGCCATCTTGTCATGTTTACAGATCACAAGGGCTCTGTGTGTTTTATCTGTGACTTTAGAGAGCCGCTCTCATGCTTCCATTTGCCCTCTCGTACACTGCAGCTGAAAGTGGCTTTTACACCCCCACATACCCTCACAGCACACGCACATACACTACACATACTGTCATTCAGCGCTGGAAGCCACACAACCCCCCCGATAATTGGCTAGACCTAGTGGTCACGTAGTGGTACTGCATCGCAAACTGGGTCAGTCTTGTCGACATTTGCAACATGGATCAGCTCCTGTAGATGGTGGTGAGTATGATGACCTCTCCCAAGGCACAAGGAGTCCACTGACTGCAAGCCATTCATGAGAGCGCATATGTTTTTCCTCGTGATGCTCCACAGGGATGCTGCCTTCTTTACGAATCCTGAAGAGAAATGGAACACCACCAGTGACCTTGACTCTACTTAAAGCACTCATATGCGGAAGTTTGTTGTTCAAACAGTAATATGTGTTTGTAGGGCAGGGGTATCCAAAGTGCAAAGTCCAAATTTGCAGCCTGCGGCCTGTTTTTTTTATAAGCCTGCGGCACATTCTAAAAACATAATTTAACACAAAAACAAAAAAAATCAAAAATAAATAAACAATCAAAATTTGAACAATCAGCAGTTGTTTTACAATAATAAAGTCAAAATAACGTTTTTTTTATGAGAAACATTCATTATATTAGAAAATATTACAAAAACAACATTTTGATGTGTGTGTATATATATATATATATATATATATATATATATATAAATTAAAATCTTACTATTATGAGAAACAAAATAAAGTTGTAATTTTTGTAAAATTAGGGTGGGGTAGGGGTTATATGGGAGTCAAAAGTCATATATTATAGTCATAATATTAAAGTCCTAATATCCATCCATCCATCCATTTTCTATGCCGCTTATCCTCATTAGGGTCACGGGGATGCTGGAGCCTATCCCGGCAGACTTTGGGCGAGAGGCGGGGTACACCCTGGACTGGTCGCCAGTCAATCGCAGGGCACATATAGACAAACAAACAGTCACACTCACATTTATACTCTAATGGACAATTTAGAGTCACCAATTAACCTAACATGCATGTTTTTGGAATGTGGGAGGAAACCGGAGTACCCGGAGAAAACCCACGCACGCACGGGGAGAACATGCAAACTCCACACAGAGATGCCCAACGGAGATTTGAACCCAGGTCTTCCAGATCTCCTGACTGTGTGGCCAATGTGCTAACCACTCAGCCACCGTGCGGCCAAAGTCCTAATATTACTAGAAAAAAATGCACAATGACTGTTTAAGAAGAAAGTAGAAGAAATATTAGGAACATAAAAAAAAAATACAAAGATAAGAATAAAAGCAAAAACTGAATGTAATACTAAATATCTTATATGAATACATATGGCTCTCGCTGGAAAAAATTTGGACACCTCAGCCTATTTATGAGCACCAAAAAAGAGAAAAATCTATTATCTTCCTTGCTTGTTTTGCTTTTGAGAATCATTCAAGGTTTTGCTGCACATCTTATAAAAGCAGCCAATAGGTCTGGCAACCGTGCGTCGGTCAGCTACAGTTGTGGGGGCTGTGAGTTTGATCAGTTTGTTTGCAGCTGTTAAAATGTGAGTGTAATGTTTGCACTTAAGCAGACATAGCTATGCAGTATGCTAAGCTAATGCTTTGGTTCTCCTGTCCTGCTCCTTAATTTGACGTTGTTTCATGTGGTAATAAAGGCATCTATTACAAACACAGCTCATTAGCATTAAAGCTACAGACACACAAAATGTCCCACTAGTGCTTACTAGAAGTTTTAAACAATATTATTGTCATTATTGAGAATCAAAAACCTACTTCTCCCATGTCTGACTCACGCATAGTCGTCAGAGCTACTGGCTAAATTTTAAGATGCATAGCAAAGCCTGCCCAAACCCAGAACTTTCAAAGAGACCGCTTGAACGCCTCTCAAAAGAAGCTAAAAATGAGTACGAGTTTTATGATCTGATCAGTGAGTTTGGCTTAAAACCCGCAGGAGGCTTCTGGATGTTGGCGCGCTGACAAGGAACCTCGGTACGGATGTGGCGGCCCGGGTCCAAATCCTGTGTGGTCCAGTTTTAGGAGGTTCTCTTTAATGTGAAAAGCCATTTCCTGTCATTTCCCTTCTGTTGGCTTCATCTGAACATGATGCTGTTACAGTGCAATTAAAAGATGACCATGCAAAGGTGCAGTGGCAAGCTTTGCTTCCATGAAGCGGGCCCGTTCCGCCCACTCTGAGGTTTCCGACGTACTTAAGTCAATATATTATTTCTACACCAAGCTGGCCTCTTCAAAGGCTGCGTGTTCTGTTTTGCTCCTTTTTCTTGTTGACTTCATTGCCAGAGCACCATGACCTCATGCTGTAATTTTAGTCTAATTCCATTCCAGAGGGATGGGGGATGGATGGTGGTGGTGGTGGTGGGTTGGTTCTCATCTGAGCATGCCCTTGATTCAAGACCAGCGAGGTTAAGAAGGCCTAATATGAAAGGTAAGGATGCTTAAGAAAATAACAAGGCCTTTCTGACCCGCCTCACTTCCTCTTTCCATCACTTTTCCGCAATAAAGCGATCGACATGTGTTTTAGTTTAGCGGGGACCACGTCCAAGTCGGTTCTGTTGCAGCTCGGCTGCAGACAATTGGGTAAGGAGTGCGCGTCCAGAGAGCGTTCGCGCTTGCTCGCTTGCTACCGCTGACCTGTGAGTCCAAAGTGCTCCCCAGGGGTTCATGAAGCACTCCAAGGTGCTTTTTTCCCACTCCTGGGAAAACAAGAGGAGTCTCTAGCCATGTTGGCACGGAGACGGAGGCGGGGGGGAAAAGGGGATGATGGGGGCCTCGGCGCTGTGAGGTGTGTGGGTTGAAGTCTGGGTGTCAGTCTGCTGTAAGTGATCTGCTCGCAATGAACCGGGGCTGCTGGCAAAGCGCCCGAGAGCACAGACAAGTGGCCACAAAAGACCGCAACACGGCACCAGCCTGCACAATAAACACGAGTTATGCTCGGGAAGTCCGTGGAACTCCTCTGAGGACCTTCACTGTGTCCACACTCTCGCCTCTCACTTTCACCAACCACACTCACATCCGTAATTCCAGTATGTGTCAGTCTCCTCACCATCCATTGCCTCCTTCACACAGAACTCTGCTGTAACAGTAGAGCTGACATTTATTCAGTTGTGTTTTTCACACAGAAATCCATTTCACACTTACAGTATATACCTGTTCCTTTTACACAGAACCCAGCTAAGGTGGAATATTGCTGTAATTGTATGCACTTTCACTCTAGAGCACAGCATCCCGAGATAATAGATGACATACAATATGGAGAAGAAGTTAGTGTGAAAAAGAATTGTTGAGTTTGGGCGGCTTAAATGGCAGTTTTGGCGTGAAACCATGTACCGGTACACTTGACAGAATGAAAAACTTGGGGAGACATAAAATACTTGAGTGCTATAATGTAAGGTGCTATCGTATCGGTAATTGCTGACTTGCAAAACGTACACAAATGTACTATTAACAGTACACAGCCACATATTTATATGTGTACATACGTAAGGGCGGAATGGAAACGTTTCCTCGTGGACAGCGCCGGATATTGAAAAACGCAAAACGTTGACGACAAGTTTCGAGTCACTGATTGCTATGACATTTATGTTGACATCTGTACGTGATGGACAAAAGAAAACTTACATTTTAAAAACATTGTTCACATCCTTCACAGCATGTTCATATGGTATGCTTTTTGAATATGTGAAGTACTGCCAAAGTGATCACTCATCATAAGGACACTAAAAAAACTGTAATATGCATGCCAGGCCACTAGCTGGCAATGTCTCGTTAAAACATTCATTCATGTGTAAGTAAATCATGTGACTATGTTGGTCATGTTAGCATTTAGGTAAATGTACCCTTCCATAAACAAACACAACAACCCTGTGGTCTGCCATTGTTGCTTTGGTTGTAACGTCCTAACGCGTTTGTCAGCTTTTTTTAGCATTTGAATTGTCAAAAAAAACAATGGTGAACACAGTTTCTAATGTTTACATTTCCAAGGAGCTAAAACAACACCGTTTTTTCTCAAGAGTTAGCCCCGGTGATGGTATATTTAACGTAAGGATGCTGTCCGTCCTACGCCCGCCCTCACCGCCATGGCGTGCGTACGGCTCCCTGGGACGCACATGCAGCATTTGTGAGAGATTATTGGAGCGAAAGATATCGAGTCTGTCGCTCAGGGAGGAGGTTCCTCGAAAGAGCCAGCCAATGGTCGCACGGCCTGGAAGCGTGCGTGTGTGTGTGTGTGTTTACACAGGGGACGGGGTTGGGGAGAGTGTTCTCTTATGATAATATTACTGGCATGGAGATAAATAACAGTAAGAGCACACATGTTTCTATTGTGACAGCAGCCTGGCAGTGATGGAGTCACTAGCATTACCCTACATAAACATGGCGCCCGCCATGCTTATAAATCACTGCATGGCTTCTCATCACTTTATCACCGCAGCGTCTTGTCTATTCTTGCCTATGATCTAAATTTGAGGTTTTGGGCCTTGGTGGAGGTCAGCAGTTCACCATTTTATCTGTTATCAGTCAGTTGTATGACCACCTTGGCAGTTTTATGGCATGGAAATACCAAATTGATATGTATTAATTAGTCTTGGAGTATTAGAACTCAACTTGTAAGAATGACAGTGATTGCACTTTTAATGTGATTTAGTGCTGCTACATCATTATTTTTATACATCCCATAAAATAATATTGCCTTTCCACATTAAACGAAAAACACATAATAAATAATACTTTGTGTCGTATTATTAGGTGGATACAAAGTTAAAATGTGCTACAAAAATCATTTTTAAAATTGGAGCAAGGTTAAACTATCACTATTATGGAATATAATGGATAGCTATTTGAAGTAGATGACAGAAATATTTTTAATTGTATGAACTACCTTGTTAGATTATTAGTTTTACATTGTTATAAAAATATTATATTCTTAATGTAAACACTAAAACAGTCATGTGACAGATCGGGAACAATATTTCCCAAAAATATATAAATATATTTTTAAATATAAATATGTATAAAAATACAAAGGCCGCACGGTGGCTGAGTGGTTAGCACACTGGCCACACAGTCAGGAGATCTGGAAGACCTGTGTTCAAATCTCCGTTGGGCATCTCTGTGTGGAGTTTGCATGTTCTCCCCGTGCGTGTGTGGGTTTTCTCCGGGTACTCCGGTTTCCTCCCACATTCCAAAAACATGCATGTTAGGTTAATTGGCGACTCTAAATTGTCCATAGGTATGAATGTGAGTGTGAATGTTTGTTTGTCTATATGTGCCCTGCGATTGACTGGCGACCAGTCCAGGGTGTACCCCGCCTCTCGCCCAAAGCCAGCTGGGATAGGCTCCAGCATCCCCGTGACCCTAATGAGGATAAGCGGTACAGAAAATGAATGAATGAATGTATAAAAATATATGTATTTATTTATTATATTTATTTATTGTTTTTCATGCGTGTTTACATACACTGTGTTAATAATAGTTTTTCTTTGCAGGCTTCTTTAAGATAACTACAGTGTTTAGGAATAAGCAGTAAACTTATTACTACTTTATTGTAAAGAGGTCTTGAAATGTGTAATCCGTCACATTATTCAAATGTGCAGCTGGGTTGGAAGTGAAAGTCACTTTTAGAAGAGAATGAAAGGTACCAGAAAGCGTGGCTATGCAATAAAATAAAAGTAGAAGGCTTTGGCGGTCGTTTGTTACTCCAGTTGAGCGCCTGAAACAGCAACAACGGCAATGGCGAGGGGAAAGTACATGAAACACACAACTAAGCACACAAAAGCAGCCTTTGTCTCACACGCACACAAACACACATTTATCCACACACACTCAGGCTCTCACATGTAAAGCAGAAAAATGTTTGTTTTGCTTGTGATGCGGACCACAAAGAAGCAGAAATGCTGCAAAAGGAGGCAAAGGCAGCACAAGCGCACCGTTTAAGGGAGGGAGGGGTGTGTATGAGTGTGTGTGCGTTAAACGACACTGGAAAGGCCGAATTCAAAGTTGTCCCGGGCTTTGAAAGTTTGCGTGAGGCAGCTTAACGGAACGTCGGATTGTTTTTCCGCTCGGCTGCTCTCTGGACTCGACTTCAAACTCAAGACGACATCCTCTCATTAGTTGGCCCTCTGCTGCTAAACCGGCCCATTTAGTGTACCCGAAATCCCATTGTTGGATTGGGCCAGCCCAGTCAAAGGTCAACCAAAATATTGATGAACTTTTTTAAGGGAGCGCAGAGGTGCTGCTTGAAGCGGAAAGGGGAGGGTTGGGGGTGGGAAGTCCCAAAAACACACCTGCATTCTCTGCACGTCTTTTCCACATTGGGAATGCAAGTGAGTCGATTCCCAAAAGAGGACTCACTGCCGGCGCTTTGCGAGCGTTATGGATTACACTGTTTGTTTAAATCCATGTTAGGGGGATTAGGCGACCTCACTAAGAAGGCCTGGCCCGAGCAGGTGAAAGGTCAGTGAGGCAAAGGCTGTTGAGAAGGGTCTGAAAAGGCGACATCACGCACTTTGGAGCACGGTGACACACTTCAAGTGGACTCATCAAAGCCTCAAGCAGACTTTACAAACTTCCCACATGAATTCCAACATAGCACAGACTTGCCTCTGTCCAGTGAAAAGCATCGTGGGCGATTTAAAAAATATAAACTTTTATCCAAAAGACACCACTGAACATGAGCAAATGTTTTTTTTCAAAAAAAACAATCATAAACTTTGGAGTTACTTTCTTATTGTCAGACTTGCATGTTGTCACTATCCAATGAAAAGTAATACACACATAAAAATATTGTTGGTCAATAAAAATCATTCCCATTTCCAAATGTGTGTGATTTTGTTTTATATTCTTGTGCAAAACAAATGGAAACCATTGAACAGATGTAATTTTCGAGCTACAAACAAATCATCAGTATCCGGTAAAAACATGCATCTCCAAATGTTGGTTAGGGTTTTTTGGAGCGTCATCCAAAACACACCATAAATCATTTCAGTAATTGTTTGTACTTGTTTTCCCAAACTATTGACAATATATGGAGATATACTGTACAGGCGCTGCTCAATAAATTAGATTATGACCAAAAAGGTGATCTATTACAGTTTTTTATTCATTCATTTTGATGATTATAACTGAAAAGTAATGAAAATCACAAATTCACTATCCCAGAAAAAGGATTTTCAAAATATTGGCCAACTGAAAAGTATGAACATGTACAGCACTTATTAATTGGTCGGGGCTCCTTTTGCCTGAATTACTGCAGCAATATGGTGTGGCATGGAGTTGATCTATTCTGTGGCACACCTCAGGATTTATTAGAGCCCTTATAGTTGCTCTGATAGTGGCTTTCAGCTCTTCTGCATTGCTGGGTCTGGCGTATCGCATTTTCCTCTTGCCAATACCCCATAGGATTTCTATGGGGTTCAGGTCAGGCAAATTTGTTGGCCAATTAAGGACAGGGATACCATGGTCCTTAAACCAGGTACTGGTAAATTTGTCACTGTGTGAAGGTACCAGGTCCTGTGGGAAAATCATCAGCAGGAAGCATGAAGTTCTCTAAAACTGGTAGACCTGGCACTGGTAGACCTGGTAAACCTGGTAGACGGCTGCACTGACCTCAGAAAACACAGTGGACCTGACATGGCATCCCAAACAATCACTGACTGTGGAAACTTTACACTGGACCTCAAGCAACATGGATTGTGTGCCTCTCCTCCCTTCCTCCAGACTTGGGAACTTTCAGTTTCAAAGAAAATGCAGAACTGACTTTCATCAGAGAACATAAATTTGGAGCACTCAGCAAAAGTCCAGTCCTTTTGGAAAAAATGTATGTCTTGTTTGAGTTCCTAATACTTTGCATGTGTTTTAAATGACAAACAACAGGCACAAACACTATCATACTCTCCCTTATATTATATTTATAAACACATACACCTAACTCTGTCCCAAAAAGGTCTATGCAATCCCCCCCAAAAATTGCAGAGAACTACATGTATCATTTCCTGGTCTCATCTCAATTGTTCTTCTGCTACACAGAAAACGCAACAAAGACAGGGAGAGTCAGCAGGAACAGGAAATCAGACAGGCAAAGCGCTCCAAAAACAGCACCTAGACACAATGGCATCACTTGGATTTACAAAACGGTGGAAAAAGGTTTTTTTTCACCACCGAGCCAGCTGCTTGATCTTTTGTTACATACATTTCTAGGGGCATCACAAGACAACACATGAAATTGAGTTTACAATATTTGAAGAAAAATACAATATGAAAATAAATAGCAACCTAATAATTTAATTTCTACTACGTTACACTCCTCTGGGAATCTTCCCCATGTTGGCTGAAAGCAGGTATGCATGGTCTACAAAGGAGATGATAAATAAACTTGTATTTTAATAGTGAACATTGTACTAGATAAAATATAAATATTTCCTTCTGCAATGGATGTATTTTAGAAACAAGCCCATTTATTTTTCCCTTGGAAGTTTGTGTTGACACTTCCAGGAACAAAACTTGAGAAACTGGACAGCAATATTCTTGTAGTGGTAAGTAATGGCCCCTCATTAAGGGCCCTTTCAGATCAGCCATTTAGGGGACCAAACTACTTCCCACACGCATGGAGAGGATGACATCACCACAAGCACCCGTTTAAAAAAAATAATAACAATAATAATAACACACAACTAGGGAAGGAAATAAATGGAGAATGTTTGTACTCGCAAGGAGAAAAAAAGAAGAAACGTTTCGACGCCACATTTGCACCTTAAGGCTCCGTGAACGCACCGTTTCTTAACGCGTAACAGTTGTATAAACACACACACACACACGCACACAGACAGCCGAGCACGAACTGTACAATACGTGAAACTCTACTTTCCAAATGCACATTATTTTCTGTAAAGCGTGAATATTATTTGACGCATATGGACGTCACAATGATTTGTATTCCTCTAAGGCGACGCAGGAAGGCTCGGCCCACCTTTTTGTGGGTGTGTGGGGCGAGCTTTCAGTTCAGCTGAGGTAAACCTGCTGACTGGATGCCGTCCAGTCCAAACTGTGCAAAGTGGCCTGATTAGCGGCACTTTTTGGCCTGATGGACCTGCTTTATTCTTGACAAAACCCTTCTTTTCTTTTTTATCTTTAGCAAAGGTGCCAATTGAAATATTTCACATGGTGGTCGTTCCCGTGTATCGTACAGCGCAATAAATGCAAATAAACTCACATTTTCCTCCCATTAAAAGTGTTTAACTCTAAATAATGCTGCATTTGTACGCAGCTATATCTTTTATTTACATCTGCGCGACCCCGAAAACACTTAAGAGAATGGAACTCATGCTGCATCACACAGTTTCCAATATCCCGACCCTCTCAAATGAATTAAACCAAATATATGTTTTATGTAGTACAAACATAACTATATATATACAAAATAAACAAACGAACTGTATATCTTTGTAAATGCAGAATTGTTGCATGTATCGTCATGAACAGATTGTGCACATGACAACCTTTCAAATACACGCAAAACATTGTTGTGTGATTCTTCTGCAGGAAGCACCACTCCCTGCATATGAAATATTGATGGCTCACAGCTGCAGTTATTTCTTTTTGGGAGGGGGGTGTCTTCTCTTTCTCATGGTTTCAGCGGAATTGTCTTTTAATTATAAGTCGAGGAAGGCAAAAAAGGTACTGCAAAATTGGAATGAATTGTTTTTTAAATATAGTTTGGTGCAATCTTACCCAACACTCCAATAAAACACTATAAACGTCCTGAATGAACCCCCCTCCCCCCACCCCGTGCAAAAACATGTAAAATATTCATGTAGATGTTTCCAAATGCGTTCTTTGTTTGGAAATAAAAATGATTTATTTGTTGTCATGCGTGTGCAGCCAAGTGGGAGGTCATCGTGAGAGAAACGCGCGCACGCAGAAACCGCAGGGCACTCGCGCACGCCAGGAACTCTGCAATCTCACGCACACGCACGCAAGGCGCCACAGCCATGTCGATGTGTATACGCTGATGCTACTTTTACTCTATTTAGTACTTATTTATTCACCATTCAGTCAGTGCTTTTGTCTCATTACTACAGTCAACATGTCTGCAGAAACATTTCCAAAAAGTATGTATTTTTCAATATCTATTTGTTAATTGATAACCCTTCACATTTGATGCAATAAAAGTTATTAAGATTGTTTAGTCAATGCCAACCTAACCACTCAAGATATCTGCACAGTATCATGTATATAAAACATTTTTTAAAGTGCCATACTTGTTTTGTTAATACATGCAATAATAATTGTAATATAAGTTGATATTATCTTTACAGCAATTAAGAAAACACACAAATATGTTAATTAATAAAAAAAACATTGCAGCTGTTTTATGTGCATTAGTTATTCATTTACAAAAGCTGGCCTATGCCATTTAGTTGCAGGGAACACTCTATGCAGAATTGTGTACATTGCACATTTGCTCTTATGGGGTCATGTTTGGCTTTTAAAGTGAGCATTTCTAATTTGTAATATTTAAAGCCATAATATTTAATAATATTTAATATAATAAAGCCATGCATTATACCATGGAATAGAAGACGGTTATTGACAGTGTTATTTGCATGGTCCATGTAAGCACAAACAGGATGTTTTTACTGAATGGATTCAGTTAAACGTCCCACTGTGTGTGTGTATTAGTGGATTAATTCATTCAAAGTGCAATTATCATCACGTATAGTAGCATATGCAGTGTGTGTGTGTGTGTGTGTGAAGGGTCTACATGTATGTCAGGGTTTGTGTGACCGCCGCACGCGATGTTTATGTTGGGTTGTGGCAGCTTTAGCTCCTCCTAATTGACTGGTCAGGTTCACCCAGCCGAAGGTCCACAGGGAGGCCCGTAAAAGTGGGCCACGACTCCCCCGAGGGGGACGAGGAGGAGGCTATTCGCGGTCACAAAAAAAAAAAGTTGCGACCTTAAAGCTTCTTTTCTGCCACAAAGACATGAAGACAAAATGTGTAAAAGTGCACCTGGAGGCTGAGGCTCATTTTGAAAACCGTGTGTGTGTGTGTGTGTGTGTGTGTGTGAGAGAGAGTGATAAGTCTCTAATGTGGGAACCTGTGTGTGTTTAAAGGATTTAGCAACAGATGGATGTGCTTATCTAAATGGCAAATCGCATTCACAATCATCCAAACATTATTAATGGAGGTCTAATCCAAAGTATTCCCATGCATGCAGCGCTACCCCAACAGGACGGGACACAGCAGGCGGGACATACGACATTAGGAGGTAAGATGCTCTTTCATTCACAAGCTTTTCATCAGAATGCTTGTTGACTGTGCATGGAACTACTGTACATGCACCATGTATAGTTCTAGAATAAAATATAATAAATGGATTTTACTTTAAAAAGGTTTTACTTCAATATAAAGTAGGGTTAGGGGACCTTGCTCCTCTTGGATCGAGTACTGAGCGGGCTCAAGTCTTCTCTGTTTTTCTTTCGTTTCCAGTTATCATATTTGTATATTTTCTTAGTATGTGACTTCCTGTTCCTGGTAGGGCACAGTGCCCCCAGCCATTTTAAATAGTTAACGTGTCTTTTTTCTCCCATCAGCATATGGGGCACTTAATTAAGGCCTTTCAATTCTACCTAGCAACAAAAAGTCATGTGACTAGCAAACTTAATCTTAGCAAATATGTTTTAGAAACTATTTTTGATAGGAAATCATGGAAATGAATAATAATCTATTCCAGCGTCAAACTATATGGCCTTAAAACATGCTTTAAGTAACATCGCACCTATAGTTATTGGTTGGTGTTCAAATGTAAAAAAATAATAAAAATCTTAAAATTCTGCTGTATTTTAGTTTAGAACCAAGACTTAATGTGGGGCAGCCATCTGCCTCAACCAGTAGTTATGGATAAGGGAAAAATGAAAGTGATAGAGATATAATTACTACAAGTGGCACTACGGACATTCCTTGCTTGTTCACTCTACTGCAGATTTTCAAACATTAATTAATGAATAAATTAGGCTTTTTTATGGTGCACTATGGTCTATTATTATTATTATTTTTGAAAAATATGCACATTTAAGCAAATTGTGCAATTTTTTTTCCCAAATTAGGCATTTTCAAAAATTTTGCCCATCATCCACAATCTTTATGTGAGACATGAACACACGTCTTTCTCTTTTCTGCAAAGAAAATGTTCTAAATATATAGATAGAAAAAAGAGACAGTTCACCATGCATGTAATGGGATGCACAAATTCCGCCCTGTGAAAAAAAACCTCCAAAAATGTAGCAATGCATTCTAGCTTAGCATGCAGCACACTTCATACTCAATCCGGTGACGTGGGCAACGGGAACGACGCACTGATTTGTGGTAGGGATGTCCAATATTGGCTTTTTTGCCAATACTCTCAATTTCCTAATCCAATATAAACCGATACTGATATGTTTAAAATCATATATCTCCTGTCGTGGAATTATCACATATCTCTTGTGAACCTAATAGGTACAGCATCAGCAATTAGCTTCTCAATGCGGCTGTAAACAACACTGTCCAACTTTGTAAAACATCTGAGAAATACAAACAATTGGGCATGGCAAAGCATTGTACGAGGAACTTCGCAAGTCAGGTGAATCCGGCGTCTTGCATGATAGAAAAGGGCTGGTTATCCAGTGCGATACACCGATTGATGGCTTTCACCAGTTTTGAAGGACGAAGTCCTGGTTCTGCCTCGCATAACTAATGCTTTGCAGTCATTGCAAACCACAAGTTTAATATTCGGAGGAGACACCACAGACAAGCTTGTTACTGCAGCCACTAACGCTCGTTTACATGCTTCAGACGCCGTTTGATGAGGTCATCATTTGTGCACCGGAAAATACGAGAGCCTATTGGACTATGTAAAGCATTTTTTTAAAATCGGTTTTCATTATAGAGAAAAAAAAACAATACCGATATCTACCGATATTTAATTTTTATGCCAATATTGGGCTGCTAATATTAGGGGACCGATATTATCGGACATCCAGAATTTGTGGATATGTTTTAAATATAATATATAAAGAAAAACTGAATCCACTGTGCTGAGAGACAGAGAGAGAATTGTGGTTGCAACCTCAAGCAGCAGGTGAAGGTTCATTCTTTCAAAGGTAAGTTACAACAAGTTGTACTAACCTCTCATATACATACATTGGTACTCCACAGCCGGCTTGTGATCAATTTCATAGTAAGCCTAAAGATGTCAACATAAGTCCTGGCCCTAACTGGCCCCAACCTAAGGTTAGTTTTGTTGTGCTGACATCAGTTGATTAGCTTATTTATGTTACTGTCACATGACTGTAGTACAGGTGACGTCACTCAAATTGAGCCAGTGAAATAGTTTGTTTACATGCCAAGAGGTGACAGAACCATTGTTTCCTTAAAGGTAACAAAAGCTTATAAAGAAAAGTGAATGAACAAATCAATCAATCAATCCAATATACAATAGAAAACAAACAAGACCCAGCATTCATGAGATGCACGATCTTAGGGGTGTGCAATTGCGCCATTAGTTGAAAGGGGGCTGTTCAAAAATAGCAGTGTCTGTTGTTGACTGACACTGTTAAAGTTGTTGACTTTACAAACTCAAAATTATTTTGTACACAACAACGTGCAAACGAGTGTTCACAAAGAATTGTATGAATTTTGGAGCAAAAAAACAAATATTTTACTGACGGGAGAGTTGTTAAGGAGTGCTTCTGCTGCAGTGATCTTACTCAAAAGGTAAACAAAAAGAGAAAAGAGACCCTTATTATATTGTTATTTAATATTTTTTCATACAAACCGGTGCAGCTTTATTAAACTTATAAATCAGCCTCTTGTGTTCATTTGTTGTTTGTAAATTGAAACTTTTTTATTATTTATGTGAAATTCGGTCTGATTTTCTTTTAAATGCAATAAGGTGTAAGATAATTGTGTTGTATTGAAACAATAGGGTGATGTGCAGGCTTTCATTTCATTTGATACTTATATAAGCCAGTCTGTTTGATGCAACATAAGGCAAAATAGAATTTGGACCTGTGCTGTGAACAAAATTGCATAAACAGACCTTACTCAACTTTAATTGTAATTGTAAAGTGTAATGTTGAAACATGGATGTGGGGGGAAATGTAGCATTTCAGACCTGTTGCTGTTGCCCGTGTGTTTACATTCAGTGATGATTTGGCCATCTCTTTGTGTTGTTTATGTTCTGTCAGCATGTTGCCATATGTCAAACAGGTGAGTTTATGTGTTTTGCTATCAGACGTAGAATCTGCTAGTTTTTCAAGCAGCCCCTACCACAGTGAGCTCACAATAAAGTAGGGATACACGCGCTGAACAAACTTAACAGTACAGATACTTTATAAATTTGGCCATTAAGCAGAAAGAAAGAAAAGTCAGTAGACTTCAGTACTGCAGTGGTGTCTATCAAGTGCTTAATATGCTGTCAAAAGTATTTTTGTTTTGCTTGATTGATTCTATTTTTAACTTACTAGTATTTGTTTTTAAATGATGTGCTGAAACACATAAAGACGTGTAGAATAAATACATACAATATATTATGTTTTTTAATATTTATTTCGTATTCACCTGTAGACCTTTACAGGAAGTGTACTTTGTATACAGAAAGAGTAATTGTTCTTTTTTTTCCTCATCCAATTTCCAATACTTAGACATAATTATTATTATTATTATTTTTTTACTAAAATGGAATTGACTAAAGGTAAACAAAATATTTAGATTGCATCGACTAAAAAGTCCCTAAAACAAGAAACATTTTTGTTCACAAGACTAAGACAAAAAATAAAATGGTTGCCAAAATCAAGTAATATTGTATACAAATTCGTTGTTGGAGGTTTTTGGAGGTGTTTTAACAACAGGCTTTGTGTGCAGGATAGGTGTGTCCCATTGTGTGCAATAATTAGCTGCCTCTTTTTCCACTATTTTTATATAATTACAACATACAGAAGAGACAAAGATGTGTGTTCATGTCTCACATAAGGACTGTGGATGGTTTGCAACATTAAAAAAAGTGCACGTTTCCTCGAAGACTAGGAACTTGTGAATATAGCATTCCACATTGGTCACTAGGTGTCAGCAATTGTTTGTGAGACCACCACCAAAGAACCATTTATTGTAGGTTTACAGTATCTCATTATCGCACTATAATAATAACAATAATAATAATAATAATAATAATAATAATCATCATCATCATCATAATAACAACACGGGTTACTGCTGCAGTCGTAGCCCACAACAAGCCGAAACTCAACTCTGTACCTCCAAAGTCACTTCCTGCCCACCATAGACTATGCTTTCCTACAAGATAAACTGTCTTAAGTGGCTTATTTTCTCTGATTATATCCACTATATTGGGTAATATGAGTGTAAAGCTGACTATAGGGCTGTTATTTCACCCCCACAGGACTCAAATGATGTTAAAAATGTATTTAGAAGATAGTAAATGGGTTTTCTATGGTATAACTACAAAAATATTCCATTTACCATGCAAATAAACAATCCTACTTAGTGGAAATTCACTCACTACTGCTACTACTATAACACTAGTAATAAATACGTTATTGGTGTCTCTGCATGTCGAAGAGGTTTTTAGGGAGGTGGAGGGTAAATACAAGTTAACCTCCTTAATGAGACTGAAAACATGATGTCAGTCCAGCCTTATTAACCCCATTGATTTGCAAATGGCCGGCACCTAAAGTAGCGTCGCTGGCGGTGGTGCCTTCTTGTGCTATTGAGCGCTCTGAGGTTCAAGAAGCGCCTCCTGGGCGGTCGGCCCGGCACTCACCTGCCAAACCGCCGTGACTGTCGCCAGCTGCCAATTAACACCTAGGCCATGTTAATTAGGCCGCAGAGGCGCCCACTTCACAAGACTTTTCAGACCCTTTAGCACAAGTGGATCTTTTCTCTTTTTTTTTGAGAGCTCGTTGCACAATCTGCATAATGCATCTCGACTAAGTGGGACTTCAGCGCGGAGACCTCTGAGGAGTCTTGAAGTTGCCACATGAGAGTCATTGGAGAGCACCAAGTAAAGACCGCAACGATGCAGTCGAATGCTTGCAACACCCGTGGGTACCTTTGAATCATAAAATGCTAGCTGATTGTAGAGTATTAACAACTAGTTTGCCGCCTAAACGGGCTGCTGAATAAATCAAAAACAGAAATAAACAAGAAGAGAGCAAAGTCACGACAAGCCATGGAGGTGAAATGTACTCCTTGGCCTCAACAAGCAGACAGCACACTCATTGCTGGACTTATATATTTGGTATAAATCATAACAGAAGTACACTAGAAAACAATTAGATTTAGATACAGCAGCAATGTCTTGAAGTCATGGAGGTGTACTGGATTCCATGACTTGGCAGAAACAAGCCATTTGTTTGCTGCCTAAATGGGCTGCCCCGGGAAGCAAACGGGAAGTGAGCAAAGTTATGCCAACCACATTATGTTGTGCAGCTGCAATGTCTTGAAGCCACGTACTGGATTTCACAACTTGTCAGCATCAAGCAGACGGCACAGTCCCTTCAGTCCCAACTAGTTTTCTGCATAAACAGGAAAATATTACAATAATAAACTCATAATTATGGAAGAAAATGTATGAAATATTTGAAAAAAAAACCAAACAAACAACACATGAAGCTGTGCCGGAGAAGAAGACTCAACGAACAAGAAACGCCAGGTGTTCCCAGCACATCCTCACTACACAATTGGGTCTCCCAGGTCTGTCCGGCATCCCCCCCCCGCCATCTTATCCAACTCATGACTCCATGGTAATCACTTGACAACTCAGCTCCTCTTTTCATCCAGAACATGCAGATGCAGGTCTGATGATATGACTACACAAGCAATTATAGACCTACGGCCAGGGATGTCCTGATGCCAAATGGACGTGTGGGCTTTCTTATGTTTGAACATGGTGTTTGTTATGGACAAACGAGTCCAATAACGAGTTCATATCAGGGAGGCTGTTTGAAAAGTTTGAAAACAACAGCAAAAATTGGAAATAAAGACCAAAGTTCATACAGATAATAGGTTTTTTCAGGTATATCATAAAGCTGAGATGCAGTTTTTATAAAATATATACAACATCTTATCATATCTACATGTGTTTCTTTACAAAATATCAATGTCTCTTGCTGCCTTAATTTTTCACTATGTGGTCCTCGCTGGGGTCCCCCCGGCGGAGCTGGAAGAGGTGGCCGGGGACCAAAATGTCTGGACTTCCTTTCGGAGACTGCTGCCCCCGCGACTGGAATTGGACAGTTTGCTGTAAAAATCTTCAACAGATGCGATGGAAAGGCATGGAGTGAGGTTTTATCTGCCCGTTCTTTTCTGTGAAGATATTTTTTTAATTAGTTGCATTTTATTTTTGTTACATTAGAATGTGTCGATGATTGGCTCTGAGCCTCAGGCGTCGGTTCTGTTGTGTAAACCAGTCAGAAAATTGTTAAACTCGACTGTGGAAAAAACACACTTTATCTTGTATTTCCTATCATTTAAAATGCTTCTATAAATATTTGCAATTGATCAATGATTGATTTTTCATCATTCTGAGGACATTCCTCCCCCACAACAGACATATAGCATCCAGAGGAGCTGCCCCAAACTCCAAGAACTGTTTGGGGGACAATATGTCATCATTAGTGCCTCTGGAATGCTGGAGGTGAAGTGGGTGTTTGAGATGGCTGGTTTTGTGCTCACGTTCATGTTACCTAAAAAAGGAAGAAAACCACCTAAAAGGCTCGAGAAACACAATGACACATCAAAAGGGGAAGCTACAGAACTCGGGGATAATAAGACTCATGAATAAGCTCCCGACTCGGAAAGGAACAATGTGTTTAAGAGTGTGTGAGAGACAAGTGTGTGTGTGTGTTGCACTAAAGTTAGGGTCTAAAATGACTGGACAAAGCGGAGGAGCGCTCATTCAGCACATTCATTATTTCACTGCTTCACATCATCATTTCATCTCCTGTCTGCTGCCACTTCAAACGTTTCTTTCATGCTCGCAAAACGCAAAAAAGGGCCAAAATATAACAAGAGACGCCGCTGTATTGCTGATGCGGTCAATTTTTTTTTTTACTGTTCCTGGAACTGAAAGTCGTTTTCAGCCAGCCCTTTTTAAATTAAGTTTGACTGAAAATGTAACAAGTAGCAACAATGTATGTAGTAACATACATGATTCCCACCTGTGTCTTACAGTACATTACAGTACTCACACGTGTGCCCGATTTACACCCTGCATCATTCCTACCTGTGCCTCACAATACTTTTGCCAGTATTGTATATGCTCCTTGCATGGGAATTAGCAATAAAAGACAACATTTCCACCTCTTCCTGAAAACATACACGATTCTCACCTTTGCATTTGGTACTAACAGTCCCATACATTATCTTTGCTAAAGTAACTCTGTAGCATCTTCACCTGTGTATTATTGAAACCATCCCCACCTGTGCCTAAGAACATGTAGTGTTCCCATCCGTGTCTCAATGCCTTACGAACACCATTGGGTAATTCCACCTGCTTTTGCTTCAGCATAAATAAGTAACATTCCCGCCTGTGTCGTACTGACACCATGCTGTACACGATTTCCACCTGTGCTTTACTATCAGCATGCAGCATCTTTGTTTGGGTCTTACTGACTTTGTCAACGCCTGTGCCTCACTGACAACATGATTAACATCAGTTCCTTACTGACAGCGCCTGCCTGTATCTGCCTGTGTCGCCGTGTCAATATACAGTAACCCCACCTGTACCTTACACCTGTACATAATCACCATGTGTCCGACCAGCATCAATACATTTCTCCCACCTGTGCCTCACACTGCAGTATTCCCACTGTGCCACTTTTACAACATGCTGTAAACATGCCTGTAGCTACCTGACAACATGGGGTAAAACATACCACCTGTACCTTCATGATACAGTAACTTACAGCATATCCGCCATCTGTGTCTCTCAATAAAAAACATACCTAACTAAACACTGCCTCTACCTCATTGTCAGCAGCGCAAGCAATGAACCTAATTACAGTCCGAGTTACAGTATACATTTGCTTTATTTACAATCTATGTTAGAAGACAATATATCTCCGTTATAAGACAGCAGCTTTATTTACAATCTACGTGAGCAGACACAATACAGCTACCTTATTTACAATCTACAAGAGAAGATGCATCTACTTTATTTACAATCTACGTAAGAAGACAAAATCTGCTTCAATTACAATGAAGGCGCATCTACTTATGCACAATCTATATTATAACACATCTACTGTACTTTATGTACAATCTACATTAGAAGACATCTACTTTAGAGAACATTTACTTTATTTACAATCTATGTTAGAAGACATCTACTTTTTGTACAAAGTACATTAGACGACAGCATTTGCATTATTTACCATCTATATTAGGAGACAACAACTGTTTTATTTAGAATCTATTTTAGAAGACACATCTACTTTATTTACAAGTTACGTTAAAACACAACATCTGCTCTATGTTCAACCTATCTTACAAGGTCTCCTTCCTGAGCCATCACCTTAGCGTAATGTAGGAGTTTGCGTGTCCCTATGATCCTAGGGTCTAAGTTGGGTGACCCATGACAAACAATTCCTAAGGGAGGGACCAGACAAAGAGTGGCTCAACAGACCCCAATAATGATAAAAAACAATGGACCTAATTTTCCCTGGCCAGGACATAGGTCACCAGGGCCCCCCTCTGGACGGTGGCCAGCGTCTGGTGGCCGGGCATAGCCCAAAGAGGTAACATGGGTCCGTCCTGCCGTGAACTTCCCACTAGTGCGAGGGGCAGTGCGAACTGGGTGGCGCCCAAAAGCATTTTGAACCTTGGCTGCAGAAGCTAGCTCTTGGGACGTAGAATGTCACCTCTCTGGTGGAGAAGAAGAGATATTGAGTCAGATTGGGCCATGAGTCGCTGAGGCAAAACTCGAACATGGGAGTTCAAAAAAGCCGTAGAGAACGACTTCTGGACGCCTTTGAAGAGATTCTGGTCCATCAGTCGCCATCTGAGAAGGGGTAAACAGTGCACAATCACCTTGACAATCACCTTGACTCAAGAGGGTGTGGACCAGTAGAAGGAGTACTTCGAAGACCTTCTCCCACCGACACGTCTTCCAATGAGGGAGCAATGACTGGGGACTGTGGGCTCTCCGATCTCTGGGACTGAGGTGGATGCTGTGGGTGTGTCTTGGTTGACACAACGCCTGGTAAGGTCTATTAAAGGTTCTGGGGAGAAGGATCTGCTGTATAGTTGAATCTTGGATTCAAGAAGAGCAGTGTGGTTTTTGTCCTTGTTGTGTAACTGTAGACCAACTCAACACTCTGGCAGGGTCCTAGAGGTTACTTGGGAGTTTTCGCAACCAGTCATCATGTGTTTTGTGGACTTGGAGAAGGCATTCGACCATGTGCCTCAAATAATTCTGTCGGGAGTACTCTAGAAATTGGACCACCTAATTCAGGCAGTTTGTTCTGTGTATGACCAGTGTCAGAGTTTGGTTCGCATTTCCGGCAATAAGTCGGACCCGTTTTCAATGAGAGTTGGACTCCGCCAGGGCTACCCTTCATCACCAATGCTGTTCATTACATTTATGGACAGAATTTTGAAAAATTTGGTGGCTGCAGGATTGGGTCTGTGACCCTCAAAACTCACTGGATTGGTTCGTAGCCAAGTGTGAAGCAGTTGGGATGAGAAGTATCACCTCTAAGTCTATGGTTATTGCTCGGAAAAGGGTGGCGTGCCATCTCCAGGTCAAGGATAAGATCCTGCCCATGTGGAGAAGTTTAAGTGCTTCAGGGTCTTGTTCACAAGTGAAGGAAAGATGGAACGCAAGATCGACAAGTGGATTGGTGCAACATATGCTGGAATGTAGACTCTGCATCAGTCTGTCTCAGTTTACTGGTCAATCTACGTTTTTACCCTCCCCTATGGTCATGAACTTTGGGTGGTGACTGAGTAAGGACAGATTGCAGGTACAAGCAGCTGAAATTAGTTTTCTCCTCCAGAGGTTGGCTGGGCTCGCTCGTAGGAATAAGGTAAGAACCACTGTCATCTGGGAGAGCCTCAAAGTAGTACCAATTCTCCTCCGCTTTCAAAGGAGCCATATGAGATGGCTCGGTATCTGGTCAGGATGCCTCCTGGATGCCACCCTGGGGAGGTGGTCAGGGCAGATACGGCTAGTAGGAGGCCATGAAGAAGACCCAGGAACAAGTTGGAAAAACTATTTCTCTCAATTGGCCTCGGAACGCGTCGGGATCCACCGGGAGAAGCTGGACTAAAGTATCCGCGGAGAGGGAAGTCTGTTCTTCCCTGTTAAACCTGCTGCCTTTGAGACACAGCCTTGAATAAATGCAAGAGGATGGATGCATGGATGGATGGATAGCTTATAAGACAACATTTACTTTATTTACAATCTACATACATCACTTTTATTTAGAGTTTACATTAGAAGACGCATCATCTTTATGTAAAATCTACGTTAGAAGACAACATCTATGTACAATCTACGTAAGAAGACATCTACTTTATGTACAATCTAAGTTAGAAGACAACATCTACTTTATTCGGAGGCTAATTTAACAGACACAAGGTTAGCAGACACACTACATCTACCCTTTTACAAGCTACGTTAGAACATGTACTTTATTTATAATATAGGTTCGATGAGGCATCTACTTTGTTTACAATCTATTTTAGAAGACAACATCTACTTTATTTAGAGTCTACAATAGATGACATTTACTTTATTTACAGTCTAGGTTAGAAGACACAATACAATGACTTCATTTACAATTCACGTTAGAAGACATCTGCTTTATTTACAATCTCTGTTAGACAAGAATGCAACCACAAAAAAACAAGTGAATTGTATGAAGTTATCTACCACTGGTGCATGTGGACAGATTAATGTGAGTGCAGAACGAGGGATAAAGTTGCATACATTAAAATAAACACTTTGATGCTTTCAACTGGCTGGAAGAAACGGGGTATTGAGGAGAAGCAGATTCTTCTGGGTTGCATTGCAATGTGCTCTCACGATTGCGGTGACTCATTAGCGGCACAAATCCTCTTTTCTTGCTTGTCAACAAATAACTTTCGGTTGGGGGGGTCTTGTATGACATCATTTCCTTGATTCTTTGAAAGTAAAGTGATCTTGTTCCAGAAGGAGTAAACAAAGCGAGGCAGCACTACAATAAGCAGAGACGCTCTCTGTCTTTGTTTTTTGTGTACATGTGCAATGTCAAACACATTGCTGCCACTGCCGTGACTTTGGAGACGCATTAGATGATGAAATATGACCACACAGTCAGCCGAGCTGCTTGCTCAACAAACAAAACACGACCATCAGTCATATAGTCACTTTTTCCCCCTCACGACTTCCAGAAAAATACCTTTTGAACCACTTCTTCAAGACAATGACCAGAGTTTTCTTAATATTTTTTATTATGAACATTATAAAACATTCATAATAAAAACATTACCTATGTCCTATTAAAATTTACAACTATTTTCAAAAACAGTAATAGAATAATACACTATTCACAATATATTCTATACAATATATTTTCTTTACCGCTTATCCTCATTAGGGTCACGGGTATGCTGGAGCCTATCCCAGCTGACTTTGGGCGGGAGGCGGGGTACACCCTGGACTGGTCGCCAGTCAATCGCAGGGCAGACAAACAAACATCCCCACTCACATTCATACCTAATGGTCAATTTGGAGTCGCCAATTAACCTAAGATACATGTTTTTGGAATGTGGGAGGAAACTGAAGCACCCGGAGAAAACCCACACACGCACAGGGAGAACATGCATACTCCACACAAAGATGCCCAACGGAGATTTGAACCTTGGATCTCCTGCCTCCGTGAGGCCAACATGCTACCCATTCAGCCACCGTGCAGCCCTCATAATATATTTTTACAAATTTATATTGTAGTAATCATGAGAAATTAAAGTAGCAAAATTATGCCCACTATAAATAATATAAATATTTTATCATGTTTCAAAAAAAAGAAAAAACTAAAAATACATTAGAGATGCAAGTTTTTAAAACTGTATATTATCATGGTGAGTGTGAATGGTTGTTTGTCTGCACTGCGATTGACAACCAGTCCAGGGTGTACCTTGCCCAAAGTCAGCTGGCATAGGCTCCAGTACACCTGCGACCCTAATGACGATAAGCAGCATAGAAAATGGATGGATGAATGGTATAAATCACAATTAAAATCGCCTCATTATGGGGTTTCTTTCTCTAATAGACACAAAATGGACCTCGTTGTATAAAAAACAAACACTATGTACAAGAAGACTGTGGCGGGGTGAACTGTCCATCACTCAAATATCATTCTCTTCAAGTGAATAATCTCACAAAATATAACGGTGACTAACATCACAAGTGAAGCTTTGCAAAAACACCCAACAACTAAGTGAACTGAAAACACAGAGTTAGTAAATAAATATTGACAACTCAAAAATCCTGAAGAACAGTCAGTAAGTGTATGACACCGCGGGTCTTTCAACATGCAACTTTTATTCTGTCATCTTTGACACAGCAGTTTAAGCACAAACGCTAATAAGTAATAACGCAAATAAATTCCCTTGCAAGTCATTCGCCCAAAGTCAGCTGGGATAGGCTCCAGCATACCCCCGCATAGTAAAGATAAGCGGCATGGAAAATGGATGCAACGATGGTGGCCTTTACTGCCATCTCGTTGAGAGGCTTTGTCGTATTGACATAAACCCCCAAATAGCTGTCCTTTGCTATGCCTGCTGGTAACTAACAGCTCGTATCCTAAGCTAAACTTACCAATTAAAAAACACCCTTTTCTTGGTGGGACAGGACAAGCACATTTTAATTGTGCGTCACAAAAATGAAGGACATTTCCGTAATATTGTTACTAAATCGTTAACTTTGACAGCCCTAATTTAGATTCCTGTTTAGGAAGAAATTTATGGAAAATTGTACAAGCAAGTTACATGAGTTATTAGTTATTAAACAACTAATACAAATTGACCTTCCTTTGATGTGTTTGCAATGCATGCTTGGTGAACAGGGAATGGTTTTTTTCTTCATTCAAATCTAACAAATGTCCACATGGTAAAATTTAGTACATGACAATGTAAATAAATGACTAGTTTAGGTCCTACTTTGTTTGTTAGGGTTTGAGAACGTATTGAACGAGCCCCCACAATTAAAAAGGTCAAACTTCTTTGTTGCCTTTATTAACGTGGGCGTCGGATCAGAGAGAACCTTTTAAAGATGAGAACCTCAGAGAGAGAGAACCTTTTAAAGATGTGAAGGTCACCAAAGAGACCTTGCTCCTAAAATCAACCACGCTGAAGTGACTGTTGTTGCAATATGTTGTCAAATTGGATTTAAAGTAATTCTCCACCTCCCGCTTTTGAGGCTGCAAAGAGCGTCTTGGCCATTTTCATAACTCTCTTTGTTATTGTTATTTAACACGGTTCAAAGAGGAACACTGCTTTAAATGGGTTTACGTTATGGTCTGACATCTGACAGCACACACACACAGACAAGGGAACGTGACACCAACAACACTGTGCAGGCCGAGCCAATTTTCAAGACCATTTCCTAACTTAAAAAGGTATCTGGCGAATAATTGTGGCATTCTTCATGCTTGTGATAACAATGTTTATGTAAAAGGAGGGAATGGGCTAGATGTGGTTGAACATGAAAACACTTAGAAATAGGAATGAAAAAAAGTTGGACACGTACAAAACATCCCATTTTGTACTTTTTAAATGCTAGTAATTTATTTAAGTATAGTTGGCTATTGTGGTTGTGACCAATAACGTGAATACCAAACGTGAATAACGTGAATCTGTAACATTAGTCAGCACTTTGGGAGAAAGTTGCACAATTTTGTCAATTTTCAAAATTCACTTATCCTTTTATATTGTTCTCTCATAATATTGCAAATGTCTTGTGGCATTCCAATTTTTTTCTTCATAAAGTTTTCCTTTGGCGCATTAAAACTTTCTTTTCATAAATGTAGTACATTTTGCAGACACAAATTACAAACTTTTTCTCATACGGCCTTTTTTTTTTTTGCTTTTCTTGAAATATTCCAACTCTATGTGGATAATGATTTATTCTTGCAACATTACAATAAAAAATGAAGTTTTACTGTCACATTATTGTGACTTTTTATTCCTAACATTAAACCGTTTTTCGAGTAATATAACAACTTTATTCCTGAAATATTATGACGGTGTTCTACTAATATTGCAACTTATTTCTTGTATAGTATATGATATTGTCTATTCATAAAACAGAAAATTGTGACTTTTTGTAACATTTTCTTTTTCTCGTATGATACTGTATCAACAATCGTTTTATCTTTCACAACCCTACCTAATAAAAGTGAGTGAAATCTCAACGCTTGATGAAAAAACTTTATCAGTAAAGTATGAAGTCATGAACATGTATGAAAACAAGAAAAATCTGTGAATTTGCAGAACTGGGAAAAAAAAGACTTTTGACAAAAAATCCTGACTTTATTCCCATAAACTGTTTTATGTACCATTAAAACTATTTACATTTTTTTAATTTTAATTACAATTAAAAAAAATTTTTTAAATAACATTTTTAAATAACATTTTTCCCGGTAAGATTTCTTGTCATCATGTTTTTTTCATAGTACTTTTTGCAGAAAAAAAAATCACTTTTTATTACTGTAATATTGCGACTTTTGTTCCAACATATAACTTTTTCCTCATAAAAATTTTCAATAATTTTTTTGTAAAATTACAACTTTATTTTTGCGGGGTTGGGACTTTCTCTTGAAAAAAGTCTGACTTTGTTCTCATAATAACAACTAGTTTTACAACTTTTCTTAATTGTTTTTATTTATTTTAGTAATTTTTTGCACACATTCCGTTTTTCATAAAATACAAAAAAACATTTTGTTTTCAACTGTTCTCCAAAGACTGCAACTTCTTTCTTGTGATATTGTGACTTCACTCTTGCAAGATTACATTTTGTAACTTGATCCCCTTGTCCCAACCCCACAGAATTAAACTTTTTTCTGCATTTTCTAATTTGCGGGGATTCAATTCAGCGACACGGGCCGCTCTACATACCGGAAAAATATCTCATGCAGCGTATGTTTTGTGTTATCAGTTGAATTTGTTCTGATCTTTTTACAGGAAAAATGATTTGAATGTTTTGTCTGTGCCCAGACACTTTTGTCTTCCTGTCTGCTTTCTGACTGTGTGTGTGTGTGTGTCCTACAATGAGTATTTGTGTACAAAGGTGAAAAATGCATCAACATCCTGGGCTCATCTTCTCCCCATCATTTATTGGTGTTCCTAATATTTTCCACCTTTGTTTGTTCCGTGCATCCTACCCATCACCCCCTCTCACTTCCTCCCTCGCTCAGCCGGCCCCTCCTAAGCCTACTCATGCGGAAGGTATAGCGGGGGAGAAAACGCGGCGCTCTCAGCACTGCCTCTGCACGCAACGGTTGCCGCGGCGATGATGGTGTGAGATGTGGTCAGTACATGTTGATGCAGCCCCCCCCCGTGCAAGTGAGAGTAACTTCCGCCTAGAGGAGGGGGCGTCAGTCAGTCAGTCAGTCAGTCAGGAGTCTCGGCTCAGCTGTAACCATGGTGACACCCTTTTTTTGAAGCACCGTCGCCGGGGTCAATGAGGCGGGTCAAGGTGACATGGCCGCCTCTCACGCAACGCCGTCCTTAAAGGAAAACTGCACATTTTTAAAAAATGTTCGCTGTCATTCATAATCCTTATGTGAGTTATAAACACTAAAGTCTTTCTCTTTTCTGTGCGTTCCAAAGATATAAAAACTGCTAAAAGAGCAGGTTATTCATGCACATAATGCGACACACCTATTCCGCCAACAAAGTCCGCATTAAAACACCTCCAACAAGGTTTTACCGTTTTATATCCATGCTGGGGCCGCACGGTGGCTGAGTGGTTAGCACATTGGCCACACAGTCAGGAGATCTGGAAGACCTGGGTTCAAATCTCCGTTGGACATCTCTGTGTGGAGTTTGCATGTTCTCCCCGTGCGTGTGTGGGTTTTCTCCGGGTACTCCGGTTTCCTCCCACATTCCAAAAAACATGCATTTTAGGTTAATTGGCCACTCTAAATTGTCCATAGGTATGAATGTGAGTGTGACTGGTTGTTTGTCTATATGTGCCCTGCTATATGTGTGGACTGGCGACCAGTCCAGGGTGTACCCCCCCTCTCGCCCAAAGTCTGCTGGGATAGGCTCCAGCATCCCCGTGACCCTAATGAGGATAAGCGGCATAGAAAATGGATGGATGGATGGATATCCATGCTGTGGGCATGCAGTAACAGGTACATTTATGATAACATCTAATACAGTATTTTACTGTATTGTGGTCTTTTTTAGTATTAGCAGAACACGGGTGCACTGATTTCACATAGCAACAAAAACACAGCAGCAGTGGCGACAGCTCCAACAGTAGGTAGCGTTACCTTTTGATAGTGGCCTGAGCAAGTGTGTGGTGAAGCTACTCGCTAGCCAGCTAGTAGCTAGCCAATGTGGTGTGGCAAGGTGTCACTACGACACATACATAGTTCTTGGGTGTAAGAACGTTAATAACAATAATAATAGTATTGCTTTAGCTTACTTAATATGCAGGTCATACTATGTAAATGGAGCATTGTTGACACTTTTTGGAGTTTTTTTCATAAGACTCCATCCCATTATATGTATTCTTAGCAGCCTCTTTTTAGCGGTTTATATATATTTAGAGCACAAAAAAAGAAAGACAAGTTTGCCACACTTCTGTCTTGTTTCATTACAACCTTTTTCCTTGCAACCTTACAACAATTTGCTAGTAATATTTCAACTTTATTCTTGCACAATGACTTTCTCCCAAAAAAAATCAGATAAACAATTTTATGGACTATTACAACTTCCATCCATCCATCCATTTTCTATACCGCTTATCCTCATTAGGGTCGCGGGTATGCTGGAACCTATCCCAGTTGACTTGGGGCGGGAGGCGGGGTAGACATACAACCATTCACACTCTCATTCATACCCATCGACAATTTACCACCAATTACCTAACATGCATGTTTTTGGAATGTGGGAGGAAACTGGAGTAAAACCCAAGCACGCACGGGTAGAAACTCCACACAAAGATGCCCAACTGAGATTCGAACCCTGATCTCCTGACTGTGAGGCCAACATGCTACCCACTCAGTCACCATGTGGCCACATTACAACTTCATTCTTAGAATTTGAAAAAAATATATTTTTTCCACAGGACGTTTTGCAGATAAAAACAGCTTTGATTAACCAAACATTGTGACTTTTTTCTTATAAACATACAACATTTACAAAATTTTTCTTGCAAAATGTGTTCTTGCACTTTCTCTAGAAAAAAAAATTAGATTTTATTATCATAATAAGATTCAGAATTAGTTTTTCCTCTATTTCTTTACTTGTTTCTTTATTGTAGTAGTTTTTAATATTTGCCTAGCCCAGAAATATAATAATAATAATAATAATATGAAATTAATAATAATATCATCACTGGCGTCAAGTCCAGGGTGTACCCTACACTCTACATCTTGCCGGAAGTCAGCTGGGATAGGCTCCAGCATCCCCGTGACCCTAATGAGGATAAGCGGTACAGAAAATGAATGAATGAATGAATGAATGAATGAAATTAATAATAATATCATCACTGGCGTCAAGTCCAGGGTGTACCCTACACTCTACCTCTTGCCTGAAGTCAGCCGGGATAGGCTCCAGCATACCTGCAACCTTAGTCAGGGTGGAAAATACAGTAATATCATCACTATGATGATGTTACATGAAGTCTTACATTATACATTTTAGTATCACAAATTCATTCTAAAAATTTTATTCTCATAATGTTGCATTTTTTTCTTATAATATAGCAGAATTATTTTTCTAAGGCTATGACATTTTTCTTACAAAAGTATGACTTTTTTTCTCGTAAAATTAGAACTTTTTATTCCCAGGGTATTGTGACTTTTTTTTTTGAGTAACACCACCAGTGCCGGGGTCAATGCCAGGGGTGGAGGTGACAAGCCCACCACTCACACAAGCCCAAGTGCAGACGGAAAAAAGCTAATGTCCACCATCTTTCTTAGCGATGATTAAAGGTGCTATGGCAGCCATCACTCATTCTCAGACCTCAAAGCTTGGCTGGCAAGCACCTATTGACCCCCACATATCCTCATGAGGTCCCCACTTGCCACACCTCACTGTGTGATGTATGATTCCTGCGTGGCGTTGAAGGAAGGCCCGGCCGTGGTGCACGGGGTTAACGTCCCGGCGGGGGCCCTGCCGCATTTGGGGCGACACACTAACGGCGGTGATTAGCTTGAAATGTGTGTTGATGAGAGTAAACAAAGCGCAGCGACACCTTTAGCTGGAATAATAAACCCGAAAAGTGGTGCATGCTGGGAGGATGAGTCATATTTCTGTGTCTAATTGGCACAATACATCACTTAGGTTTGAAAGTGGGGGTCTTGTTGAGTCTGTTTCATCATTTTAGAGCAAGAAGTAAATGATGTTAATCATGGATGTAAGCTATATCTTTAGAAATTAATCTTATGTAAATAAACACGTGAGTGTGTGTTACATACGTATAGCAGGTGTGTGTGTGTGTGTGTGTGTGGTCCCACAGTGGTGGCAGTGAAGGCCATCCCTCTTAGCGTTAATATCTGTTTTCCATCTTTTCCAAGTGTCTTTGAGGAACTGGAACCACCCCCCATTTTGTTCTGGGGAGTAGAAAAAAATAAAACGACCCCTACGTCCTCCTGCCTCGTCCCCATCTTATGAAATTACAAGTACTTGAAAAGATCTAATGTGGTCTTAATTGTATCGCCGCCTGCCGAGGAAAGCGGCAGTCTCGGAGTGGTCTTCTCTGCAGCGTGTTTCACATTACAACAATGGCCGCTTCAACGTGATGGGTTTTTTGAAGAGGGGGAGGTAAAGAGCTGCGTTGAGGAAGGTCTTCAGGACGTGACAAATGAACTCTTGTATGTGTGGCGGCTGTCAAGGCGGAAACGATGGCGCTTTTGTTGCTGCTCGGCCACGAACCACAATGTTGGAAGAACAACAAAGGCTTTTCACGGCGTCGTAACGTAAAACACGGCAGCGTTGTTGACGTCACACCCGAACTACATTTATCACCATTTGTGTGGACATAGCGCTGATGCTAGCTAGGAAAATGCTGTTATTATTTCCATATTGACAGGCTAACAAGCTAACGTTGCATTCAGGAAAACAAGAGTAGTGTATTCACATTTTCACAATCTTGATGGCAAATGCAAAAAGCTTTCGCTCTGAAGCATGGCTTCTCGCGGCAGGCCATTGCTGCTGAGGTTGGACACAGTAAGACAGTCATTTAAAAAAAAAATGCCACCAGCCCTGAGCCGGAGAATCCCATTGGCTGTCTGTCAGGGACCTGCCTTGGCCCAAATGAAGGTTCTTACTGTTACTGTGCATTCCAATCACCATCAGACGACATCTTCAAAACAAAAAATGGCCTTGTCTCCTTAAACTCCACAAAATTGGGCTTTTGGAGTTTGCACGAGAGCACCAACCATGGAACATTGACAGGTGGAAGAAAGAAATTATTCTCCAATGAAAAAAAATTTAACCTTTATGGTCCTAATGGCTGCCAACATTACTGGGTTGACCGGGAGATCCCACCTGAGATGTTTTAGGCATAGTGAAGGGATCGCCATCATGATTGTAAAATGGAACAATGGTTGTGCAGGGAAGACAAGTCATAACATCATAACACTGCACTTCACAAAGGACTTCTTTGAGAGGAGTACGCACACTCTTTTGGACCATCCTGCATGTTTTCTAAATCCAATAAGGAACATATGGGAATTGATGTCAAGGGAAGTTTACAAAAATGGACATCAGTTCCAGACAGTGGAGCCATCTGCACCACCAGGAGCAACATTCCCACTAGCCTCCTGGAAACACTGGCATCATGCGTTGCTCAAACCCATTTATCAGCTAATACAACAACAAGGGCAAAGCTACTCATTACTGACTCCTTTTTCCCAGATTTGATTTCTATTTTAAGGAGGTTTTGGGAGTATTTCAGCTATTGTCTTAACTTTTGATCAGCTGATGAAGGGCTTATTTCAGGTTAATGTTTGTTTACAATAAATTGCTTTCTCAAAGCATTTTTTGAAGCTCTACTTAGAACATCTTTAAGATCCAACAGTGTAAAATGTAAATTCTTGCAATTCTGTTGTTTGATCAAAATGTTAACACATTTTGATCAGAAGTGTTTTTCATGGCAGACGCCACACAGAAAGCTGCGCCGGCAGCTGCTCCTGCCTAATTAGCCAATTCACCAATCTTCACACCAGAGGTGAATTCAGCCCGCCACCCAGCAGCCATGCACCGACTACGACATGTTTGCCACCCTCATCGTCCACCAATCTGCATATGGTGCACATCTGGACCATTGCTCACAACCGTGGAGGTTCTTTTAGGGAGGAGAACTCACACGGGAACCTGACACAGCAACACTATACTGCTGCTCTTCTGTTTTTTTTGGATGTAGTTTGAATTTAAGCCTAGAATGATTTACGAACCTCTAAAAATAAAATGCCCCTTCTCTGTCACTGTGTAGCGAAAGCAAGAGAGAGAGAGAGAGCTTCACACACAAAAGCAAACCAAATCATCTCTAATTGGATCAGGGCCGCTCTTTGCGCTCATTCAGCCGCCACGGACGCCTCGTGTGGGATAAGGGGGATCTAACCAGCGATGCTAGTCCTCCGACACCTGACACGACCTGCTCATTCTCCACTGCGCTGTAGCCTAACACCCGTTGATGGACGCTGGGACCACCGGCCCGCCTTTAGTTCGGGGGCAGCGGGCCGCGAGCACAAAAGCGTACACGTTAGCGCAGAGCGGGTGGTGGTGCTGCTGCTGGAGGACTCCCCCACCAAAGACCACCAGCACGTGGTCCTGTCAGTGCTTAAACAAGCATTTAACATTACGTGAAGAATTTGGCGAAATTACACCCTGCTGAAAGTCACTTTAAGCTGTGGTTTCACAAGGAGTGTGTGCCTGATATGAATAGAAGTCAATTGAAGCTAATTTGGCAGGGAGGCCGCCACCAACGGTGCTGCACTGTTCCCACGTTTTATTTATGACTGACGGTCATAAAGTTAGTCTGAGTGCAGGTGGAACAATGGCTGCTTTACTGAAACCAAATTTTCTGCTTAGTTTTGTAGATAAATGCCACTTTTTCACAGTACACTAGCACTGGAAACTACACAAATGTCTGGTGCTAGCAGCTAGCATTAATAGCATGTGTCACGCCTCATAAGGCCGTCAAACCCAATCGCTCGGACACTTTTTCAGAGCAAGTAATTGCAATGTTTGACACTTTTTGTAACAAAGAAACAACCGATCTAGCCATCATCTTGAACACAGAATACGCTGAAGGTGGCTTAATAGTTGTGCTATTGCTCCACGCAGCTGCTAGCTAACAAGCCAAAATATTTTCTATGAAAACAACGTGGCTACATAGGTGCGCAGATATTAGTTTGTGTTTAAAGTGGTTGTTGCATTATAGGCACAGAACGCAAGGTTTTGATGCTAGCACCAGCAGCTAGCATTAGTAGCACGCGTTAACAGCGTTACTGTCAGCCATACTTCCTAATGTTGTCAGATGCCAATCGTCGAGATCGTGAAGCATGATGTGACTTTTTAATTCAAAAGGGAAAAAAACTAGCAAGATACTAACTGCCAACTTTAGCTGCCTTTACATAAAAAAGAGAAAACCTTGTTGATCGCAACATAATAACATAAACAAACATCAAAAATGCCCCCCTTCAAAATGACATCAGACATCATGCACTCTTTCAAAAGAATATGAAAACAAGCAATGAGACGGACGCAGCGGCCACACAAAAGCATCCATAACAGCCATCAGCGTCATCGTGGCACATTGCTATGAATCAAAGCCGATATTGATCACCTGCAGCTTTGCGGCCGGCCAGAGGAAGCGAGAGACATCTGGGAACATCGGAAGAGTTGGCAGAGTGGGAGCAAACAGGAAATAAATCACAGTTGGAGGCCAGCAAAGCAGCAGTGCTTGTTTTTTTGTGTTGTTTTGTACATCCTTGACACGCCAACTATGACGGATGGCTGTAAGTTGGCACATGTGACGAGTAATTATGGTTTAGAAAAGTGGAGGATGATAACGGCGTCCTGAGGCTTTGTGATGGGGCCTGCGAGTCACAGCGGTCCCTCACATGGCTGGTGGTCCATCTGAACAAAGGCACAACAAATCCTTTGTGCATTTTTTAAAACGTTTTACAGTAAAAATAGGACAGAGGGAAACAATCAACAAAGGCATGCCGAAGGTTGTCATCAAAATACGACTCTCAAAATAGTTTGCGGCAAGTTTTATGGCGCAGTCCTCTCACGTGCGAGCACTGCCAACTTTACGCCATCATTCTCCCGGCCGTAAGCTGACAAGCACACATGACATCACGCTAACATGATCAACAGCACATTTGTATCGTATTTTATGTCATTTACAACTAACTGAAAAGAAATCTCATTCCGTGTTTTTAACAAAACTTGCACTGATTCAATTTGGATGGGTCAGTGTGGCGTGGCGGGCTCGCAAGCAGGTGGTCCTCGAGAAACCACAAGGGAACCCTCCAAATCACCAGACTAAACTGCAAAAAAGTGCTGTCTTTTCTCAATGGTTTTAAAATATACAAAAAAAGTTATATTCCCTTTAAACTACAAATTATGGTCGTGGGAGATCAGTTGCTTTTGATTATGGACTATTGTGCTATTTTTCGAGAATTTTTTCTTTTAGGTCAAAGATGTTCGATTGCTGAAGCGTTACGGGTTCCAAGGGTAAACATTCATGAAATGAGAAGTCAGACGTGTGTTACGGTGCTGCTATAACAAAACATGACAGAGGCAAACTGATGCCGAACTTCGAAGTGTGTCCATACAATATTTTCAACAAAATTTGGTCAAGATAGTCATTGTCATGAAATGATATGTATAGTATTATTATTACACCAGTCTATTAGCTCACTGCATTTTCAGCCTTTTCATAGAACTTCTTGACTCACACACACTCACATAGCACAATCAGAGTTGCACGACATTTAGCTCTGTCCGCACGGAAATGTTCCTTGAATTTCTATTCTGTTGGGTTGAAAAAAATGTGCATCCACACTGTGCCGGATTAGTAAATAGTTGCATCCAAACAGGAACGGGTCACTGGGTGAACTATAGAAATTAAACAACCATTCACACTCACATTCATACTTATGGACAATGTAGAGTCACCAATTAACATTTCTGTAATGTTGGAGGAGGCCGCAGTAAATTGGGGAGAACATGCAAACTCCACACAGAGATGTCTAACAGAGATTTAAACCCAGATCTTCAAGAGCGTGCATATCATGAATGCAGGGTCTTCTTTGTTTTCTGAGAATTTACTGAACCTACTGGTAACTTGTTTGCTATGTAGCAATAAAATATACAGTAATTCATCTGGTTAGTCACATTGGACTGCTGTTATTTTGAACACTACTGTACTTTCCTACCCTCCCAGTGTTACCCAGGAGAGTGTTGCATTTCACTGTCCTCTCCCAGCACATTGCGTCTTATTTTTATCAATTTGTTATTGAGTCATTTTGTTATACCAAATAAATATTCAATGATCCCGCCTGCCTGTTAAACCAAATACATCTGGTAATCTCAAAATAGATCACCACTTCGATCACCACTTCAATGATCACAAAAGTGAAAAGGTTTTCAAATTGTATTAAAAAGTTAAAGGAATATACATTGCCTGGCCAAAAAAAGTCGCCACCTGGATTTAACAAAGCAAATAGGCACGAGGTTGCTGCAGTTGGTCAGGTCTTGGTACTCAGAATGAGGTCAGCTGACTACCTGAATATACTGAATGACCAGGTTATTCTATCAATGGATTTTTTTCTTCGCTGATGGCACGGCCATAATAAATTGTGAAAGAGCATGAGACATCATTTTTACAGCTGGAGTCCAGACCTTAACCCCACTGAGAATCTTTGGGATGTACTGGAGAAGGCTTCGTGCAGTGGTCAGACTCTACCATCATCAACGCAAGATCTTGGTGAAAAATGGAGGTAACACTGGATGGAAATAAATCTCGTGACATTCCAGAAGCTTATCAAAACAAGGCCACAGCGAATGCGTGATGTAATCAAAGCTAAAGGCAGTCCAACAAAATACTAGAGTGTATGACTTTTTTTTGGTGGCATTTTTTTTTAGCCAGGCAGTGTAATTGCTCACTCTGCACGTTGGCCTACTGGTCACATATTGGTCACACAATCAGGAGATCTGAAAGATCTGGGTTAGAATCTCTGTTGGACACTTCTGTGTGGAACATGTTTGCATGTTCTCCCTATTTTTCTCGGGGTACTGCGGCCTCCCCCCACATTCCAAAAATGTTCATTGGTGACTAAATTATCCATAAGTCTGAGTGTGAATGGTTGTTTATCTTCTATAGTTTGGTGTGACAAGTGTTCTTGTCTGTGTGTCTGTTTACAGCGCCACATGGAGGTGTGCCTTTTGTATCACATACTTTTCACCCAGTTATCCGTTCCTTTTTGGATGCAACTATTTACTAATCCGGGACAGCATTGATGCACATTTTTTTCAACCCCGTAAAATAAAAACTGACTCAATGCCACACTGCTATTTTAACGCACTCCTTTCAACTAATTGCCCAATTGCACAGTCTTAAGAATGTGCATATCATGAATGCCGGGTCTTGTTTGTTTTTTGAGAATCTACTGTACACTCACGGTAACTTGTTTTCCATGTAGCAATAAAAATATACAGTACTTAATCTGGTTAGTCACATTGGACTGCTATTATTTGAAACACTACCAAATGAGCCATTAACCAATTTGCTAATTTTGATAACGTCTGAAACTGTGTGATTAGCTTACTTCAGTCTTCATTGTGGACCAGAAATACTTACAAGTATGTCTGAAAAAAGAAAACACATTGGTTTTTTTTCAGTAGTATTTGCATTTCTTAGCTAGCAGACAACTTCCTTGTTGATGAAGGATGATAAACAGATGGGCAGGCAATAAACAGTAAAAATAAATTCCAGTATGAAAAGCGTGTAGAGTAATGTAATACTCTCCTCTGATACTTTTGCATGACATGAAATCCAATTTGTCTCATCAAAGACCTTTGGGTCAGGTTCTTCTATTGTTCCCACACAAGAAAAAACTGCTCTTCACCACAGAATAATTTCAAATTTTTATGTTAAGTGTGCGTGACCTCAAAATGGGAGCCAGACGTTCTCGTTAAAAGTCCCTGAAGCCCAAAGAATACTTTTTAGGTGAGGTTCTATAGTTAATGTGGGACGCTTGAAAGAAGAAGTATTATGCAAAACCTATAAGGCTTTGGTAGCCGCTCAAAGAAAGTCCAGTTGGGATTGAAATGAGTTCCGTCATGTGCTGAAACACTCCATCAACACTACTGATCCAGGCAGTCTTCTATGAACCTGCTGCAGTACTTTGCAGTTCTCAGTGAGTCAGAGAGGTATTTTCACTGTGGTTCTTTTTTATTTATATAAGTGAAAAACTGTTGGATTTAGAGCCAACAAGAAGACATTATCTTTTATTGCCGCTAAGTTGCAGGAAGTCATGATGATGTCTGATGTCTTCAAGCAGTCAGAACCCACTTCTCCACCCTCTTCCCTGTCTGACTACTTCACGACATCCGACATGGTGGTAAAGATGGTAGAGAAGTTGAGTTGGACAGGTCATCCACATAATAATTAATGGACTTGAAGCAAAAGGGTTTAAATGATGAAAAGGAGAGGACGTAAAATGGAGCTTTGCTAAACACCACTAATTTGGTCACAGTGTTTCGTGTAAGGTTAATTTGCATGATGCCTTCACTTAATGCTTTGCACTGCAAAGAACCTTGATGAAGACTTGCATTACGGACGGAGACTAAACAGCGAAAATCAAACAGCATAGGTCTCATCAAAAAGACAATGTATCCCAGGTGAATACTGCAAGTGGCAGATCAACTAAAACAACACGGGGTGTTGGATTGAAGCTTCGACCTCTCGGATCCCTGGAGCTGTTCTACAGGAAAGCAAACAGTATTAATCCTCCAAAAAGTTCCAAATATCTGCCTGTCATAACAAGGAGCCGGGGCCGTGTTCTATGCAGAAAATGATATTAAGTGCAGATGTGTGTGTGGGGTGTGNGGGGGGGGGGGGGGGGGGGGGGGGGGGGGGGGGGGGGGGGTCTAGAAGGTTGGGGGGGGAGTATGGAGGCATAAACACTGAGCCCTGTCTTCTCTAAATGTTTAAAAATGAGCCCTAATGCAGAAGGGCTGTGGCTGTTTTCCCAGCTGTTGGACAAATAAGCACCAGGATGGATAACCTCTGCCAGGGACCATCAAACCAAACAGATGAGAGACCGAGGTAATCCGCCTCGCTCCCTGATGGGACAACACTGACTCCAATTAGCCTGCAAGGGCTCCACCCACTGGGGGCAAGTGGTTCTTGGCTTCTTGACTGAGAGGGGCCACCAAATTGATGGTGGATTGATGCATTTTATCAACAAAAAAACCCATCAATAGTATCAGAATGGCTAACTCCTGAAAGTGTATCAGATCTCTTTCAGCATCTTCGTGGGGGACAAAGTATACTTATTTAACCAACTGAACCCAGACTAAATATCATCCCAATAATAATAATAAAAAAGTGTATGGACAAAGCAAACCTGCATCTTAGTTATCTACACAGGTCAACAGAGCAAAAACAGTACAAAAATAAAAATAAATAAAAAGTCAAAAATCCTTCATAAGGTGGCCATGTCACAGAGAGACTGGCGTCTACTCCAGTTGCCTTAAAGGTGACTCACCAGTACATTGACCGGGAAATGCTATAATAGCTCCAACAAAGTCAGCTATGTGAACCACTACACTAACTCAGTGCGGTACTGTCAATGAGGCCTACATAGCTCACAGATGAGAATGTGATTTCCTGTGGATCCATTATGAAGGACCCAATAACAGGTGGCTAGCTGATGAAAAATTTGCCAAAATGTTGTTGGTTTTTTTAATGTATGAGGCCGGCTCCATCTTGAAATAACTTCTGTTATAAATATAAATTTTGACTTTGACTTGAGTAGTAATTTTAACTCAAGTCAAAGTGCTATCAGGTGCAAGCGCTACACACGGGACTCAAACTGCGCAAACTAACGGCAAGCTTGATTTGTATCCCTGCTTTTTTTCTCTTTTCGTAGTCGCGGCCCAATCTAATGCTTTCATGTTTAATCCCCCTGATTGATTGTGCAAATACAATTTTCCAACTTATTATGTTGTTAAGCGGGTGCTTTGCTGCGGCAGCTTTCAAAGCGCTCGCCGCATCGGAGGGCATCAACCGCCTTCATGTAATCATTTCCTCGGGATATTTAAAACAAACACATTAGGCCCTGAGGAATCCAAAACGTGTCCACCATGATAACGCTCGGCCCCTCTTGATTGGCGCGCGGAGCTCCACTTTTCAGTAACTGCCTGTGCTTCCTGGCTCCCATGCAGCGTAAATGACGGGATAATGGGGTGCAGGCAATGGCAGCCTCTGTTTATTCAATCCATTTCTTCACACACGTTCCCATTGGCTTCTCGGCCGGGTTCTGCAGAGCGCGCGGTGGTCCTGTGATCCCGCTGACCCGGGCCATGTGTTTTCACTTTTGACTCTGATCTTGGCTCGCCAACCAGCGGGGAAGCAAATACAAATTGAACGGTAACCATTCACAGGCTTTCAGAGACCCCCCCTCCCTTTTAGAAGACCCGTTTAGTCTTTGCCCCCGGGGGAGGGAGGGATGGATGTGCTCCGTTTGCTCGCTTCCCCCTGTGATCGTTGCAACAATGATGTAGTTTGCAACAGTTCATTTCGTATCTGACGTCCTTTCATCTACCAATTTGTTTGTTAGCCGCGAAAACTACTTGAGCTAATTTTACTGCAGATCTATGTTAGGAAAGATTTTTTTTTTGTTATTCATTTCCTAAATAATTAATGAGTCATAACACCGTTGTGCCATATACAATTTGGTCCTGATCCAAAGTAGGGCTGTTTGGCTGAGGCAGAGCTCTAATTGACTAATGTCAAAATGCCTCCAGTATGACAAGCCGAGCCAGAGAAAACCAGCAGAGCAACAGTGTTCAGGTGGTGTGCCTTTTATTATTTTAGTAAAGGTGAACTTTTCACTAGCACCCCCACTCCTTTTTTTATTTTGCTTGAAAGCGAGCGTGTTTTCTGCGAAACTGGCTAGCGAGTGGCGGCCTGTGTTTGTTCAGCTTTGATTGGGAAAAGAAAAAGTTAAAAAGAAGTCTTGTGTTGTTCTTGGGGGTGGATGGGGGGTGTTCACATGCACTGTTTGCTCCCTTGACGGCAGCGCAATAACTCAGTGAAAGCAGCCGTCGGACAATCATCCCATGATGCAAGATTAGATTTAAAGACTTTGTGAAGCATTTATTGAGCTAACAAGAGTAAAAAGCAGGATAAGTGATGGAACGATATTGAGAGTGATAGCATTTATTGGGCTAATGTCCGTCACAACAAGCAGACCAGATGATGTGTTTAATGTTGGCTTGTAAGCTTAAAAAAAAGATAGCCTCTTTAGGAGGAGTCCGACATGGCGCTCGCCTGTTTCACATTAACGTTTCACGCCGGCGGCCTGGTCCCACTCCGATCTTGTAAACTCTGCTTCGTTTACTCAGCCTGGCTTTCATTGCCGACATTTTGCACGCTTTACCTTTTTGTTTGCTTTACTGCCCCGCGAGGTTAGCGAGGCTAAATAGTGCAGATGAAAACTTCTGCCGCCGCACCCGCCACAACATCGTCTTCCAGCGTTTGAAAAGAAGACGGCAGAGTTTATGATGTGTTAATGCTGCGGTAGAGAATATAACAGGGACGACGCGCTTGTGACGTTTCTTTTAGTTGGAATCAAAGTGAAACAACAAAATCAAACGCTATCATTTAAAAACATGCCCACTTCAAACAATTCTCGCAATTAAATTGAGATCTTGCCTGTTATTTAACTGTTTTCAGTTAGAAAATATTGAAGATATTGTCGGCCCCGTCTTCTTCCCCATCTCTCACCAATCAGCTCCCACCAAGCACCTTTGCTTTTTTACCATGCAAGTCACTGTCCATATAAAACGTGGAATACTGCATGCAAACAGAAAGTGGCACTACAACTCCTAATTAATTGTGAGGCTGCTTTAACCAAGCAGATATTTTATAGAAAAACTACCGTGGTGTAGCCCAGGCATTTGTTTTAATGCCAAAAAACAAGTTTGGAATCCTTGAACTAAATTACAAACCACAAAACCTCATTTCTACTTTTAGCAAGAAGCAGTGACTGTCCTGCTGGCTGCATGGTGCGATGTTCCCATGCTACAGCACTGCGCTGCTCCTTCCAGCTGCACGGCTGCTGGCTGCTTACAGTGAATGAGTTGGGGGGCAATGGGAGGTAGGGGGTAGTCAGGCTTACGGGTGGTCCTCCCCCACATGGTTCCCCATGCTGCGGTTTGTACATCTTGATAGCGGGCGCACGGCTCACATTGTGTGTGGTGTTTTTGACAGAAGGAGGATGGATGATGGGTGTGTTTATCAGGAGCTATATGAGTATCTGGGGAATCAAGGCGGCAATAGAGGGTAAGGCAGCGGGAGTAAAGGGGGCATCAATGGGGCATTTGGGAGGCATGGTATACATTTCCCTAGGGGGAATAATTGGGGAAACTGGGGGACATCAGTGGGGTATCAACAAGGGCGGTATATCATGGCGGTATACAAGAGTTCCTAAGGCACAACAGAGGGGCAAAAGGACACTTTCTATAAGGTATCAGGGTGTCATCAGGGCGAACAGGTGAATAATCACGAAAGTTTAAAGCCGTGCCCACACGGAAACGTGATTTTTATTGTGGAAGTTTGTCTACTCTGTGCCGGATTAGTAAATAGTTTCATCCAGACAAAAACAGATCACTGAGAGAACAGGAAGTAATACGTGAAACACACAGTAGACACATAGATGGAACCACATGACACACCAAACTACGCAGAAGAAGAAAGAATGCATGAGCACAAGTCTATCGTCTTCTGCTTTTCCAAGATGTAAGTGGAATTACTTCTGTGAGTCATTTTGGACTATAAGACAAAATAACTGGAAAATGTCAACTGGGTTCATGCCAGTCCAAATATTCAGATATTATGTTATTATGTTCACTTCTGGTCACGTGACAGCAATAGGTTGGCAACGTTGTCGTTTTTTGAAACAACAATTCGGCATTTTTTCAGATTTTGCCACTCTGGAAGCCATTTTCAAAAAAAATTTCAGGTCACCCAGAACTCTGTTTCCGTGTGGATAAAAAGCCGAAACGATAAAATACTTTACCGCTTAAACCTGAAAATGTTTGTTTCTGAGGGGCTAGCTCTTAAGGTGGTTTCTTTAGGCAGCATCAAGGGGGGTATCAGCAGGGTGTAAAGGGGATTTTCAAGGGCATAATTAGGCTGTTCTCTAAGGGGTATAAGGGTGGTATCAGAAGTGTACCATTGCAGGGGTGTGAAGGAGGCATCTGGGAGGTTTAAAGGAGGAATCCTAGGGATCTTCAAGGCGGAATCAGGGGTTATCATGGGGTTCTTAAGGGGGAATAAAGGGCACATTAGAGGGACAGCAGAGAGACATGTAGGAAGCATCAGAGGGGATTCAAGGGGCTATCAAGGAGGCTTCAGTCAGTTTCAAGAGAGTTCTCTGGGAGGCACCGAGGGTATCAAAGGGACATGAGGTGAGCAAAGCCAAGTGAAACTGTTCTCTAAGCCGCTGGACAAGGCTAATGGATGAGCTATGCTACTTTGTTGTGAAGTGATCATGAACTACTCAGCACACGTTTAGTTCAGAGACACTTACTGCACTCACTGACGCTATCTTCCATCAAAGCACACTTTCCCAGCTAGAAGGTTTCAAAATGAAGTTGTGTGCGTGTGTGCGTGTGGGTCGATGGGGGGAGCAAGGGGGATACTGGAGAATCGCTCAGTGCAGCCCACAAGGACCACATTTTATTGACTTTCATATGCTGGCAATCACATCTGAAGTACAGGAGTACAATTAGCCTCACTGTATCGTTTTATGGCCTTCATCGATATGCAGGCAGCGCGTGTGGTCGCTTCAACGCGACACATGCAGACTTTTATTTCACAATAAGACCTGATGCACACATGTGAGGGTGCAACATGTCGTCTGGGGTTGGGGGTCTTGAAACCAAAGAACAATTGGTCTTCATTTCATTGTGTTCTTACAATCGTAAGCTAGCTTTCGACAGTAGCTACAAGTTCCTGTTGTTAACTAAAAGGTCAAAATGGACATCAGTTGTCATCGTAAGAATGAACTTGGTAAATTTATATAGGAGGATTCCTTGATGACAACAGAAGACCGGCCATTCTGACTTTTAGCTAGTAAGGAAGTTAGCTTGTTTACCTGTACATCTCGCTAGCAGTGATAAGCATTCAGAATCAGGGAATGTGAGGCCTAAATGGAGCACGCTGTCATGTCTCTGTTGCTAACTAGCTTGAAGTATCCACACATTCTTGCCACTGCATATATTAACTAGCGGCTAACTAATTCTACTTACCACACATTCCCACTAGTTACTAAGCGGCATTGATGCTAAGGTTCGTTACCTCACATGCTAATTGTTGCTAACTTGTTACCACACGTTAACTAGTTGCTAGTGACCTGGTATGCTAACTACCATTGTTAAAAGTATTGGTCGTTGCTAAGAGCAAAGAAAAACTGACAATTATCTTCGTGGCAATATGAAGCATTCAGTCTGGCCCCCCTTGCCACCATTGTTCCCGAGAGTAGCGCGTCTTAGCTGGTGTCACGTCCACCCCGCAGCCCCTCCTGGCACCATCTCTTGCCCCGCACCAACTCTAATTTGTCTCTCTAAGGGACTGATCCACTCTCTTTTTGTGTGGCCAGTCTATAGCAGCGACGTTACAAGGCTCATCTCCATTGTTCCGCTCGTGTAATCTCTCTTGTCAAAGAGGAATATCGGGCGATTAGCCCCCCGCTCCAAAGCCCGCCTCCCCTGGATGATCAGTGTGCGCGTTGAGGCCTCATTAAGCGCTAACAGGAGCCACCCACACTAGCGCGACCTTCCACCTCTCACCCCTGACACTTTTCTCAGACTGGACATCTTTTGTGTCGCCCTGTGGCATCTGGGACAGACGAGACGGGAGCATTGAAAGGCCCGCGGCGTTAAAATGACATTTTTAAAGTAAAAGTAAAGAGCAAAAGATTGACTGCGCTATCGCGTGGACACCCATCTCTGACATGGGCTGAACAAACATCACTTTTTTTAAGAGAAGGTGGGTAATATCTTACAGATGGGGTTCGTGGCAGCGGGGTCTCATCCATACGGGCGATGCTGGTCAACTGGTCATTTCTGCCCACCCATTAACCACCTGGGATGGTTATGTTTTGTCAGCTTTTCTTCAGTTTTAGGTTTCATTTCACCAGTTTTGACATCAAACGTGGACCCCCACTCCACATACGTTCTGCCCTGAAACAAAGACCCCTCTCACATAAACACAAATGTACGCACAACATTCAACCATTCATTGTCTTTGCTTGTTTTTCATGCTAGCATCCATTTTGGCTTCATCCAGATACGTTCAGGTCAAACCTGTTTTTGTTAGGCCTCACTTTTATATGCAACAGAAAGCAAAGGTTGTTTAGTGTAAGCTAATATCGATGTCAGCATCCATAGCTGTTAGCATCAATATCAACCAGTAAGTAGTTGGGATTTGGGCACAACTATAATAACTCGGAATTAAGAGCTAGATAGCATGTGAGGCACCTAGTACCTAGTATGTGTGATGACAAGCTGCAAGGTAGCATGGGGGGAATACTATCAGCTAGCTAGCACATTAGCACCTTGCAGTTAGTAAGTGTACAGTGGAACCGGCAGACCGTATTGGAAGGAGACGATGACATAGACCTAAACGAACAAAAACAAGGCATTCTTTCCCCCCACAGAAATAACAAAATTTAATTCATTTGTTCTAGACACTCAAAAGCATGAACAAAAAATACATTTTATAAACAATAATTACAGATACGTCAATGTGAATTAATTCAAAATGACAAATGAATAGAACTTATTGTTAACATGGACTTAATGTACTGTACATCCTGGCGAGTCTGAATTCAGTTTCTCACCTTCTTGGCCTTCCACCGGGCCCTCCATTTCATGCAATGATACAGCACAGGACAAACAGACGAGTTGTGTGATATTCAATATTGTATGAAGAACTAGAATCTTGCCGGGCGACTAGTCTGCATTTGTGCCAAAGGACACTGAATGAGTACAGCAATGTCAATATCATTTCATTACACTCACGGATAGAAAATTGTTATACTACAAAACTCTATCTATATTAAAGTCACAGATTCCAAAGGAAGAATAAACAGCACAAAAATGATTCCAAAATCTGAACAAAGCAGGAATCTGAGCTCAAATGCTGCTACGTTTTGAAATGTAAACAATATTTTTGGAGGAAATGTGTGCTCCAAAGTAACATGAGGTTAGGAAACTGAGGAGGATTATCTGTGCTAGTTTTGTTTTTTTTGTGTTTTTTGTCAACACAAATTCAAACATCTGCTCACATGGTAGCACATGCAGCTGAGTACGCAGCCCGGTACATGGGGGCCATATTTAGATGGGTAAAAACAAAAGAGATTTTGTGTAATCTCACAAAAGTTTCTAATCCCTCTCATTCAGTTGTGTCAGACTCTGGTGTTATCCCCTCATAAAAAGAGAGTGATGGATGAAGACTTTGGGCCTTTCCTGTGTTTGAGAGAGATCCTAAATGAGGACATTATGCGGCTGAAGAAACTGCCGCATAAGCATTTTATAGCCATCCCTCATTTATGGCGCTGGATTGGTTCCAGAGCCAACCGCAAATAAATTGAATATTTTCGTAGTTAAGCATAGAATTGTTACGGTTTGCTCTTCGCGGCATGGTGAAACAACCCCGAGGATGCAGAGAGCTGGACCACTGGCAGGTAAGGTAAGTGTTATCTTTAATGAAGATGCTGCAAATCAGCGGCAGAATTTAACAGCGAGGGGAAAACTAGGAAGACAGCAAACACTAGCCACATTGAGCAACACGGAACGTGGGAAAAGAAACAATGAGGCGACAACTCTGTGTGCACACACCTGAAATTAAATAGCAAGGCACCCAGGTGTGCGTAATTAACAAAGGGACAAAAACATGAAAACTAAGAAAAACCAACAACAAAGACATACGAACTCAAAACACACCACGGCGCACGGGTGAGATCGTGTGAGGTTAAGCGTGCGTGCTCTGGTAGAGGAGTCTGTGTGGACATCCTTAAAAATGCAATTTTCATGGGATATGGGCTGTATTTTGATTTGTATACATGAGTATGTATGAGTATACATTTGTATACATACATGTTAGCTATATGACATCTTCCTCTTCAATTTGGTATGGGATTTATACTGAGTGTTGGACCACATCCAAAGTTAAGTCCAACTTGAAGCCTTTCAAACTCATGAATGAGAGCGTCAGGACAAGCAAAGGGTATGTAGGCAGCGTTTAGTTAAGTTGATGTGCATGTTTGTGTTTTGGTTGAATGCAGGGCGTGTCGTTTGGGAGTCAGTTTAGGGAGCCATTGTTGTCATGCTGCTGTGTGTGCTTGTAAGCCATTATTTCTTGATTTCTTGAAACACTTGTTGATCAACCGCCTCGTAGCTTTAATAGCGTCCGTGCAGACGTTATAGTATGTAGGATATTCGTTCACTTTAATATTTATCACCAGGTGACATTTCATTCAAAACTTCTTTAATACTTTGGTTAGAGAAGTGAATAAGGTATAAAATCAAGTTAGTCATGTCTTATCAGATAGAATGAATCATTCAACCTGTTGATTAATTCAACCTGAAGTGTTGCACTTTTTCATTTGCCATGAATTGCTGTTTGCCGCACGGTGATCAAGCGGGTAGCACATTGGCCTCACAGTCAGGAGGTTCAGGGTTCGAATCTCCGTTGGGCATCTCTGTGTGGAGTTTGCATGTTCTCCCCGTGCGTGTCTGGGTTTTCTTCGGGTACTACGGTTTCCTCCCACATTCCAAAAACATGCATGTTAGGTTAATTGGCGACTCTAAATTGTCCATCGCTATGAATGTGAGTGTGAATGTTTGTTTGTCTATATGTGCCCTGGGATTGACTGGCGACCAGTTCAGGGTGTACCCCGCCTCTCGCCCAAAGCCAGCTGGGATAGGCTTCAGCATAACCCGCGACCCCAATGAGGATAAGCGGCATAGAAATTGAATTAATTGCTGTTTAATTGTTTGTTTATATCCATAATTAATGTATACCTGATTCTCTTACAATTTTTTTTTTTTATTTACTACTTTTTCTTGTTAAATTACAACTTATTTTTTTCTTTTTCATTTTGTCATAGCATATAGCCATGTGACAAAAGCATGTATTCAATTAGCTCACATTTGGACGTTCACACTTTACACCGCATTGTTTTGTTTTGGTTATTGAAAATATGAAAATATAGGTTATGTTTTTTATTTTTAGATATACTTCATCCAGATGAGTTAAGATGACTGGGTTGACCTGACTGAATGCTAACAATGCTAAGATGAGCCATGTTGTCACTTGCTGCTGGAGTATGGTATAGTTGGGAGTCCATCAGGGCGCACATGGAAAGCTCATAATGCAGAAAGCTCATATTAGTGGTTTCTGGTCACAGCAATGACTTTGACATGAGTCCACATTAAGGGGCCCACACAGTATGGTACATGTACATTAGGTATATACATTCAAAGACTTACCCTGGTGGTCTCCGTTGCGCACATGACATTTAGAGACTTAGCATCATGTGAACACGCGCACTCAGGGGTTTGGCTTTCGCGCTCGGAAGCTTTCCCATGTCGCAACGCCGATAACAGCACCTGAATTCAACACGGACGTAAGACACAGGAAAGTTATCAATCTGGTTTTCAATGTCACCTATTAAAGTTCCTATTTATTATTTACTAGCACTTTCTCAAGTTTATCCATCCATCCATTTTCTATGCCGCTTATGCTCATTAGGGTCGTAGCTACACCCTGAACTGGTCGCCAGTCAATCATAGGGCAGACTAGCCACTTGCTTTACATTTGCATGACCAAAGTGCAACATTGTCTGTACACTTATAAAAAAGGTTTTATGGTTGTTAACTTCTTTTTACACTTATGTGACAGTCAACAATGTATAAAAATTTGTTTCATTCTTTTTACATCTAAACTGAAGAGCAGTTAACGGTCTTACAAGTGTAAAAAGGAGCCAAATGCTAATGTTTAAGATGTAAAAATAATAAAACTCATCAGCTTGACTGTAGCAGTAGTGTAAAAAGAAGTTAACCACCACAAAACCTTTTATTAAAGGTACAAGCAATGTTTTAAGTCACATTTTAAAATTATTAACACTTAGTGTGTAAAAGAAGCGGCCGATGAGAATATGTGACTTTGAAAACCACCTGTACGTTTAATAAAGGTTTTATAGCGGTTAACTTCAGTTTACACTTGTGTGACAGTCAAGAATGTTTAAGCATTTGCGTTTCATTGTTTTTAAGTCTTAATATGAGGAACCTCCTACCACCTTATCGTGGTAGAGGAGTTTGCGTGTCCCAGTGATCCTAGGAGCTACATTGTCAGAGGCTGCCATGCCCCTGGTGGGGTCACCCATGACAAACAGGTCCTAGGGGAGGGACCAGACAGAGAGTGGCTCAAATGTCCCTGATGATGGTTAAAAACAATGGAATTTTCCCTCACCCAGACGCGGGTCACCGGGGTCCCCCTGTGGAGCCAGGCCTGGAGGTGGGGCATGATGGCGTGCGTCTGGTGGCCGTGCCTGCACCCATGGGGCACAGTCGGGGACAGCCCGAAAAGGTAACGTGGGTCCCCCCCTCCCATGAGCTCACCACTCAAAGGAGGGGCCTAAGGGGTCGGGTGCAAAGTGAGCTGGGTGGCGGCCGGAGGCGGAGGCTTTGGCGGTCCCACCTTCTGCTACAGAAGCTAGTTGTCGGTACGTAGAATGTCACCTCTATGGCGGGGAAGGAACCTGAGCTGGTGTGTGAGGTGGAGAAATTCCGGCTAGATATAGTCAGACTCACCAGGGCTCTGGAACAAGTCTTCTCGAGAGGGGCTGGACTTCATTCCACTCTGGTGTTGCCAGCAATGAAAGGCGACGGGCAGGGGTGGCAATTCTTGTTGCCCCCCGGCTCCAAGCGTCCACATTGGAGTTTAACCCAGTAAGCAAGATGGTAGTTTCCCTATGCCTTTGGGTGGGGGGACGGGTCCTGACTGTTGTTTGCATTTATGCACCAAACAGCAGTTTAGAATACCCGCCCTTTTTGGAGTCCTTAGAGGAAGTACTAGAGAGTGCTCCCTCGGGGGATTTCGTTGTTCTACTGGGTGACTTCAACGCTCATGTTGGCAGCGACAGTGAGACCTGGAGAGGTGTGATTGGGAGGAACGGACCCCCTGATCTTAATCCGAGCGGTGTTTTGTTATTGGACTTCTGTGCTCGTCACGGATTGTCTATAACGAACACCATGTTCAAGCATAAGGATGCCCACATGTGCACTTGGCACTAGGACACCCTGGGTTGCAGTTCGATGATTGACTTTGTGGTTGTGTCGTCTGAATTGTGGCCACATGTTTTGGACACTCGGGTGAAGAGAGGGGAGGAGCTGTCAACCGATCACCACCTGGTGGTGAGTTGGTTCCGATGGTGGGGTAGGATGCCAGTCAGACCTGGCAGACCCAGACACATTGTGATGGTCTGCTGGGAACGTCTGGCTCAGTTCCCTGTCAGAAAGAGTTTCAACTCCCATCCCAGGAGAGCTTTGACCATGTCCCGCGGGAGGCAGCGGACATTGAGTCCGAATGGGCGATGTTTCGTGCCTCCATTGTCGATGCAATCTGTGGCCGTATTGTCACCTTACTGTGGCCGTAAGGTGGTCGGTGCCTGTCATGGTGGTAATCCCAGAACCCGTTGGTGGACACCAGCGGTGAGGGATGCCAGGCCGTTTTGGTCCATGGGACTCTCGGCAGTGTCGTTAAGGCTGCATGGGAGTTAGCCCAACCAGTCTACATGTTTTTTGTGGACTTGGAGAAGGCATTCGACCGTGTTCCTCTGGGAATACTGTGGGGAAAGCTCCGGGAACATAAGGTATCGGACCACCTAATCCAGGCGGTTCGTTCCCTGTATGACCGGTGTCAGAGTTTGGTTCGCATTGCCGGCAATAAATTGGACCCTTTGTCACTGATTCTGTTCATTACTTACATGGACAGAATTTCTAGGTGCAGCAAGGGCGTTGAGGGGTTTCAGTTTGGTGGCCGCAGGATTCGGTCTCTGCTTTTTGCAGATGATGTGGTCCTGTTGGCTTCATCGAGCCGTGACAAGATCGCGGGTACAAGCGGGTACAAGCGTCCAAAATGAGTTTTCGCAGCAGGGTGCCTGGGCTATCCCTTAGCGATAGGGTGAGAAGCACTGTCATCCGGGAGAGACTCGGAGTAGAACCGCTGCTCCATTAAGAGGAGCCAGATGAGGTAACTCTGGCATCTGGTTAGACGGCCTTCCGGACACCTCCCTGGGGAGGTCTTCAGGGCACGTCCAACCGGTAGGAGGCCTCGGGGAAGACCCAGGACACCTTGGAGAGACTATGTCTCCGGGGAGGTCTTCAAGGCACAGCCAAACGGGACGGAGGCCTCGGGAAAGACCCAGGACACCTTGGAGAGACTATGCCTCTCAGCTGACCTGACAACGCCTTGGCATACGCCGGGAAGAGCTGGACAAAGTGGCCGGGGAGAGGGACGTCTGGGCTTCCCAGCTTAGGCTGCTGCCCCCGCGACCCGACCTCAGCTAACCGGAAGAAAATGGATGGATGGAATATGAGGTACGCTTAGCTTTTTTGTACACTTGTAACCCATTGCAGAATGTTAAAATGTGACAATGTTAGAACGTTTCCTGTATGCTTAATAAAAAATGTATGGCGGTTAAGTTATTTTTACACTTGCGTGACAGTCAAGACTGTTTAAAAATTGGTGTTTTTGAAGTGCAAATATGAGGAGCGGTTAGCTTCTTTTCATACTTGTAAGACCGTTAAGAACGTTAAAATGTAACTTGAATCATTGCCTAAGGATTTGTGATAAGGATCTCTTTACACTTGTGTTATAGTGAAGAATGTCTAAAATAAGTGTTTAGAGTGATTAGCTATTTTTTAAAATGGTGAGACATTCTTTTTCCAATTGTGTGACAGTTTAGAAGGTTAAGATGTGACTTGAAATTGCCTGTACAATTGATAAAGGGGTGGATGGATTTCTTTTTTTATATATTAACTGTTTCAATAAGTTCATAACCAAGTTTGATATTTAAGAGAATTTGCCATTGGGTCGTTTCTTCAGGATTCTCATTGGCTGTAGTGACTGTAGGGATTAGAGGTTACAGCGCCACCTGTTGCTCTGGCGTAGACATAACATTCAGTGAATGAGATGTTTGAATGTGTTGTGGGTGTGTCCATGCGGGACAGAAAAGGTAGTGTAGCGCTGCTGCCATCAACACATATAATCTCTTAGCTGAGCCCATTGAAAGCTGGGTCCCAGGGGTTAATTCCCCCATCAGTCCACGTTTGAATCAACTCCTGACTCACATTGAGATGAAAGCCGCCCCCACAAAGTCCCAGGACCTGGGCCTGGACTCGGACCGGAGCGGATTATTGCATGTAGGACCTCCATTGGGACAGCCAAACTGAAAAGAAAAACAATAATTAGAGATAATTGCTTGTGTCCAAACACCAGCACCCCCTCACCACCACCCTCACTATGTCCTTTCATGGCATGTGAGCTGGAATGAAAGCCCCCCGCCACATCCCCCCAACCCCAAGTCCACACACACATACAAAGACCCCCCCGCCCTGTTTTGACAGCTGGGCAGGCGAACATAATTTGTGACAGCTGAACTGAAACATCTTCAACCACTGACGCAAAGAAGCAAGGAGATCTTCCCTGCAAAGGTGGGAGGGGGTGGCCTTGGGAAGAAGAACGAGAAGGAGAAGAAAAAGGAGGAGAAAGAGAAAAAAGGTGTCGTAGAAGGTGAACAAAGAAGAAGAAAAGGGAGAAGGACAACGAGAAGAAGGGAAGAAGAAAAAGAAGGAGCATGAGAAGAAGGGGTGAAGAAGATGAGAAGAAGGAGAAAGGGGATATGGAGGAGGAGAAGAAAAACAAATGCGGAGAAGGAGAAGAAAAATAAGTAGGAAAATAAAAAGAAAGAAAATGAGAAGGGAAAGAAACAAGAAAGAGAAGGAAAAGAAGGAAGAGGCAGAGAAGAAAATAAGTAGGAAATGAAAAAAGAGAAGAGAGGTAGAAGAAGAAATGGAGAAGAAGGAGAAGAAAAATAAGGATAGGAAAAAAAGGAGGAGAAAGAGAAAAAAGAGGAAGGAAAAGAAAAAAGTATGGGGAAAAAAGGAGGAAGAAACAAAGAAGAAAAGATATAGGAAAAGAAAAAATAGAAGAAGAGAATTAGAAGAGGAAATGCAAAAGGAGAAGAAAATAAGGAAAAGAAAAAAGGAGGAGAAAGAGAAGAAAGAGGAAGGAAAATAAAAAAATAAGGGAAGAAAAAGGAGGAAGAAACAGCGAAAGAAAATAAATAGGCAAAAAAAAGAGAAGACGAGAAGTAGAAGTGGAAATGGAGGAGAAGAAAAATAAGGAAAGGGGAAAAGGATTTTAAAAAGAGAATAAAAGAACGTAGAAAAGGGATAAGGAGAAGAAGAAAATGAGGGTGTTGGTGAGAAAAAAGAGAAGATAAAGAAAAAGAAAGAAGAAAGAGAAGGAGGAGGAGAAGAGAGATGAGGTGCAAGAGAGACAAACATGGCTGAACATGGTGTCATGGCGCCTTTGACACATTGGGTTAATTTGCTGCTCCCTGCCGCTGACCTCCGACCCCCAGAGACACGAGGTCGTAGCAGGCTCGGAGTGACACAGCCAAAATCATGTCAGTCTGAGGGGGCGGGTCACACGGGTCACCTGGGAGATTCTGGGCCTGTCCGGGCCCTAAGAAACTAGGACCATATGTGCTAGCAAACATAAATAAAAAGTCGCCTTCAAACACCCCATCTTCCGTTTTTTTTTCTTTTTCTTCTTCTTGACCCACCGCACACTTACCCAACATCTTCATTATTAACTTCTTTTTACACTTGATTTGACTTACAAAAATGTGACTTCAACCATTGTCTGCACACTTAATAAAGCTTTTACCATGGCCACTGTTTGAGCCTGGAACAGATGATTTCCTGTAAGGAAAATGGTTTCATTGGCTGGCCAGTCCAAGTCAGCTGGGAGGGTTAGGCTACGGCATAACCTCGTGACCCAGCGAACATAAGCAGGATAGAAAATGGATGGGTAGAGGGAACATTTATTTGAGTAGATTTTCCTTTTTTTCACATGCTAATTGTTTTGTTAAGGTTGCTTCAAAAATGCTCAGTGACAGGAGTTTTCCCACAGGTGAAATATTCATACAAACACGGAATTTCTTTCCCAAGATATGTCCAAATTGTCCCGTGTTGACTTTGGGGCTGGTCCCTAATTTGTGTTAGTGTGAAACCTTACACCCACTGTTGCCTTCACTGACAGGCGCTCATCCGCCCAGCGTGCAAGAAGTGGGAATAAAGAAATCAATTATGAACAGTGGCTGTCAGAAGTTTGGAGACACCTTCTTGTGCTATTCAACGGCAAGGTGTCTGTAAACTTTTGACTGGCGCTGTACAGAAACGATATGCATGATCACATTATTAGCTGTCACTCAACTTTAAATTGTACTATAAACTATTTAAACCTATTTTTTACTGTGTCCACTTCATTACGTTCACCTGCACCAACCAGAATAATAATGCTCACTTTTAGTTTATATGTGCAATATTGCTTTTAGCTGTTGCAAGTGAGCATAGAAGACCAGACAACATGGGAACAGTTTGAGTTTAAGACTTTTTACAAACTTAATGAATTAAACATGTGTGATAATTTCGTTGGAGAATACTCATAACATGGAATATTAGTAATATTGTGTATATCATACAAATGGTGTGTATATGTTTACAAACGTGTCCATGACATTATTAGTCTACTTAATTAAACTACAATTAATGTCATACATAAGAAATAAACATAATTAACAAAAAAAGTATGGGGAAATGCAATTCTTTGTCTTTATTTTAAAAAATGGAATATTTGCACTTAGTGAAGGACATCATGATGTCACCATAAGAAGGCCGCGGATGTGTGTACCCTATTTAAAAAGTTTAATGATATTATTTACGTTTACTTCGTCTACTTTTTATATCCAAACATAAAAACAAAGTTAGCATTTTGTGTGTGTGCGTGTGTGTGCGTGTGCGTGGTTAATCTATTATTTTGAGACATAGTTGCTGTAATCTTTATATTTAATTGAAATGGTGCATTTGAAAAATGATAAAAGCACATTAATAACTACAATAGTTAATTTTATAACAAATAATTGTGTTTATTTTAGAGGAGGCAGCTTAATTGTTAATTATTGTGGTTATTAGCTACACTGTAACTATTCATTCATTCCTTTTCTATTCTGCTGATAGGCTCCAGCATACCCGCGACCCACTGTAATTATAGTTATTTATGATTACTAGCTGGTGAAAAAGGCAGTGTATTCCCAGTAGGGCTGGGCAAGAAAGAATTGAACTATGTCAGAAATCATGTTCGACTATATTGAATGCAGTCGAAAACACACACCTGTTGCATTCACGCTCACAAACGCCGAAGCTGGAAAAATGACCATAAGTGAGACTTTCTCATGAACACGAGTTGTTCTAAAGTCACTTACATCCTGTTCGACTTTTATCTTACGTTGAACGACAACAATTGTCTTTACTTGACGTCCAAACCCTTAAGATGTTGAATGTTTCCACATGAGAACGTCCAAGCCCCTTTTCCCCGCTGTGTGTGTTTGTGAACGTTTTGGTGACAAATGAAGGATGGCCACGCACACACACGCGCACACTAGAAATCATTAAAAACTGTCACTATTCGTTCAATAAATCTATTCTTTTATTTTACCGTGCAAGAAGGAGTTTTGTTCGGGTACCTTTAAACGACGAGAACAGAAGTGCATGATTCAAATGATCCTGACTTGAGCATTTTTTAACCAATGAACTCCCGTTTACTCAGCGTAATCTCGGGCTTTGAGATCATCACGGAAGTTCACCAAACTCAATAAAACGTGCTGACATGGAAGCAATAATAACTCATTGAATTTGTCTTTTATGTCTGAGCAATAAAAAGCTTTTTATAGTCCCAAGTCCATTTTTGTCAAATCTAATTTTAACTCGAAAAAGCGCACGCATTGTTAACAACAGGGTAACAGCCCCATAAGTCAAATCATAGTAATAATGAAACAGTAAAATGTCAATGTTAATTAAGGGCAGAATGCGAGTGATGAATGAAAACAATAATGAGTGTGTTGCATTACCGATTATTTCCGGTGTTTTGTCGCCATTTCCAGATGGGACTGCTGTTTCCTCAGTGGTTGTGCCCCCGTGTGGTGCTGCTCATTCTTTTCCTGAAATAAATATACCATGCACAAATATTCTCAGTATGCAGTAGACACCAAAAGAGCATTTCAAGCACACAAAACAATAAATAACACAACCTGATGCCTGAAAATACAATCTTTATTTAATGTCACCATCGAGCAGCCAAGGAGGTTTCCAGAAGGAATGTGTCTTGACTCACCTCTATGTGTGCACCTTGTCACCACAAAAGACAAAAAATATTCATTTTGTAATGACCTTTAGGATAAGAAAGTAAGACAGATCCTTTTGCCCCCATTAGGAAATCATGTAACTATAAATGGTCTGTTCCAGTGTCAAACTGTGGCCACCGTAAAGGCTTTATTACTGGGATGTCCAAAGTGCAGCACAATTTTTTTTTTATTGCTCTAGCACACATGCTAAAAATATGATTTAACAAGGAAACAGCTGCAAAAATGTAGACAATAGCAGCAATTTTACAAGAATAGAGTCAAAATATTAAACAAAAAAGTCATAATCTAATGAGAAAACAAAAGTTCTATTTTTTTTATATTTTAGTAGTGTAAACTTGAAATATTAAAGACAAATACATTTTAAGGTCACAATATTACGACAGACAAAACAACAAATAAAGTTGTAACTTTAAAAATTTGGTTTTGAAAAAAGTAACGACAATAATGTAATATAATGGGAATAAAGTCCTCAATGCGAGAATAAAATTTAGAATAAAAAAATATGAACTAGTTGGATTTTTTTCAGCATAAATGTGATTTTACAATAATTAAGTTAAAATATTAACAGAAAGAAGCCGTATTGTAATGAGAAAACAGTCGCAAGTTTAAGAGAATAAACTTATAATATTATGAGGGAAAATAGTAATAAAATACTGATTTTTTTCCCCATTTAAGTCGTAATATCATGAGAAACAAAAAACATAATAGAGTTGGAAAATTTGCTTGGTGAATAGTTATATTAAAAAAGTCTAAATATCGTGGGAATAAAGTCATAACGTACATTATAAATATTACAAATTTTACAAAGATTAAGAAAAAAGTTTAAATATTTAGAAAAAAAACAGTAAAAATTGGAGGAGCACAGGGTCAAGTTTTCTTAAAATGAAAATGAAATATATATAACTTCTTAGCATATCTTTACAAAATATCAAAGTGGCAAAGTTGCATTCTTTCACAGTGACAGTTTGGACTTTTTTTATTAAGTACACGGGTAATGTTTTACTTCGCATTTTAACATTCTTAGCAGTCATGTGGAAAAAGATTGTAGTAATAAAACATTATTAATGAAAGACAAAGGCAATTATTGTGTCAGTACCTTTTTTTACATTGGGAACTGCCTTTCTAGTGTAAAAATATCCTTTTTTTTTTTTACGTTCACGATTTATGTCACAGTCGGTTGACACGCAAAAATAGTATAAAATGTTTGATGCCAGAATTTAGACAGTTTAAAAATGCTTTTAGTAAGCCCCACTGGGACCACAAGACTTTGTATGTCCCGCTTTAATGCAAACGAGCTGTAAGACAGTGTGTGTGTCGAAAAGAAGCTCTAAATTGTGTACTTTATCCACTATAACTCTGCATGTGCACAACTAGATGTCATGTCGTATAGGAAGAGCAATTTTAATGCAATGATTGAAATTTTAGAGCATTTAAATTGGTAAATTGGTTTAAAAAGGCCTTCGAATGGCAAAAAATAACCTTTGGGAAAGTAGTTAGAGAATAGTCACACAAAATGTTTCCTAGTTGTTTTTTATGAATTCATTGAAGATATATAGGAAGTCACAGTTGAATTGTAATATTTGACACCCCAGTAAAGCATCCATCTAATGGCAAATGAAAACTAGCTAGCTTACATGAGCACCACTCTAAAATGTTTCCTGCCTGTTTCAAATGTATTCATTAAATAAATATACTGAACAAAGGTGAATTATAATGTGTGACACCCGATTAGAGCACAAACATTGTTAAAATTGCCTTATACAGCCTTTCAATGGCAAGAATACTTTTGGGGAATTTAGCTAGCTTACCTGACGCGCTGCCATTTTGGGGAAGCCAGATCTTTTCATGACTACTACTCCAAATATTTTTCTAGCTTATTTTATAGGAATTCATAGAATATATATATATAGTAAGAACAGTTGATTTGGAATGTTTGACTCCAAATTAAAAATATTAGAATTGTTAAATAGACATAAAAAACAGATGTAAAAGACAATGAAATTGCAAAAATAAGCTAACTTACCTGACACACTGCCTCAGGATAGTCGCAAGACCACTAATCTAAAATGTTTTTACCTTTTTAAAAATATGAATTCAGTGAAGAAATACATTAAGAAGAGTGAAATTGTAATATTCAGCACGCTATTTCAGCATTAGAAATGTTAAATGGGTTTCAAACAATGGCAAAAATAAGCTTTGAGAAACTAGCTTGCTTACCCGACATGCCGCCATTTTGGGGAATCCTTTAATGACACCATCTTGAATATTTCCTAGCTTGTTTTATATGAGTTTATTGAAGAAATATAGTAAGAACAGTTGAGTTGGAATGTTTGACACCATATTAGGAATATTACAATTGTTACTGATATAAAACGACAATGGCAAAAATAAGTAATAATAACAATAATGGCATTTTGGGGAAGCCATGGCCTCGGATAGTCACATGACCACTCCTCTAAAATCTTTCTTGGACCTATGTTAAAATTTCCTGACGAAACATAGAACGGGGGAATCATTTGACAACATGTTGAAGCATTATAAGTGTTAAATAAGATTTAAAAAGACAGTTTAATGGCACAAGAAATAAGATTTTGCAAATTAGCTAGCTATTGTAGAATGCTAGCTCCTCAAATGGTGACATGCCCACCACTGTAAAAAGTTTCCTGGCTTGTTTTACGTTAATCCATGAAAGAAATATAGAAAGAGCAGTTCAATTGTCATGTTTGACACCCCCTTAAAGCATTAGAACTGTTAAGTAAATTTAAAACGACAGCTTAATAGCAAAAAGCGCTTGATAATGGGCTAGCTTATCTGCCATTTTTGGGGTTTAGAGACTTCCTGTTAGTGAGAAGTGTTATTGAGGTGGATGCTTCAAAGGACTCGAGCGTGTGGAAGTTGATCTTCCTTCCACGTCTCGTCTCCAAGCATGGATGAAGACAATGATGTGCGACAATAACATGGAGAAGACGATGCGTGAAGGCTAACCGCGGCCTACGCGCATGCAAGAGGGGGGGGCGTGGCCAAACCCTCCTTGCGACGACAACCCGGACTCGCACGACCGCCAACAAACTTATGCATCACTTGGCAGTGCGTGTGGCATGTCGAGCGGAGGCGACTTCCAGACACACGTCACGCTAGGGTCGCACACGCTACCAACACTAGCTAGGAGGAAGAGGAGGGCCCATGCTAATGGCTGCCTTTTTGGCAGGTCATGAGTCAAACAATGTTGGCCTTCATCTGCTAAGAAGAACAAAACATCAACAATTTCTCTCCTTGTCCATCTGCTGTAATACATCTGTGTGTGTGTTCCATGTATGTGCATGAATTGTTAATGCATACAGAGTGCCATGCAAACATTTTTTGCATTTGCATCGCGTGTAAAACAACGGCCAATCAGCACACACACACACACACTTCCTGATTGCCTAAAGTGTACCTGTGAGTGTTGAGATAAGCACACAATGGCTCCATATGTGTCTAAAGACCCCCCAGAATTTAAGTCCCCGCACATTCTTTCAATTAGCAAACTCCCAAATATTTAGGAACTCAACATTTCCTTTCTACAGGAAGTGTATGTGCTGTTGATCTCCTGCGCTGATGCGTCATTTGGCCTCAGCGCATGCAGCTCCCTGATGCAGCAAACACCGCCGTCTGTTTTGTCTCGCAGTACCACCGCTGCCCTGCGGGGGTGATGATGTGCGCATAGCTAACAATGTGGAGGGAAGAGGTTTAGAAACAAGGAAATGAGATGACGTCACAATGGGGGTGTCATAAGCCATTTACTGTGAAAAAAAATGAAAATAGAAAAATGTTTTTAAAAGTTTATTATAGAAATCAAAGTTAAAAATAATTAATTATATAATACTAATTAAATCATAATTATTTAAAAAATACTCATTCATTGTCTATAGGGAGCCTATCCCGGCTGACTTTGGGCGGGAGGCAGGGTATACCCTGGACTGGTCGCCAGTCAATCGCAGGGCACATGTAGACAAACAAAGACATACAACCAGTCACACTCACATTCATACCTATGGACAATTTTAGAGTCGCCAATTAACCTAACAAGCATGTTTTTGGAATGTGGGAGGAAACTGGAGTACCCGGAGAAAACCCACGCACAGGGAGAACACGCAAACTCTCCACAGAAATGCCCAACGGAGATTCGAACCCAGAACCTCCTGACTGTGAGGCCAACATGCTACCCATTCATCCACCGTGCAGCTTTAAAAAATACTTAGTAGTTTTACAAAATGTAAAAATACATAAAGTAACACAGTGGCCCCCCCGCATCTTTCGATTTTCAGTATTCAGCCCTTGGTGGAAAGTTTGGTCACCCCTGTGTTTTTTTTCATAGCCACAAGGGGCGCTGCAGCATTCATCAGATACAATAGCAAATGTTTCAATTTTGGTTAATATTGGCTATGTGGACAAGCGCACATTGTAGAAATAAAATTCAACCCCCTAAAAAAGAGCATAAATGGGAAAACCGAGCAAAAAGGCAAAATGTAAAGAGAAGTTTTAGTGTTGATGCTAATAACTAACAATAACACAAAGCTTTGTCTTTAAATATATATACAGTATATAGCTAATACATTTTGACATAGTAGTTATATTCATATTTATTAATACATATTAAATATTATTTCTACTCCACTACTCAAGTACAACCAATATTTATTAATAATAATTTAAAAATATTACATTTATTAAATAATATTAACTTTAAAAAATATATTCTTTGCAGTACTTAATTATTATTGGGAATAATTTAATTAAGTTGTAAAAATAATTATATACAACACTGCTGGCAAATGTGGAATTACTTTTTTAAAATGTATTTTTATGTGGTTTTTTTTTAAAGAAGAGAGAGTCATGTCAAAGCAGAAATTGCAAGCAGGGGTACTGTATATGTATGCACTATTTGTAATGGAAGCAGGGGTACTGTATATGTATGCACTATTTGTAATGGAAGCAGGGGTACTGTATATGTATGCACTATTTGTAATGGAAGCAGGGGTACTGTATATGTATGCACTATTTGTAATGGAAGCAGGGGTACTGTATATGTATGCACTATTTCTAATCAGTTGTATTGGCATTGCTGCCTTGATAAAGCTCACTGTTATCCATCCATCCATTTTCTATGCCACTTAGGGTTGCGGGGGCATGCTGGGTACACCCTGGACTGGTAGCTCATACTGAATTGTCCTACTGAAGATTTCTGTTGTTGAGAAGTGAGAAGTAGCTCAGGATAACGCAATGTGTAATAATTTTACACACTACATGCCCTACTGTCATTTTAAAGTGCCACGCAACAGGACAATCATTGGACCTAAGAAGTCACCATGTCTTAAGTCATTTCCCTGCCCCCAAACACACACACGCTTAGCATGACAAATAGTATGTGACGTGTCTCTGTGAAAATGGCACGGAAGGGTCCACTCCCTCTCCCCGGGGCTGATGAGGCAGCGGACGCCACCACAGCCAGCATTCAGGTAGCAACAGTGGAAGCATTAAAAAGCAACAACAACAAAAATGTGAGGAATGTGAGGAAGAAATGTAAAAAAAAAAAAAAAAGGGGCTTCTACTCCTGAACTGCTGCGCACCACAGGGCGGTAATGTCTGCATGGTGGCGCTGTTATTTAAAAAAAAGTGGGACTGACTTGAAATTTCTCACACAGCTCTACAAAAACACTCATAACTTGAGGGAATTTAGACGAATCACCTGCCAAATTTGGTAGTCACCTCTAGGGGGACTGGCAAGCACACACGTGGGACGTATGCTAATGCTATTCCCAAGCACAGGGGGCGTCGTTTCGGTGGTTAGTTGGGAGGTTTGATGATCATGTATTGATCCGTCGGCTCTTTGTTGGTAGAACATGTGACTGATTGGTAAGTGGATTGGTGCTCCAGGTTAGTTAGTAGACCATGTGATTGGTTGGTAAGTGGGTGGGTGTGCCAGGTTAGTTGGCCACATGGGGACTTGCCCACGGCGGGGAAAAAAAATCAATTTATTGCTCAGTGCTTGATCCTCATGATATGTGTAGCAGATGGTGGCGCTCCACACAGCGTCAGTCTGGCTTCATTCAAGCCAGAATGGCCACGAAATTGGTTGGTAAGTTGGTGGGTTCCCCAGGTCAGTTAGTAGATCAGGTGTTGATAAGGCGTTGTGTTCTCTGAGTTGGCTGGTAGATCATTTGATTGGTTGGTAAGAAGGTGTGTTCCCCAGTTTAGTTAGTTAGATCAGGTGATTGGTTGGTAAGAAGGTGGGTTCCCCAGGTTAGTTAGTGTGATTGGTTGGTAAGAAGGTGGATTCCCCAGGTTAGTTAGTAGATTATGTGATTGGTTGGTAAGAAGGTGGGTTCCCCAGGTTAGTTAGTAGATTATGTGATTGGTTGCTAAGAAGGTGGGTTCCCCAGTTTAGTTAGATCAGGTGATTGGTTGGTAAGTGGGTGGGCGTTGTACAGGTTAGTTGGTACATCAGATGACTGGTTGGTGAGGGTGTGGGTTCTCCAGGTTAGTTAGTATATCAGGTGATTGACTGGTAAGAAGGTGGGTTCCCCAGGTTAGTTAGTAGATTATGTGATTGGTTGGTAAGAAGGTGGGTTCCCCAGGTTAGTTAGTAGATTATGTGATTGGTTGCTAAGAAGGTGGGTTCCCCAGTTTAGTTAGATCAGGTGATTGGTTGGTAAGTGGGTGGGCGTTGTACAGGTTAGTTGGTACATCAGATGACTGGTTGGTGAGGGTGTGGGTTCTCCAGGTTAGTTAGTATATCAGGTGATTGACTGGTAAGAAGGTGGGTTCCCCAGGTTAGTTAGTAGATTATGTGATTGGTTGGTAAGAAGGTGGGTTCCCCAGGTTAGTTAGTAGATTATGTGATTGGTTGCTAAGAAGGTGGGTTCCCCAGTTTAGTTAGATCAGGTGATTGGTTGGTAAGTGGGTGGGCGTTGTACAGGTTAGTTGGTACATCAGATGACTGGTTGGTGAGGGTGTGGGTTCTCCAGGTTAGTTAGTATATCAGGTGATTGACTGGTAAGAAGGTGGGTTCCCCAGGTTAGTTGGTAGACCATGCGATTGGTTGATAAATAGGGGGGTCGTCTTGGTTAGTTAATTTGTGTTCTTTATGAAGTTCTTCAATAAGTCCAGAAGTTAGTTGATTTTGGTTCGTCTTGCCTTGTGGAAAATGTGAAACCGGAAGAGAGGGTTTGACTTACTCCAAAGAGGTCCTCCGGGGATTGTGAGTGAGGCGTAGAATGGGAGGACGACTTCATATTAATGCAATTGAGTTACATGCTCCTTTCTGTTTGTTCAGATGGTTTTGTTGGGAGGCTCATCAATTATAAATGGGCCATAAAAGTTAGTGATGTGGTGGGAGGGGTGTGATGTCTGAGGACGGTAGGCTATATCAAGATGTCTCCGTCGAGTCTTTGGACAAACACAACTCGTGATGGCAGACAACAAAGACGTTCCGGCTGTTTGGCGGAGAGGATTTCGACCTTGGGGACATCGGTGGATAGCAGAATAGTCCAAAGTCGCTTCCCAGACGCAAGTTCTTTGCCAGATCCGAATAACGTGAATGAAGTCACACGTTACAAAATGTAAAGCAACAACACCCGCTGTAAAAAGTAGAAATATGTCCTTTTCCTCTCTGCTGAATAAACAAAGAAATTTTTTTTATTCTATGTGGACAAGCCAACGCAAAGACCAATACGTCCAGAAAACTCGTCACATTTGTCTTAGTACACACACACACACACACACACGAACTACCGCTAGCTGGATTCAACTTCAGCTCACAAATCTTAGAAGAGAATAACATCACACCCCAGAGGCGCTAAGATCTCCTCCTCCTCGTCTGAGCAAGGCGGACGGGGGAATGTCGATTCAGAGCTGATGGCTCACATATGTGCTGCCATCAGTTGAGGTACGTATCTAAATATAGGGTTGCTATAAGGTTCTTTGGCTTTTATACAAAAAAAACAAGTAGCACAAATAAGTAGCAAAAAAATGTATTTACCCAAAGAATTAAACATTTTGGTTTTTTTTGTTAGTTTAAAAAAAAAAAAAGGTTTTTGTCCAAAGTACAACAAATATTTTTGGCTTTGGTTTTAAGAAGAAATATTAACATTTTTTTTATTTTAGTCAGAGGAATATATTATATAAATATATACAATATGTATATGGAAATGCAAATATATAAAAATGAAAATGATTTTTTTGTCTTCATTCAGAATAACACACACAAAACACAATAAAAGAAAGAGAAAAAAAGAGAAGACGATAAAAACAACCTAATAAAAATAGATTTCAGTGGAAAAAACACTAACATTTATTGTTCCTTTTAATCAAAAAATAAAAACATTTTTAGCTTTTAGTCAAAAAATACACATTTTTACTTCAGTTAAAACAAACAAGGCTATTTGTCTTAACAAGGCTTTCCCAATATGTTCCAAATAAAATCACAAAAGCTGATCATTCTGTTTTGGTTATAAAGTTTATCAATAAAAACAAAACATTATCCACTGATCGTAATATTGGATTCAGTAATGAAATAAAGGGTTAAAAAATTTAAAAAAAGTTTCATCTTTATTTTTTTTCTTCCATTGAAATGTATATGTATATATATTAGTTTCAGTAAAAAAAAAAGTTGTTTTTTTTATCCAAAGGCTTTGTATTATTTTGTTAAAGAGGAAATCAAAATAATTGGACAGCGTTGAACAGCCTTCTGATGTATACCACAATAAGATAACAAGCAGCTCTGTCAACTTTGTCAATGTTTGAAACTCACTCAACAACAAAGATTCACTCAAAATGAAAAAGCAAAAACACAGAAATGACACAGGGCCCTCTTAAAGTAGTCGTCCATATATTTGTATATAATTCATATATTACACATTTAATACAGGCACAGTGACAAATCATTACGTAGAGAAAGTGGCTGAAACTGGTAAAAAAAAATTTTAAGAGAATCATTTACACAATTTTTTTTTTCCTTTAAAAAATCTGTTAAATACAAACACAAAGAAGAAAAGGAAAGTGACAAAAGATGGAGGCTGGTGAGCTTGTTTTTTGGGGGGTAAGGTGGGCGGACTGGGGGGTGTGGTGTAGGAGCAAGAACCAGCTTGCTAATATGACAAGTCGGGGGGTCTTTAGGCTCACTGGAGAACATGGGATTCAAATGTTTGCTTCAAAAACGGAACAGACGAGACCAACGGATCGTAAAAAAGCTACCGTGCGACGCCGTTTTAAAACAGGTCCAGGGCCAGTCACGGAATATGACGACAGAGACACCATCCAATCACAGCGCTCCCCGGTGTCCGCGTAAGGCAACTGTCAACATGGCGTCTAAAGTACCGCAGCTCAATCATCGCTCCCGTTTTGCGGAAGACGTCTGGTCTTCCCTTCGGCGTCCACCGTGGCCCGATGTGATAAGAAAACTCAGGCACGCTTCTCTCCGTTGACACAAAACGTTGTTAAAAACGCTTCAAGTTTTTGTTAAAAAAAAAAAAGGCTACAAGTTAATCTGGACTTTTTGTTTTAAAGCATCTTAAAAGGTTTTTACAGTAAGAACTGTTTTTAAAAAAGGGACGTTGGCTTGAAAAAGGAGCCCTGATTGCTTTCAGAAGCACACCGAGGAGAAAAGTGAGGCGGAGGCACTGAGGGTCTTTGCACCGCTTTTTTTCTTGTGCTACAAGACGGATTCTTTCCTTCATTGCACGCCGTGAAAAGTAAAGATTCAACACACGCTGTAAAGATGTGAGCTGTTCATATTTACAACAAAGACTGTTAGTGCACATTTTTTTCGTCTCTTTAAGAATGAAATCAAGTGTTGGCCGACACAAGAAGGAAGAGGGGATGGGTTGAGATGATTTAGGCGTCATGGCTGCACGTCGCTCTCAAAGCTCACCTTGCTTCGCTTTTCTTTCCCCATTTTGTTTTTTGTCAACAGTGTTCAGTACTCAGTGCGGCTTTTTTGTAGTGATTTCCCGCCGGGGGCAGCTGCAGGGGCACGGTCCAGGGTGGATGGTGACTTTTTTTTAAAGCGAGAAAAGATTTGAGGTGGCCTCAGCAATCTGCCATGTACCGACCTGAGTGGGGGTGGAGGGGTGGGGGGGTGTTGAGGGGGGAGACGACAGAGGTTACAGGTGTGACTTTTTGGCAGTCAACCTTAGCATGTTTTTTTTTTCTACCATCAAACTATGATCAGGTGATTGGGTATTGACACACCACACGGTCACCAAGTTGAACAGCTGAAATTTTGTGGTTTCATTTTAATTTTCAAGCACACCTTTGATCTTTGCATCATTATATTCAGACAAATTGGCAAGCAGATCACATATCTGGAAAGCAGTCGCCGGAAGCTTTGATATGACATATTACTTGGTGTTTTCTCTTGCAAATGGATTTTTGAACCCACTACAGGTGAACTTTGACCTATGACATGCGTGAGTCTACATTATGATTTATTTATAACTTAAATGTTTACTATACTGGATAATAGGAGCATAAATGTGACTATAGGGGTGTTATTTCATGTCTAGAGGGCTCTAATAATGTTAAAAAGTGTACTTAGAAGGCTTTAACAATGAAATCCAATTTCACAAAAATGATAACACCTCTAGCGTACTAAAACAAGAGAATGTCTCTGAAACACATTTTCTCAGTAATTACATTTATTTATTTGATGTATTCTATAAGAATATGGGGTTTCATTCCAGGGCTACTGGTCTTATTTATTTAGAAGTGTCTGTCGGTCAAAAAACATACTTTTTGGGTGTATATTATACTCATCACAACACATTATCAGCGAATGTTATTATTGTGACTATTTCACAGTTGTTGATCAATCTATGACAGCACTATGACTATATTGATTTTTAAGTGACTACTTTCTTTGTGTCAAGAGCACTGGAAGAACTAATTAAGGCTTTCTGTATACAATACTGTACTTAAACATCTTCCAGCTTGGAAATGTTGAATGCTTTGACTAGTGAGACAGAGACCACTGCAGGATTCATAGCTGCAGCACTGTTTCATTTAAGTTAGGCAGGGGTTGACTGTAAATTGTTTATTTACGTGTGGAGGGTTTTTTCGGTAACATTTTCAAAAACAACACTGATTAAAAACAGCGTTTTGACCCTTACATCCTCAGTGCTCATCATCAGCTTGAATATGATGTTACTTGATATGTCTTGTTGCAAGTGGTAAGGGGTACCTACCTAATCCAGTAATCTCTTGTTTGTAGCCAGACCCCAACGTGTTGAAATTAAATTAATTTCTGTGATATACGAGTCAACGTTATTAAGTGGAATATTTTTGTAGTTAGCATAGAAAACCTGTTTATGACTTTAATATGGGTTTCAACATTATTAGAGCCCCGTAGACCTGAAATAACACCCCTTTTACATTCCTATTATTCAATGTTTACATCACATTTGCAGGCCACGGGATCACTGCAGGGACATGTCGGCCGACCGGCGCTAGCATAGCAAGCTAAATAGTTAGCCTTTCTAATGTACTCTACTATTTCTTACTTACTTATTACCTCTAAAACATTAAGTGTTTCAAACGGAGTGGGGGAGGAAAAAGAAAATCAAGAAAAATCAAGAAATCAAAGAACAATGAGACACACACAATGAGAGGAGAACCTTCCCCCCCCCCCCACTCAATCTCAGCCCTGACATGTCACCTCGGCTATGTTTGCTCTGTAGTCTCCATGCAGTGTGAAAGGTAATGTAAGCTCATGTCATTACGTCACTGATGCCTAGTACTACATATAACTTGTCTTTCAAGATCTTTTCACTTTTAATAGGTCATAGTCCACCATTAAAAAAGCGATTATTAATAATTATTTGAGAAACCGATGTAATGAGGAAGCGATACTCAAACCACAATACAGTAGAGTATATAGTACATACCTCATATAGTATAGTATATCCACCCAATGTACAATAGACAAAATCAAATACAAAACTGCCAAGATAAAAGCTATGTTTATGTGTGTGTGGGGGTGGACCCTACCTGTGGCGAATCTCTTCTTGCTGAGAGAGACCCTGTAGCCACTACCCTGCAGCTCCATGTCCACCCCCGACAGAGTGCTGCCATCATTCATGAACTGCACGGCCAATGTGGACGGGTTGGACGGCCCGCTGGACAATTCAAACTTTGCCCTCAGAGAACCGGCGCCTAAAACAACAGTGCAGGGTAACCATCACAACCACTAAGTCGGACACTGGTTAATTAGCTTCTTCAAAGACGCCACCTTCGTTTTCCGACTTGTCGGAAATGTCGCTCAGCTTCCACAGACATTTATTCTGCTCGCCGTTCCTACAACAAGAATAACACCTTTTAATATGCTTCTATTTTTTAAATGAACAGCAAACTTCGTTGGGTTCCGCCACCCACCAGAGGGCGCTGGGCAGGGACTGCATGCTGGTGACGCCGCCGTCCACGGGCACCAAGACCTGCAGGTTGCCGAGCGGGCCCGGTAATGCCATGGAGTCCGGATTGTAACGGTAGTCCACCCGCAGGTCCGTGGTGCTCGGGGAACACTTCCAGTACACAGCCAGGTTGAGCGGCGTGGAGTGGATGCCATCAGACTGTACCTGAACGCAACCACATAAAAACAAATACACGGTGAAGCCCGGCAAATTGCATCATCAGTGAATGGGCGGAGTCAGACGCGGTAGGGCATGGTGATTGGTGAACAAAGAATCCATAATGGTACCAAGACAAAAAAAATGTATTTTATGAAAATAATTATGATAGTAACATTATTTCAGTAGGATAAAGTTGTAATATTACAGAAGATGTTTTTTCCTCCAAAGTTGTAATATAAGAAACAATCCAAACAATGAATAAAGTTGTAATTTTTTGAAAATGTGGCGACGAAAAGTCAGAATCGAGGTCAAAATATTATGGGAATAAAGTAAAAATTAAAGGGTTTGCACTCTTGGAACAAAATTGTAAAGTCTGAGGTGCATATGCAATGTAATGTTATGTGCGGGTATTAATGACAGTTAACTTATTTTTATGCTTACAAAATGCCAAAATGTTAAATCCTGCACAGTTAATAGAATATTCAGTAAGCCCTAAGCCAGGGGTGGGCAAACGTTTTGACTCGTGGGCCACATTGGCAGAGGGGCCATCTTCATATAGGTGGCCATCAAACAGAAAAATATACTTGTTCACGGTGCAACAAAATGAAAACAACACATCCACAGCAAGTTAACGTATCACATAAATCAACTACTACTACACTGAACATAACACATTTCTCAAAACATTGGATATATATATGTAACATTAGAAAAATGCGACAAAGATGGCAAAATGTTGGGAGAAAGAGTACCCAGCATGCCTTGAGGCGGCAATATATGGGTGTTTTTTGGCATGGGTGTTGAGTGCAGATGTGTATTTGTACACCAACATGGTGCAGTGGGTAGGTCTTGTCTATTTGGCGACTCAAGCGTGCCACACGAGCACTTTAGCACTATTTTTTAACGGTTTCCACTGACCTGGTACTTGAGGATGTCGATGTTGTAGTAGGAGGCAGCGGGATTCTGGTCTGAGGCTTTCCTGAGGTAGGACGTCAGCGCTTGCATGTTGAACCAGAAGTCCTTGGAGCCTGAGTCACTTTGGGAAGGATCGCTGGAGGAGACAGAAGAAAAACAGAAGGAAGCATCCATGTATAAACACGCACGCACAAACGCACGCACACACACAGGAAATAATCCGATTATTCATCCCTCTACTTGGCTTTGTGTGTGAAGATCCAATCGCTCGGAAGGAGAGCAGCCTGCCTTGCCCTACCAGCTACTAAATCATGGATTCTACTTCATTCAATTCATCAGGCCAACTGGTTTTACAACCAACGGAGATGATGAAATCAGAGCAAGAAAAAACAAAACAAAACTGTTTGGAGTTTGTCACATGAAGTTTGTTTCATGGGGACAGAGAAAGTATAAACCATGTAAATATCTCACTGGAAATGCTCCAAATAGCGCCTTCTTAACTCAGTTTACATCCAAATATGCTATAGTTGCCGTAGGGCAGAGATGTTTAAATGCAAAGGCCCATTTGCAGCACGCTGATCCTTTGAAAAAATTATTTTTAGTGGTTCACAGCCAATTGTAAAATTGAAATAAGAAAACTAAAAACAAACAAAAATGAACAATTCTGCAATAATTTTGCAATAATATTGTCAACTTGTGAAAACAAAAAAAGTTATTTTATGAGAATAGCTTTGTAAAATTATGAGGAAAAATAACAGTGTGAAGATGACATTTTTTTATCAAGTAATCTCAAGCAAAACAAATCAATTTTTTGGAAAATTAGGTCGCAGAGTAAGTTATGAGAATAAAGTCAAAATATTATGGGAATAGCAACTATAATAACATTTAGAAATTTGAAATTGTTGGAAAATAACAGCAGAAATAGAAAACAGCAGCAATTCCACAACAATAAAAGTCAAAATATGGAGAAAAAAGTTGTCTTCTAATTAGACAAAGTCACAATCTTATGAGAATAAATGATGTCATTATAGTGAAAGTAAAAGTGAAAAGAAAAAGCTTCATTTTATGAGAATAATTTAAAATATGACCTGAAGTTGATACTAAAAATATGTTTCATCTATATCACAAAGCTGAGATGCATTGTTTTCCTGAAACATAAGTAACTTACTAGTATGTGTTTTACAAAATATCAAAGTGGTATACTTTTATTTTTCACTATGTGGCCCTTCCTGGAGAAAGTTTGGACGCCAATGCACTAGAGTCACCAATTAATTTTGAGTTAAAAAAAACAGATTTGATGTAGTTTTTTAAAGAAATTAATTTAAAAAAATCTCCACAAGACGAGCGGCAGCTTTACCTACCTCTGCATGTGCTTTAAGATGTTGCTACCTTGATGGGAAAGTCACAGGTGTTACATTTGCCATACTCATCTTTATAATTTACTTATCAGTGCTATTCCTTCCCACTGAGCTGGTTGCGCCTTACTGCTTTTACAACATTGGTTCTGTTGCTGCTGCCTTGCGCTATACAGTGAAACCGTAGTTAGCATCAGCCCCGGTTAGCACATTTTTCAGTTAACTTTGACTGTTTAAGCCAAAATTTTGCCTAGGTTTATTTACATTTATCGCTTAGCGTACGCGACCCGGACCCGGATAAGCGGTGGAAAATGGATGGATGGATGGGCTTAGCGTACAGTACATTGCTGTTGATGATAAAAGGTAGCTAAAAATATAGAAGTACCAATACAAGTATAAAAATCAACTATTTTAATGGCTTCCCATCATGCATTTCATCCCAGCAAAGAATTTGATTGGCCAAGGCTGCCCAGACGCTGCCATGATTCATCAGCTGCCTCCGTCCACCAGATGGAGCCACTCTTCTGGCTCTCTCTCCTCCAGCAGTCTTATCCAATGAAATGCTTTGCTGAGATGAAATGCATGATGGGAAGAAGTTAAAATTGTTATTTTTAAAATGTTAAACTCGTATTGGTACTTGTTTTGTACATTTCCTAGCTACTTTTTGAGTGTTAAGTTGCTGTGTGATGATTTTAGCATTCTTTGTAAGATTACACGGTGACTGTTACGATGAGAATGTTCACCTGCAATTTTCTAATGGGTTGACAAGCATTTTTCATAGCTCATGATTGGCTCCTGTCAAATAAAGAGCTACCTGTTCCTCACGGACTTGTGCATGTCACAGTATGCCATTTCATGACTTAAACACCAGTGCGTCTAAAACGCAGGAAATTACTGTATAAAAATGTGTTTTCTGTTTACATTTTTAACAAATGAATTCGGACTTTCTGAAACAAATTCATGACGCTAACCAAGAAGCCATGTTTCTTTTCCACTTTCTCGTGCAACCCAAATCATTAATAAAACTAAACAAAAAAATGGGAAAATCTCTCCAATGATCCCAAATAAAACCCACCTTCTTTGCGCTGTAGCTAAATGAACGCACCGGATATAATTAGAGCATTTTCACAGCTTTTCCGTGTGCAGGTGTACCTAATGAAGTGTCCAGTTAGGATACAGAACAGGAAATAAGCTATTGTGCTTTTCTTCCATGACCTCCATGTTTCCAGCTGGTGGCACCTGCAGAAAATTACGTGCTGATGACCTCTAGCAATGATGCCCCAAATAAGGAAAACGTATGACGGACGCGTACGTGCTCCACTTAACGTTTCCATGCAAAACGTTCTCAACTTGGCCTCCGAAAAAAAAGAGCCCACCACATCAGGCGCCTTTTTCAACACGAGCGAGCGCTAAATAGAGCGGATGTTCTATGAAGTCGCGCTGTTGTTTGCTATTCCAGGCCGACCTGGTTGTGCACGTCTGCTGGAAAGTATTTCCCTGACAGCCTAATGATACGCTCACGTCGGCCGACTAATTGAATTTCCTCCCTTCCTGCGTGACGCGGGCCTCTTGGCCTCTCTCTTTGGATCACACGGTCCTTCCACGTCTGTGTTTAACTTGACCTCTCTTCACGCCACAACACAGGTATGCGTGTGTGTGATTCCTACCTGAAGAGGAGTTGCTGGTTGGGAAGAATCTGCTCCAGCCTGTTGGTGTTCTTCAACTTGAAGGTGAGCACGGCGGGGGAGGGGTTGCTAGTGAACACCTTGATGATGCCTACGGGGAACGACAGCGTCATGTCCCCTGTGATCTTCACGATGCACCTGCAGGAGGACATGCGGCAAAATGAAGAGTGGAATGAAGCTTATCAGTATGTGAGGTCAAAATATGCCACCAACAGCCCTAATATGAGCCACTTTACAGTACAAGCGACATCTAAGACGGGGGTGTCCAAACTTGTTCCCCTGAGGCCCACATAGCTAAAAATGAATGCTCACTTCTGGTCACGTGGCAGCAAAGGGTCAGTAATGTCATCGTTTACAGAAAGCAGCGGTTTACAACAAAGAACTCTGAAAGTTGTTCTCAAAAAATACACTTTCAGGGCACCCAGAACGCTGTTTCCGTGTGGATGAAAAGGCTGAAACCATAAAGTCTTTGCGGTTTTGACCTAAAAATGTTTTTGTGTGGATAGCCGCCCAATCTTTACGTTAGTTTTCCTTGAATAAGCTGAGCACATTTGGTCCCCAGGTGTGTCACTGCATCAGGCAGTGTATACACATTTCGTCTCTCATTCAGGACTAATTTACAAACAGAGGCTGAATAAAGGGGTCCGGGCTTGATAGCTTGGGCACGTGGTGGGGGCGTGCTGCTGAAGTCCCTAAACTGGGGCCTCGAGCCGCAGATCTGCTGCATTGCTTGTGAAATGTTCCATTCGCTAATCCCCGTGAAAATAAGCCTTTTAGTGCGGCGGCAATTTAATAGCAGTTAGGCAACAAGCGGCCACGTGTTTTCTCTGCCCCGGACTATCATGTGGCCCATGCATGTTATCCACAGTGTCGGGCTCACGCAACATGCACGGTAACTCACTGTGTCGTGCTAGATGTGCTCTGGTTGAATTCCAGACAAAAAAACCCAAAAAGTAAACGTATGTGTGCGTGTCGGCCGCTGAGCAGCAGGAGGTCATGTGAGACTCACTTGGTGGGATCAGCGCCTTTGAAGTAAGCATTAACCGACTCGGTGAAGGCCACAGCAATGGGCAAAGCATCTTGGGATGCCAGGGTCACAGGGCTGGGACCGCGGGACGTGCCTGGGGAGGAGGAAGAGGAAGAAGAGGAAGAGGAGGAGCACAGGGTTTGGATGAATGTTGACTCAGCTGCAGGTCAGACTTGCGGAGGGGCGGCGCCCTTCCAAGCGCTCACATCGCAATCAGGAAGGTTTGATCATGCAAAGACGAAGAAGTCACATTAGGAACATTTATTTGCACGGCTGGGTTTCTCTGTCTTCAAATAAACAGAAAGGGGACACGAGCACATGAGGCACCATTAAGACATCAGAATGACCTCAGATCGCGTCAGTCAGTCAGTGGGTTACTTCACACAAAAAAATACGTGAAGTCAAGGCCAAGGCCACATGTACATGTGTTTTTACAGACATTAGTCCTGCTCCAGTGGAAAAAATAAGTACAAGCGTCCCTCGCAACATTGCGTTTTTTCAGAAATTCATTCACAGCCATTCAATGATGGCTGTTTGGTGTTAGACTATGGTCTATTATTAGTCATAACACATTTAAATACAAGTGGTATGTAGTATTCTGGTCACTAGGTGGCAGTGATGACACAAAACATTGATGAGACACTACCTTACATTACATTGCCTTAACACTGGATGAAGTCATGAACTCAGCAATGGCATGTCCGACATGACAGAGTGAAAAAAATCCCATTCCATGTGGAAGTGGTTAGTTTTTGGCTTGTAAGTTTGAAGGAAATAAATTCTAAGCTAACTGGTTAGATTGCTAACTAGCGCCTGTCTCGAGTCCCTGCAGCATAAGAGCTCAGCATTGTGTTGTAAACAAAAAATTATTGAAGCATAAAGGTGACTACTCTGTAGGAATTTAAAAGTCCAGGTGGACTTTTACCCTGTAAAAGTGCTGGCCCACCGAAAATGAAAGTGAAAGTGAAAAGGACTCAGAGTGGATAAACATTGGCCTTTATGCCCGGCCCAAACGACTCAAACGCCTTGACCATCACGAAGGATAAAAATGGCATCTTTGAACATGTAAAGTGGCCAGGCCTTCGCAACACAGGAGCTCCCCCCCGCATACCCACCACCTGCAGGGGGAAGCATAAGGGTCCAGTGCCATGCGATTTGGGCAGTGGTCGAGTGCAGGTGTCCAGGCGACCTGGTCTTTGGCGGCCAAATCTGGTTATTGAGACATGGAATGTCACTGGAATGTGCGAACCACAGTTTGTCCATAACAAACAGCATGTTCGAACATAAGGATGTCCATAAGTGCACTTGGCACCAGGACACCCTAGGTCGCAGGTCTATGATCGATTTGGTTGTCGTAGCATCAGACCTGCGTCCCCATGTTCTGGACACATGGGTGAAGAAAGGGGCTGAGCTGTTAACTGATCACCACCTAGTGATGAGTTGGATTAGATGCTGGGGACGGATGCCGGACAGACCTGGTAGACCCAAACGCGTGAGGGTGTGCTGGAAAAGTCTGGCAGAGTCTCCCGTTCGTCGAGTCTTCAACTCTCATCTCCCGCAGAGCCTCACCTGCATCTCGAGGGAGGACTGGGATATTGAGTCCGAATGGGGCGTATTCGGTGCCTCCATTGCTGAGGCAGCCAGTCGTAGTTGCGGCCACAAGGTGGTCGGTGCCAGTCGTTGCGGCAAGACCCAAACCCGATGGTGGACACCGGGGGTTAGGGCAGCCGTCAAGCTGAAGAAGGAGTCCTATCAAGCATGGATGGCTTGCCGGACTCCCGAAGCAGCTGACAGGTACTGGCAGGCCAAGCGGCCCAGTATGGTGGCTGGACTCACCTTAAGAAATAGGGTGAGGAGATCGGCCATCCGGGAGGAGCTCAGAGTAGAGCCGCTGCTCCTTCACATCAAGAGGAGCCAGTTGAGGTGGCTCGGGCATCTAGTCCGGATGCCTCCCGGGCGCCTCCCTGGTGAGGTGTTTCGGGCATGCCTAGCCGGGAGAAGGCCCCGGGGAAGACCTAGGACACGCTGGAGGGACAATGTCTCACAGCTGGCCTGGGGACGCCTTGGTGTCCTCCCGGTGGAGCTCAAAGAGGTCGCCGGGGACCGGAAAGTCTGGACTTCCCCACTTAGACTGCTGCCCCAGCGACCCGGACCCGGATAAGCGGAAGAAAATGGAATGGAATGAACATGTAAAGGAGCTGCTCCTATGATAACAGAATAACTAAGCAGTATAGTCCTCTTAACATTGATACCTCCGCCTCCCAGTAGGTATAAGTTTATTATAACATTTTTGAAGAGTTGCTGGAAACACTTTTCTAAGTATCTATCTCCTTTCCTTGCAACGGAAGGAATTGTTCTCTGTTCCATTTTAATTATTATATTTCATCTTTTTATTACTGTATTGTATGTCCTTTATGTGACCTGAGTACAGTGTGAGTGACATTTAGCTATACGTATATAAGATACAAGTTCCCAACGATTTACAGTACACTAAAACTCGCCTTGTGTGTAAAGCGAGGACCACCTGTATTGTATTTTTGAGTGTCATATGCTAAAATTAGTAGTCATTCTCAGCTTTTAAATAAATGTACATTAAAAAAAAAAACAAATATTTTTCTAATCTACATGCAAACACAAGTAAGACAGTTTTCAGAAAGATAAAACATAATTTAAAAAAAACATACATGTATGGCTGAGGCCTCAGCAGTTAGCAATGGGTTAGCAATGGGTGCTGTTGGAAAATGTTTAGAAAATACAACCAGCACAGCATAACAAGGAAAAACTGGTTAGTTTTTGTCAGGAGATTGCAGGAGATTGATCCCGGGTGGACGGCTGTACCTGCTGGTGTTTCACATCGCCTCTCAAAGGTGGGCAGCTTGGCCACAAACATATCATCCTCTTTGCATCCGATCAAACAGCGCAAAAAAGGGAATGAGGAGATAAAAGAAAAACGCACAGGAAGACAGGGTGACAATATATGAAATCCACAAGATGTAAGCACACACAAAAATATATATTTTTTAATTGACATTTTTTAGCACGCCTGCTAATAATAAAGCATTTTGGTGTACCTAAGAAATTGGACCATATGTATGCAGGTGGGAGGAGCAACAAGGAAAGTTTAAGAATGGCAGGGTAAACTCACTCTGGCTCATGGAAAAGAAAGAAGAGAATGAGAGCAGTTGTGTCTCTCGAGAGAAGAGGGGGAGACTAAAAGTGTGCTCTGGTCCTGAAGGAAAGGAAGGAAGGGATGATGGAGGAATGGTGCACAGTAGAATGGACATGTATGGGATTAAAAGAGTCTTCTTACCGACTGTGGGCGTGTTTGCCGCGCTCAGCGAGGCGTTTGAGGACAAAGAGGATGAGCTCTCGGCTCGGGCGAGGGGCGCGGCGGGAGGTGGGCTGGCGCCGGACCCCTTGGGCGGGCTGAAGGGCCGGACCTGATGAGGGAAGCCGATTTAATTGAGTCGATTTTCAGCACGTGGGTGTGATTTAACTCACAATCTCGTTGATTCCAGTGAGTTTCCCAGTAGGGAGTTTCGGCCTGGAGGAAGGTCTTGGAGGTGGCACCAGGGCTCCGGCGGCCAGAGGGGTCGTAGGTCGGTTGGGGACTGCATGAGAAGAAGTGGCAAGTGAGTGTCCAGTTAAACACAAAAAAACTCCAACCCAGCACACAATGCATTCAACTCACAGTAGAACTCAAGTCAAAACCCATTCCAACAAATAATAGAACACTAAAGACATAATAAACTGACCTTTAAAAAATATGAAAAGAAAAACCAGGCACAAACATGCAATCAAAACAAAGTAAAACCTCAGGCAGAAGACAAGTGTCTGTTTGGATTGTTACCAGGGAATATTTTGCTCGACGGAGCGGCCGCCGTGGTCCCGTTGCCCATCTCAGAGAAACTGTCAGAAAAACCCTCCACCATTTTGTCGTACGCGTCGGCTGAGTCATCAGACAGGAAGCGGCTCAACCTGCCAGACTGGGGTCTCAAAAGAGGACCGGGGCCCTGGCGGCGTGAGGGAGCCGTATTGTCACCAAAGGCGATCCACTGGCTTTGGGACCACGATAGCGAGGCCAGGGCGTCCTCGCCGCCTGCTGAGCTCTCCAGGGGGTCCGACGGCTCGGGTGGCAGCGTGATGGGGGCGCTTTGGGCCCGGACTGGGGCCGGGCGGGGTGCTTGGAAAAGGTTTTCGGGGGAGTCCCAGGGAGAGGATGTGGATGAGGAGAAAGAGGAGACGTCTTTGGATTGCTGGCGCTCGGCCAAAGGGGCCAAGTGCTCCGGCGGTGGCGCCGTCTCCACCGAAGGTTCTATCGACAGCAGACGGGCATGACGGATGCAAAGCAGATTGTGGAGCTTGAGACATGAAATCGGGGCGTAAAACAAGTCCAAATCTTGTAGATTTACACGAAACAAACATAAGTGGGTTAGCAAACCTCAATGAAGTGACACTTTACATGAATTTAAAGCAATTAAAAGCATATTTTTGGCATTGTTAAGCGACGCAGATGTAGAGCACATGGACCTTCTCATTCTACCCGGTAACGTGTTTTATAATGCCAACAGATTTTTTAGCGTTACTGACAAAATCAAAGCTATGTTTATTACTGGGGCCGGAGTTAACAATGATGTAAAACGGCGCTGTAAGCTACTGAGAAGCGTTTCTAACAGAAGTTTTGCAAGTCTTGAGTCAGGTCTCAAGCAAAGATGAGCAAGTCTCAAGTCACCAAATCCAAGCCACCCTCAAGTCAAGACAAGTCGAGTCAATTCCGAAGTCATAGGTTCGGACTCCTTACAAGTCATAAGCACTGTTTGGTGTCTCCCAAATGACATTTTAAAAATAAAATGAGACCAATGTGACAAGACAGTCACAGAAAAAGAGGTGCTGACAGAGCATTCAGGATTTTTGTCATCCACACATTTGTTTTTAAACTGATTGGACTTTAACAAACAAGTTTAAGTTGAGTTGAAAGTCTTTGATTATATTGTCGGATCCAAAGTCATCAAAATTGTGATTCATTAAGTCCTAAGTCTTTGATGTCAAAGTCCTGGTTGAGTTGCAAGTCTTTGATGATATTGTCAAGTTGAGTCCAAAGTCATCAAAAATGTGACTCCTGAAATTCTGAATCATTTATGTCAACATCCAAATAGAATTTGTAAGTCTTAGACAATATTGTGGAATCCAAATTTATAAATTTTACTCGAGTCTTAGACTTGTCCGTACCTTTGGTTTCTACTATTTCAGTTACTTAGCATAACTTGAGCACGTCAAAATACAATCAAAAACACAGTATAACAGTCTATCTGTGCAGTGTGGGACAAAGTTAGAAGGCGCGTTCAAGTGCCATCAAACAAAGTGGGACAAAACGTTGATTGCATTAAACATGCAAAACTGTGTGATTTCTAACTGCATATTATTTTTTGAGTAAAATAATGGCCTATATTTGCAAAATCGATATCGTTTTACGTAAAATTTGATGTAGTTATCGATGCGTATTGAATCGTTTACCACCATATTTACATCACTACTCTGATTAATGCGATTAGTTATGAGTTAAATGTACACAAAATGCAATTAATCTCAATTGACTATTTTGGTAATGTGAAAAGTTGTGATCTTACAATCAATAATGTTTTATATTACACTATATATAATATACATTATGAGGGCAAAATGGTGAAATATAAAAATTGACTTCAACATACAAAATTAACTTGCAATTTGTGGAAAATTTTTGTTGGGCAAAAAATTATGGGAATAAAGTCATACTATGAAAAAAAAATTGATGAACATTATTTAAGACGAAAGTTTAAACAATTGGACAAAAAAACAAAAGTGGATATTAATGATAGGCTTTTTCTGGAAATATATAGAACTTCTTAGTATATCTTTCTTGTGGCATGTGTTTTCAATAAAGGTAATGTAAATACATTTTCAAGACATTTCAAAACCATATTTAAGAAATTTTAGGAGATTTTAAGAGAATTGTAGTCATTTAGACCTTATATTCAAATCATTGAATTTTAGACTTTTTAAGACCCAGTGGATACCCTGCATTAGGAGCGCCGTATGGTTAGGGCCCCTCAAAAAATAGGTAAATAAGTCATTATTAAGAAAAAAAATAAGGAGCCCAATATGATTTTTTGTAAACAACTAAAACAAACTACAACCACAATAACAAAAATTCCATCAAAAATTAAGAATTGTCTTTGGAAAAGCCGACTGGCTGAAAGATAAGGTCCAGCTCTACCTAATATTCTGTGCAATATTCTGGTCTGTGCAAGAAAGTGTATTTTTTTTTTGGTTATACGACAAATTAGTCGTAGCAGTGACAGAATTCAAAACCACTGTGATAAGGTAACATGACGTATAAACAATGTTAACAACAATGTAACATCATTTCTCACACAAAAACAAATAATGGACACTAAAAAGTGAGACTATTCCTCAGGTCACGGTTATGTTTGAGTTGGTAAGAGAGGGTCTGGTGAAAAAGGGGCACGCACTGGTTTTACCTGACATTTCTGCTGGAAAGTCTGGTGTCAGAAAAGATGGAGGGACTGAGAGGAAAATACAGCAGAGGTCTAACGAGAGCAGGTAAATAAACACATCAAAACCTTGAGAATAATGATTCAAATGGGTATTAAAAAAAAACAACAATAAAAAGACGTGAGAAAAATATAATAAAACTCCAATGATGCAGAAAATAGACGTTTTAAACGCCTCCTGGATTAGACGGCCCGCTTAGAGGCTTAACTCCCATTTCCACATCTTAGCTGGGATGTTCTTTTGACTTTGAAGCCCGGGCGTTTGACAGTAACGAGACACTGTTTGACAACATACGTGCCAGGGGGCTTTTATGGGCCTCCCCCCTGACCCAAAGGAGGTCCCAATTAACTGTGGATTACGCTTATCTTAGGCAGCAGGTCAGCACTAATGTTGCTCCACTTTAAAACAGTACCAAACGTTCCAAAGGCGACACGCTTTGAAAACACTAAAAGCAAACACTCGGGGTGTACCACTTTGTATATTATATCACCGTGCAAAATGGGGAAGTGAGCGAAAAGTAAAGGAAAGAACACCTTAATTCCCAAAAGTCAAGTGTGGGGTTCACCTTTGGAGGCCTCCATTCCTATTAAGAACCCCCTGTTGACTGGGACTTAAAAAATGTGCCAATGTATCCAAAGCAGTGCAAAAAAAATGACAATGTCAAGGAGCAAATTATGTCGAAATAACAAAAACATGGGTGCACCATAATTAGCAGACCGATGAGTGAATTAATAAACTATTATTGTTAAATGAATAAATCCAATAATATAAAAAAAAAGCTCTAATAACCGTCGCAAGGTGGATAAGTGGGTAGCATATTGGCCTCACAGTCAGGAGGTTCAGGTTTCCAATCTCCGTTGGGCATCTTTTGCATGGGAGTTTGCATGTTCTCCCCGTGCGTGTGTGGGTTTTCTCCGGGTACTGCGGTTTCCTCCCACATTCCAAAAACATGCATGTTAGGTTAATCGGAGACTTTAAATTGTCCATTAGAGTGTGAGTGTTAATGTTTGTTTGTCTATATGTGCCCTGCGATTGACTCGCGACCAGCCTAGGGTGTACCCCGCCTCTTGCTCAAAGCCAGCTGGGATAGGCTCCAGCATACCCGCGACCCTAATGAGGTAAAGCGGCTTAGAAAATGAATGAGTGAGCTCCAATAACCGATAATTGAAAAAAAATGCTCCAATAAGGCAAGAACCAGCCGTTGTTTTAGGAAAACAATGTCGCAATATTTGGAGTAAAAAAACCTTACTTTTGTTTTTTTACAAGCATAAAGTTGAAATATTAAAGAAAAGTGTCATTTACTAAATTCACAATGTTATGAAAGATAAAACAAAGTAAAGAAAAAAAAAAGTTGGGAAAAAGGTATATATTATTCTGAGAAGAGAAGCATAAAGTTGAAACAAAAGCTACATGGCCCTGTGTGAAAAAGTGATTGCCCCTGAAAGCTAATAAGTGGTTGGGCCACCCTTAGCAGCAACAACTGCTATCAAGCGATTGCCATATTCTGCAAGGAGTCTGTTTGGCCCACTCTTGCAGAATTGTTGTAATTTAGCCACATTGGAGGTTTTTCCAGCATGAACCCACGTTTTAAGGTCATGCCACAGCAACGCAATAGGATTCAGGTCAGCACTTCGACTAGGCCACTCCGAAGTCTTCATTTTGCTTTTCTTCAACCTTTCAGAGCTGGACTTGGTGGTGTGCTTTGGATTATTGTCCTGCTGCAAAACCCAAGGTGGTTTCAGCTTGAGGTTACAATAGATGGCCAAATCTTCTCCTTCAGGATGTTTTGGCATTAAGCAGGATTGGTTACATGTAGCACAACAAGTCTTCCTGATGCAGCAAAACAACTCCAGACCATCACACTACCAGATTTTACTGCTGGTATGATGTTCTATAAATGCGGTGTTAGTTGGGACACACACTTTCCCAAAAGCAACTTTTGTCTCGTCAGACCACAGAGCATTTTTCCCAATTTATATTTCCCGATGTTGCTGGCAAAAATTAGACAAGCCCTAATGTTCTTCTTGTTCAGCAGCAGTTTTCGCCTTGGAACTCTGCCATGCAGGCCGTTTTCGCCCAGTGTCTGTCTTATGGTGGAGTCATGAACACTGACCTTAACTGAGGTAAGTGAGGCCTGCAGTTCTTTGGTTGTTGTTGTGGGGTCTTTTGTGACCTCCTGGATGAGTCGTTGCTGTTGTCTGTTTTTGTCATATGTGGATAGTGGCTCTTACTGTGGTTTGCTGAAGTCCCAATCTTTACAAATCGTTTTATAACCTTTTCAAGACTGATTAATCTCAGTTATGGTTTAACAGCAGAGGAGCTATCACATTTTCACACAGTAGAGTTTCATTTAAAAACAGCATCTTGTGATCAGCTCTTTTGTCACTAATATTTAAATTTGATGCTCAGAAACATTTAAGTGTGACAAACATGCAAAAATAATTAATCCGATCAAAACAAATCAGGGATCGCACGGTGGATAAGTGGGTATCACTTTGGCCTCACAGTCAATAGGTTCAGGGTTCGAATCTCTGTTGGGCATGTCTGTGTGGAGTTTGCATGTTCTCCCCGTGCATGTGTGGGATTTCTCCGGGTACTCCGGTTTCCTCCCACATTCCAAAAACATGAATGTTAGGTTAATTGGCGACTCTAAATTGTCCATTAGTGTGAATGTGAGTGTGAATGTTTGTCTACAGTATATGTGCCCTGTGATTGACTGGCAACCAGTCCAGGGTGTACCCCGCCTCCCGCCCGAAGTCAGCTGGTATAGGCTCCAGCATACCCGCAACCCCAATGAGGATAAGCGGTATAGAAAATGGATGGATGGAAAACAAATTAGGAAGGGGGCAAGCACTTTCACTGTACACCACTGTATATTTGATGATATATAATAAATCTATTTTAAATATATTTTACTCCATATATACTGCACATACACGCATATACACACAGACACACATATATATACTGTATATATATAAAATAGTATTAATAATAAAATAAATTAAAACTTCTTGCTTTTCACTATGCGGCTCTCTGTGGAAAAACTTAGGACACCCCGGCTTTAAATTGCTCATGGATGTGAGTGTGAGAGTGCGGCGACCAGTCCTGGATGTACCCCTCCCAAAGATAGCAGGGATAGGCTCCAGCAAACCAGTGACTTTAGTGGCGGTATAGAAAATGGATAGACATCCCACGAGTCGGCGTCAAATTCAGAAAAGTAGGACCTAAGGACGTTTAGATGTTTCCCTGTATTCCTGCAGACGTTCATTTCAGCCTTATGCCGTCGGGACAGATGTGGACAAGTCTCATTACCTGCGGGTGTGGACGCGGAGTGGGTGGAGCCTGCTGCCTGAAAGGGGGCGAGCGGATCCAGGGACAGGAGGTCGTTGTTGGTCAGTCTGCGGCACACGCAGGAAGTGTTTGATTTGATGACATTGGCAGCAGGAAGTCAATTACGGGCGGGAAGGAAAATGCTGGAAAAGTTACTCACTCGTAAGAAGGTGCCACTCTGGGTTTGGCCAGCTCGTCACCTGCGACGGGGAGAGCAAAACAAACTTTTATGGAAGCTTGAGGAGTGATGACAGAAGAGAAATGTCAAAAAGGAAGGAAAAAAGAACCCAAATAGCAATTCACCAGCCGGATTGTCATTAGGAGCACTTTAAATTCATTACACCTTAACCCAGCAATGTAAACTGAGGTTTAGGAAGGGATGCCAGAAAACTAAATAAAATAAAATAAAAAAAAGTTCCTTTAAAAAGCGTTTACTGAAGCCTTGTGCACCATGCACTTTAGAACAGGGGGGTTGATGTAATTACATATAATACAAATTCAAGAGAAAATTTTGGAGGCTTAACCCCTGTTTTAAGCTGCAGCAGAAATAAACAGTCAAAGCACACACGCCAGCGCACGTTTCAATAGGTCAGTGCTGTTAGCAGACGTGTCTTTCATTGTTTTGAGAGGAGGGGGCAGGACCAGGGTTTTGGGATACTGCCAGGGGTGTGCAGGGCTGCAGTGAACACATACTCACCAGCACCCTGAGCCTTGGAGTCTAATGCAGCCACTCCTGTGAACCCTGAGCGCATGCACAGCATACATCAGTGCTACCACCCTTAGCCGCATGCTTTAACTAACAAAAACACATAATGCTACTTTTTGGAGGAGAAAATTGTGTCAAACAAGCTCAGGTAAAAAAAAATATTTTTTTTTAAAATACAAAACTCCAGGGGTATCAACTTCCATGCATTTAAATACCTTCACATTTCACCTTTGTCAAGCATTATACAGACTGTGTGTTATAGTATTTGACTTATTTTTACACTTTAAGCCAGACATATCGTAAGTGCAGCCCAGGCACGGTTTGCAGCCTGCGGCTGATTTTTTATCACCCTGTATCACAAAATTTTATCAGAAAAGAAAACAGTAAAAACGGAAAAAATAGCGGTAATTGTACAAGAAAAGTCAAAATATTAAATCATATATAATATTACCAAAATATTATATTAAAGTCGTAATCTTACAAAAATACGTTCACAAAATTGTGTGGGGGAAAAAAATAATTTTAGTAGCATAAAAGTTGAAATTTTAAAGAAAGACTTTTTAAAAGTAGTAAGTAAGTTTTAAAACAAACAAAACAAAACAAACAGAACCACAAGTAATATAATAATATAAATCTTGGAAAAATTAGGTTGTGGAAAAAGTGATGTAACAAGAACAAAGTCAAAATATTTTGTGAATAAAGTCATAATTACAAGTTGAAATAATTGGCAAATGAAACACAAAATAGAAAAAACAGCTGGATGAGAATAAAGTCAAAATTGTAAGAGAAAAATGTCTGTATTATATAAGATGCACTACTTCTATGTATTAAATTATATTAAAATACGAGAAAAAAAATGGAAAAAGTCCGCAATAGTTTTCCCAGACTAAAGTAAAAATATTAAGAGAAAAGGTTGTAATTTTATGAGAATAACGTGACAATATTATGAGCAAAAATAATGCCAATTTAGAAGCATAAAGTTCAAATATTAAAAAAAGTTTTGAGGAAAAAAAGTTTATTATGAGAAAAGAAAACAGAACAAACATTTGTAATAAAAAAATGTTTGTAATAAAAAAATGTATAATACAAAAAAACTGTTATGGGAATAAAGTCATAATTATGTAATGAAAATTTACCAGGAAACAGATGAAATTGAAAAAACTTGAATTTTACCAGAATAACGTAAAAATATTAGAGAAAAAATGTGTTTAATGTAATATACACTACTTCTGCAGGGGAAAATCTACTTTACCAAGAAAATTTAAAAGAGCAAAGTTGATACTATAAGGTTACGTTCACAGGGTATGATACCCAATTCTGATTTTTTGTTTAAAGTCGGATTTTTTATGTGGTCGTTCACATTACCAAACAAATGCAAGTGGTTATGTAAACGCTAAGCGTCCGGTAAGTGCCGTGCATGCGCAAAAGCACAACGTCGCTCGCATTTCCATGCTTTTGCGGAGGTAAAGACTACAGCAGTGTGTGCTATAGTTATGTGCGGTACAATCCTTTCTGATTTGATACTGGGTCAAGTTCAGGATGGTATAGGTGATGATTCAATACTATGTGGCAATTCGCCTAATGTGTCTGCTAAATTTTTAAACCGTGTTTTTGCCTACATCGTGAGTACCTTTATCCAAGCCTGGCCTGATAAACCACGCCTTTCCATGACGTATATGTCGGATATGAGCCGACTGAGCTTTCATACTGCAGTCGCATGGCATGCATATCCGATTTCTATCCACATATGAATGACGCATTTGAAAAAATAATTCTAAGATGAATAAATCTAACACGGGTCACATGTGAGCAAATGAAATGATGCCATTTACGGCAAAGTTGCATCATTTCAGTTTTTCCTTTGTGGCCCTTGCTGGAAAAACGTTTGAACACCCCTGCTTTACGCATATCCATAGATTACTTACCCCCTACTTATACTTACCCCTTTGATATTTTCTTTTATTTGGTTTTTAACTATATTTTAAATTAAATAAACTAATTGACATTTTGAAATATGTGTAAACAAAGATGTAAGTCATTCTTATTAAATCATATTGTAATTTAAATGAATAATTAATGTAGTTATTAGTTGTTATTGCTAAGTAGCTCAATTTAATAATATTTAAATATAAAATTAGTATTGGTGGTGTGATAACCCGCTGAAATATTCAGTATGTCAACGCAGGACTCACTGACCCTCCTCCATAATGTTTCACGATGAACTGTATGAATACAATATTCCCTGGCGGCCGATAAAAATGGATACGGTTCCCAGGCCGAACTTTACAACAGATAATTTATTTTTAAATCCTTATTACTTCCTATAAGATAGATTGTTTCAAAATCCAAAGAAATTGGAGGTCAATCAGCTTCCCTTAACGCCCTGTGCACAAAGATTGCCAACAGGTATAATGTGGATAAAATCTGGATTAACAATGGCGTAATAACCATAAAAAGTGAATGTCAGTGTTCGTTGAAATGTCGCATAAACCTGAAAACTAAGACAATGATTTTGCCATGGAAAAAAAGCAACATCTCCTTTAGCGAGCCGGAGCTTTTCTTTCCGTCACTCACGGATACAGGTAATCTGGGGCGATTCCGCGACTTTCTAGAACAGCAAATTAGCAAACAAAAGATGAGGTGATGCTAAATTGAAGAGAATGGTAATCAATAAAGATAGCAAACAGGAAGTTATGTCCAGTCCTGTGAAGAAATGGACTAAAGGAGCGGCTAACAAATATGCAACCTTTTTCATAGGGGTAAAAAAAACACTTTGGGGATTGATAGACGATGTTTTTTCAGCAGGGCCTGCTAGAACAAGACAGATAAGCGCACTAGAGGCGCTCGGGGGAAGAATAAAACCCAGCGAGGCGCACGGCAACCGTGCCAGCACGCGGAGGCGAAAGGATCATTTCTGACATGTCAAAATACGAGCGGCCAATTAAGCAATTAATCTCCCCTCTCGCGGCGGGAGGGGAGACGTCTTCTAAAGCTTGCATTCACGGGAAAGAACAGCTATTTGCTTTTTCCTCGGGACGTGTTGGTTTTGGCTCGCCTTTCTGAGACGACGTCTTTGAAAAACAACTGCTGCTAAGTAAAAGGCACTTGAAGGGGGAAGGAGGGCGAGGAAAACACAGGGTGGTCAAAAATACTCACTGGATTGGTTCCTCCGCATTTGGACCTAAGGGGGGAAAAAAGAGAGTAAGATGAAGTTTAAAAACATTGAAAGTCTATGAGAAAAATAATATGTACTCTATATTACTTTCTGTAATGACTTTTTGTTCCTGGTGCCATTACATATACTTAATTTCATCGCAAATATCAATGGTAATTAACAGCAGCACTAACTACTCACAGAATAAAATGATGCATTATTCATAGAGGGAGTGATACCTACACAACTATTTTATTTTTCAAGTCTTAATTACTAAATATAAAATAGGGGTGCCCAAGTGTAACACGGCAGCTGTAATGTTTGCTCGTTTTATTGGCCAGCGGCACTTTCTAAAAACACAATTAAACAAGTAAAACTGTTATTTTGCAAGACGAAAGATAACATATTGAGAGTGAAGTTATAATATTAGGAGAAAAAAAATCCATAAAGCTGAAAAGCTAAAAGGAAAAAAAGTGCAGTGATACCATAAAAACCCACAAAAAAACAAAACTGAGAATAAAGTTGCAATTTTTGGAAAATAACATTTGGCACTAGGGATAATATTACAATAATACTATGAAAACAAAGTAAACTAGAATGAAACAAGAGAACTTAAGAAAGACCAGCAAACGTGAAAAAAGAACAGTAATTTGACAAGCATAAAGAGTACAGTCATAATATTAATAAAAAAATCTTGCATAAAGTTGAAAAAATAAATTTGTAATCTGAAATACAAACAAAACAAAGACTCAAGCTGCAATAATGACATTTTCAAAAAGTTATATTATGATAAAATATAAAATAATATGAAATTAAATCTTAGTATTGCAAGAAAAAAATATAACGAAAAAAAGTCAGTATTGCAGGAACAAATTTAAAAAGTACAATTAAACAACAAAACTTAAATGCATAGAAAAAAGAATAGTAATTATACAAGAATAAAGACAAAATATTAACAGCCTATAGCCATTTTGTTAATAGAAAACATGTATAAAGCTGAAAAATGAGCTATAGTGATAATAAAATCATAGCATTGCAACAGAAACTGTACAAAAAGAAAGTTGAAATATTTGTCATTCTAAAAAACAGCAAAAAAAAAAAAAAAACCTCATACTAATACTTTGTTACCGACACAAAGCTGCTTTAAATATTTAAAAAAACTCTCACGCATATCCACATGGCTTGGCCTAGAAATTGGCCACAGCATCCTTGATCTGTAAGTATGCCGTCCCCGCTAAAAAAATTCCCAACTCCCATTGTAAACGATGTAAAATAGCGCTAATAACTAATAAAATAAGTTGCGCTGTGCAGTTTCTATTCTTGTTGGTTCATTGCAAGCTATTCATGAGGACATTGGAGCCCACTTTGGAGAGCGACTGTAAATAAAGAACAAGCAAAGCCATAAATTAAACGCATCTGCACATTCCAAAAACAGTTGAACTTTATCCTGAACTTGTTTTTTTTTTTTTTTTTTTAATCTCTCGAGTCATTTAAGTGCTGAGCCAATAAAAAAAAAGTGTGCGAACGCCCAATGAAAACAGAAGCAGTAAAGACGGCTCTAAGTTGTCTTCATTATTCCCACTTGGCAAAGGACTTTCCCCACATCGGAGGAGAGGATGGTAAATCACACACACACACACACACACAAGTTAAAGCGTGGGGTAAAAGATTGGTATGGCTACAGTGAAGGCCATGTAGTGACTATCAGTCATGGGCTATACAGAGAAGGAGCCACACACACACACGCAAACACGCACACAAATCTGCTGAGTCAAGCTGCGTAACACAAGATCCGCTCCCGAGGGCCACCGAGCCAACGGAAACTTTGGAGCTTCGGTTTCATAAGTGTGTTTGGAAGTGTGTGTGTGTGTGTGTGTGTGTGTGTGTGTGTGTGGAAAGGACCCGGCGAGGTTCAGTCCCACGGGCGCTAAGCGGCAAATGGGTTTAATTAGTGCTCCCCTTCGGTGACCACACACACACACACACACACACACACAATAAAGAAGTAGTGTAGTAAAGGGAGACGCAAACAGGAGAAGAAAATTGGTGAAGAAAACATAACAGAGAAATTCCATAATTGACACCAGACGATGCAATTTCATCACCAATAGCTTGGATGCGCATTTCTATCCAAAATATAAACAGGGAGGCAGAAAAATGACAGAGAGCATTAGTGCCGAAACACCGGTTTGTTTTTTTAAGACGGGAAGAATTCAGAAACTTGAAAAAGCTTCCAGGTGTCTGTCTGCACTCTAGAATAAAAAGCCACAGCAGGCAAAGAGGAAGACAAACAGAAAGGATGCCGAGATGGCGGCGAAACGGCAAGCGTGCCGTGCCCTTTCTCTGCCACGCCAACCCTCGTGTGTGCACAAACGCGACGCGTGTTTGCACACAAGCGGCATGGCGGCCTGCATTTTTCATGGTGCCGGTTATTTTCACACAGCAGCAGAGTGATGATGGCGAGAGGCTGAATGAAGGATCCGTGACTGGCCATACTTAGTGTGTGTGCTCACGCAAAACAGTCTGCTGCAACATATCCCTTTAAGTGCAGCAGGCAGCGTGCATGGGTATTTTTATCTATAAACTCCAGGTGCACTTTGGTGGCACACACAAAGCCAAGCCGATGTACATATTAACACTATGACTCATTTTATTATTATTATGTATAAATAAACTACCACATCATGATCTACTGTGAATGTGCTCCACCAACCATATGAAAACACGTCTGATTTTTGTTTTGTATGCATCATATTTAACTGAAGTTGATAAAGATGTCAAAAACAACCATAGCAGCCATTTTTTGTCTAAAAAAATATTTTATAATAAAAATACTTTTTAAAAAATTAATACGTATTTAAAATCTTATTTTCAGCATTGTTTAGATTAATACACACAGAAACATGTATTAAAATATTTGTTTAAGAAAAACTTGCTAATAACTAAAATTAATAATTTTCTACATGATCACTTTGATCACATTATTTTTGACATTATTCTTTTTCATTAGTGCATAGTGAAAAATTTATTTAATTTTATTTTTTTGAAGAAAAAGTTTTTTTGTTGTTTTGGGCAATTTTTTACCAGGTTCTACATTTTTAAAATAAATACTTGGTTAAATACCTAACTTAACTTACTAATATAGTTTTAATACGTACAAAAAATATAATTACATAATAAATAAATAACAAATAAAATATATTTTATTCAAGAAAAAATTATATTAAAAAGTTAAAATTCACATTTAAACACTATTTTCAACATTTTTTGTTACATACAGAAAAATGTTTAAAATTAAAAACACATTTCACATTTTGTAAATGAATACTTATACACTTTATTATACATTATACTTTACTTTATTATACATTATTTTTAAAATAACACATAAAAAATATTAAAACATTTGTTAATAATGATTAAACATTCCTTTCTATCCGTTTAATGATTACTTAAACATTTTATTGTGTACATAAAAAAAATACATACAATAAAATCATATATAAATATTTATTTAACATTTTTTTAAGTAAAATTTGTTAAGTACTGTCACTAACAGACCAGTTTCTAAGGATGAAGCCAATGTAAACGTAGAGCCATTTTTGCCTGGTAAGTACAGTATAATACAAATAGGAAGCGGGATAACCAGGAAGAAGCTCTGTTGCCCTCTAGTGTTGCAAAGCAAGAATGTACAGAATCATATGCAAAAATTTTAATAAAGGGATAAAGATCTCCCTGAAATGTGTGTACTCTTAGTTAAATCTTCAATTGTGTGTGAATATGTGTGTGTAGTGTAGAGAAAAGACGGCGTACCAAGGTGGAAGGAGACAGCACAATGTTTCCGATGGAGGCCTTGAGCTCGTCGATGGTGGCTTGGTTCTGATGCATGCCGTTGTTGGGCTGAACGGGTTTGATCTCCACGTGGAACTTCCGGGGCTCGTCCTCATCCTCGGAGTCGCTGGACGAGTAGAAGGAGTTCTCTTTGGCATGTTTCGCCAGGCACCAGTTAAAGAGGCAACGTAACGTAGAGCAGGGTTCACCAACAAGGTACCCGTGGGCACCAGGTAGGCCCCCACAATCACTTGAGGTGCCCACGAGCCTGCTTTTCATCCATTTTTTCATTCTTTTAATAAGAAAGAAAGGCTCTCTCCAATACAAAATGTTGTGGACATCAACATTATGGTAATGGCCTGATAAAACAAGCTTATTTGCTTTGTCTGGGTTAAAACAAGCCATAAAAATGAGTAGCTCTTTTTTTGTGTGAAAGTGGATCTCACAAGAAAAAAATGTTGGTGAGCCCAGACGTCGAGCATAAGCAGAGATCTACGGAACATTTCATGTGTGTCGACACGTCGGAAGGATATCATTGTCAATCGCTTGTGGCCTGATGCAGAAACCTTCATCGTCCACCTGCGGAACGTTCTGCAAAGACACAAATAGATCAAATGAAAAATGACGTGGGCATAAATAAATGTGTCAATAGTTATCTTATTAAAATTATAACATTTGAGGAAAATCATCTCAAGTAAATATATAAAATAAATAAATATTGAAAAGTCAATACATGTCTTTAGCGTGCCCCTAATAGTGTCCTGGCACATTACTCAACTGCAGAGAGTACCAGTCACATTTTTTGTAACGGAAGCCTTTATTTTCACAAAAGCATTGTTAGAATAATATGAACAACATTCAAATTTTTTTATGACATAATATCATATTTACAACATATTACAATACCACGTGTATTTGATTGATTATTATTATAGTAAGTAGTCACTTAAAAATATAAATTATAACAAGTGATTACATTTAGTATTACACTCTTAATGTCAGCTTTACAGATACCATGTCAGTAGTGAAGGTTGTGTGTGTAGCGTTAAAGGAAAACTGCGCTTTGGGGAGGAATTTTCCCATTACATGCATTTTTAGTTGCCTCTTTTTAGCTGTTTTTTTAATTTTAGGACACACAGAAAAGAGAAAGATGTGTTCAAGTCTCACATAAGTATTATGGGTGAATTATGGGGTATTAGTGTTTTTTTTTTTTTATTCGAGGTGCTGTCGGGTCATTTCGTTCTGTTTTGGTTGGTGTTTTTCTGTATGTTTGTGTTCGAAATAACTTGAAAAGTCCCAAATGAAATTGGGTGCAATTTTCAGGAATTGTCGGAAATGGAGGAACTGGTTACATTTTGGGGGTGGTCCGGATCACCGTCTAGATTGTTATTTTGGTGTGAATCACAATTTTTTTATTCCCAACTGGATGCCAGAGGAATAAAAGTTTCATTTGAGGAAATACGGCGACAGTGAGACCGTTTGGGGTGATAATTTCTTTATTAGCTGGGTCATATTTTCTTTCTTACGTAATTATTATTATTAATTATTTCATTTATTATAAATTAACAATGACCTGATCAATATACATACATGTGCATCTCAATAAATGAAAATATCTCGAAATATTGAAATGTTATTATAGTAGTAATTCAAAAACCTGAAGCTTATAAATGTGAGTGTGAATGTTTGCCTGCCCTGCGATTGGCTGGCGACCAGTCCATAGTGTGCCCCGCCTCTCGCCCCAAAGTCTGGTATAGGCTACAGCATACCCATGCGACCCTGAGCGGCATCGACAATGGACGGATGGAAAATGTAATATCCTACAGATTCACTACACACACTGTGAAATACTGTATTTCAAGAACAGATTTCTCCATAATTTAGAGGATAGATTAAAAAATAAACAAATTCAGTATCCAAAATGTGAAAAATTGTCAAAAACATCTTTAACTGAACTTGGCGTCTGAAGTGAACTCCCAATTTCTCACAATGCACCTCTTTGTTTGCATAATTTGAATTTCATTCACAGGAAATGCAATAATATACCTAGCTGTGTGTGTGTGTGTGTGTGCGTGTGTGTGCGTGTGTGTCAGCGGAAACACTGGACACATTGTCAAACACATTTAGAATCATTTAACTCCCGAAGCGACAACCTGGAAACCCACAATGCATCACAAGGAGAGGTATTGACTGTATGCAAGGAGGCAATTTAAAGACTACATCAATCAGCACCTGTGTGAACATTTCTGAAACAATCCTATCAGCTGCAGTAGTGTGTGTGTGTGTGTGTGTGTGTGTGTGCGTTGGCTTGCTTACAGCATTCTGAATGTCTATGGCCCCGTAGTATCCGGGGGGCGCACCATTGGCAGTGTTCTACAAGCATAAACAAGGAGAAAAGGAAATGAATGAATGAGCAAATCTGCAAAACAAACAAGAGGGAAGCGGGCAGGGAGAGAGCGTGAGAGAGAGAGCGCGAACGAGCGAGAGTCACATGTCGGAGTAGTAAGCGGTGGCACAAAATGAGCGTGATGCTCCGCCACCTCCTGCTGTCGGACACGGCACATGACAACATGACGCTTGACACAACAAGCTAAAAGCAGCAATGCAGGCTAAACTCCCGGGCTGTTTACTCACGCTTTCCACTTCTGTGGACTCCCTGCAAGACAAAACGGGAGGACACGACATCACGATGAGAAATGGTCCAAAGTCTTTCCCGTAAACGCCATTCACTGTCGCGTTTACTCACGTGGAGTCTGTGTCTTTGTCTCTCCTCCGCCCCGGGATGCCAAATGGCTTTCTCCTCCTGGGTTTGGCACCTTCACACACATATATGTCATGAACGTGCTCACAATTATTATTTTTTAGTATTATTTTACTCAAGCTGTTGCTAAAGTGGTACCTTCAGTGGCAACGGCGGCGTTGCACTCCTCAAACTCAATGAGCCCTAATGAGACACACACAAAAACGTATTTTAGGTTCAGTTGGCACATAACGGGTCAATGGCCCACCGCTGTGAATGCTGTGAATGCTGTGAATGTACATCACGCAATAATCGCACACATACATACACACACACACACACGCACACACACACACACACACACTGTGTAATACACAACACAGGGGCTGGCGTGCTGCACAGAGTGTACACAAACAGGGCGAGGCTGATCCCACGGGGCAGACAGGGTCAATAGCTGGGTCAAATGTGCGTCTGGTGGCCGTCGCGGAGAAGCAGCCAAAACGTCACAGAGCGCACACACACACAAGACACACACGGCAAGTCACAGACCACTTCCTAACTGACGCAGGGGCCCTAAACGCGAGGGAAGAAGAGCGAAGCCTGCCAACAGGGGACGCGCAAAGTCCCTTAACCCTATTCGAATAAGACAAACGAGTCCAAGATTACATGCAATCAAGTTTTTAAAGCCACAGGCACAAATCTGCTCACAGCCTTAAGAGATGCCATTTTTGACTTGTTGCTGGCAAGTAGGCCCACATAGGAGGAAAAAAGACAAGCGCTTGCGAAACAGCAATCAATCAAATACGAGAGCTTTCACGTTCATACAGTTATGCATACAGTCGTCCCTCATTTATGGCGGTTAATTGGTTTCAGGCCCGATCACGGTAAGTGAATTTCTGCAAAATAGGAGTCAATATTTATAATAGTTTCATAGATATAAACATCCTAACATTAAAGCCTTCAAGACATGAAATAACACCCACCAGTCACCTTTACACTCCTATTATCCAATATAGTAGCTAGAGAAAATAAGACATATAAGACATTAATAGGATAACAAAGACTCACACCATTACAACAGGCTTTAAACGGCTTCACACTTGTATCAATTACCCAATATACTAGACAAAATGAAAGTCAATAAGCCATTTAAGATGGAAATAAAACTCCTGATTAAGCAGTGTCACTTTGAATGGCTTTAGACCCATCGTGGCACATTATAATGCTCACACGAGCTCACAATATTATAATGTCACCGTTAGATATGTGTGATAACTACCTAGCATGTGTTAGCACGAATTTACCTGACGTTGTGGAACGGACAAATATGCACATTAGCAATCCAAAACGTCATCAAACATTACCATTATGCATTCCCACATAGTATCAGCATTTGGGACCAAAAATGAGGTGAAAGAAAAGGGGAAAAATACAGTATAGTAGTCTGTCCCGCAATAAACAACGTAAACATGCAAAAATTGTGGGATTTCTAACTGTACATTTCTTAATAAAATAACAGCCCATATTTCCAAAAATGTACAAGCAATTTAAAGTAGTTACTTAAAAATGTATTTTTACAAAATTGACAGTTTAAAAAAAAATCATTGCACCTGAAAGTTTCCAGTAGCCCGGTTTGGCTCCGCCCACAGCTTATTGATGAGTCTAGCGCCTGTCTCACGAAACAATTACTGACACCTAATGGCCAATGAAGCATATGACATTCACAATTCGAATGCTTCTTCTGGTTTGCATTTGTTTTGTTTTGTTTTCATTTAGGCCAACAAAAAGTACAATTTGCTTAGATGTGTATTTTTTTTCTAACTAAAGCCGTATTCAATCATGAAACGGCAATAATATATTAAAACTATTTTTTTAATAATTGCGATTTAGCGAGGAACGACTACATGACTGTAAATGGCTTTGGTGGCACCTGTACGGACATCCTAGCATGCATGTATTGCAAATATCCTCAAATTTGTATAATCATTGAACAAATGCTCAATAACTATTTGGCCATGCGTTGCTAAGTCCAGCAAAACCATTTTGCTTGATGGCGGGCCTGTCTTTTAACCAACCTTGCTACACATGTGCTTTCTAGTCCCCTAAACATGCGTGCCAAATTTGGGGGTGATTCAGCTAAACACCATAAAGTAACAGTGGATGTTTAATTACAGAGCGCATTGAGTTGTGTGAGAAATTTAGTCAATACAACTTACGGGCTCAGACTCTGGGTGTTTGATAGCAGCGCCACTATGTGGTGTATTTGTCAGAAGAGCAACAGCACAGGCAACAGTCAGGGTGCGTGTTGTGACACATTTGTGGTTGGTGGTCCGGGAGTACGGGAGTTCCATTTAAGTGGTCAGCATCACAGCTCATTGGGATCAACTAAATTAAAAAGATCATTTTTTTAAAAACGGCTAAGATCTGCTCATGATCGTAGCGGCTACTCGAAGGGCTGGCCGTTTGTGAGATGAGCAGAAGAGGCAGCGCCCTCCGGCAATGTGTCCGATACGAGAGCGCGCCTTGACCCGAAAAGAACAAAAGCCAATGATGTTCTCACTCTGAATGTATACATTAGCATCAGCGTCCGCGCGGCGGACTAAACCAACCCCCCACCCCCAGAGGACGGCGGTGGCGAGCATGCATTGATGCATTGTTTGGCGTGTGCAGCGCACGGCGAAGTCACGAGAGGCGCGCATCACGCCAAGTGAAGTGGATAAAGTACACCGATGACTGATCTACTCTACTGTGCAATATCGGACCTTAACCGCCAGCAAACACACAATGACCGCACAAACTACTCTGTGTGTGCGTGTGTGTGTGTGTGTGTGTGTGTGTGCGGTTCATGCCAATCAAAACACAATTAGCCTTCACAAATAGCGTCCAACTGGAGGACAAACACTGTGAACATCCTCCATGGTGCCTTCACTGACTCATTTACTGTATTTCATTACTTTTACGAAGCGTTGTCCAGTTACATTATTTCTTCTAGAGTGAAAACTCTGGCGACGCCTTATCTAGGGATGGGTACCTTTCACAATTGAACCGATTCAATACTGGCATCAATTTTTTGTACTTTTAAAAGGGTTGTCACAAGCGCCCGTGTCACAAGATCAAAACGTAATTCTTTTTTTCTGAAAAAAAAGTCTCACAGGAAGTGTATGGGACAGTAGCTAATTCATGAATTCATCAAACAATAAATGAAAATTAACTCAATCATTTTGCTGGCCTTCACACATCGCCATGTGCGCGCATGTCTGTGTTAATCGTCTCCCACCTCTAAACAGGCAGGAAGAGGATTCACTCTGTGTATTGGTTTCAACACAATGGCGTGTTTGTTCCACTGTGCAACACTGCAGAAATTATATTAGTAGATGACTATATATACAGTATATATATTTTTTTTGTGTACTACATTGTAGACCCAATTTTGTGTATCATCTCGTCTTGTGAACTGAGTGTCTCATGACACCAATAGAATTGACTAATGTTATTAGTTAACTAGTTTATTTTTATTATTTATATTTTTATTATTATTTATTATTTAGTTGTTTCTTCAACATGACATGGTTCAAATATTGCTTCCTCACTATATTCATTACTTAAGGACCCCTCTTCCGTGGTTGACTATGGCCTATTAGACAAAATATATTGAAAGACAAGTTATATATGGGATTCTGGTCACTACAAATCAATAATGTTGAAAAATAACGTTAGCTTACATTATCTTTCACACTGCATGGTGACTGTTTACAGAGCCAGCAGAGCCGAGCCGACATGCCATGGCAGAGATTGAATGGGGGGTAACAGTAGCCTACCAGAAAAGTCGTCCATGGCTGTCCTCCTCCACCTCTGGGGAACTAAAACTAACTAACTAGAGCCTAACTAAAAACTAGAAAACTTCAACAAAAAAAAAGAACAAGCTTACAGTATCACTCAGGTAATGTTAACACCCAGCAGCAACACAACATTTTGACATGACTACTATTTTGATGAAAAATATAGTGTACCAAGTCGGCAATCTACCTCGAGAAGCGTTTGTTTACTCTGCTTTATCTAAGAGGTGTCCCCCCGATGACGTCAAATGTAAACTTAATTTTGCTAATTTACCATTCGCTTTAAAAAATCAAACAATTTTAAACATTATTACAAGAAATACTGTATATAACATATCTGAGCAAAGTTGATCAATCATGTTAATGGCCCTTTAAGTGACAGACGCTAATTTACCATTCACTTTCAAATATGGAACAATGTAGAACATAATTACAAACAATATATAACATATCCAAGCAAAGCTGATTAATCATGGCAGTGACCCTTTAAGCGACAGTAGTATGTTACTCCCTCCCCCTACCATTATTTGACGTTTCCGCATCATAAATGCTTTGAAAACTTAATGTGATGTCAAAGTAATGTGTCTGCTTTACATGCCTGTGTAAGCAGACAATGCACTTATTAGCATTGATGAGGTTAGCAGGGCTGCAGAAGAGAGCAGAGTAGAAGGCATTGGTTTTATTTTCCCGTCTTCATCAGGAACAAATGCAGGAAACTGTCCACTCTGTCCACCTTCTTTTGTGTCTACAAACCGTAAGGTCAACATTGGGAAGTGTTTAAACACCACCTGAAACAGACAGACTGTATATCTAAGGGAGGATGTTTCCTTTCTTTGGACTTGGCCAGCGACGCATGCAGTCACGCGTGAGGGGAGGATGGTTTTTTAAATTGCATATGCTTCACATGGCACTGGGTGGGTGAGTGAAGAGAGGGGGCAGGGTTAGGGGGGGTTTGCGTGTCTGGCCCGCCGCCAGTTGACAGCTCAGCTGGATATCGTTGAACACTCCAAACGCAACCTCCCGCCCCCTCCTGCCTCGCAGCGTGTCACTTTGGGATGGTTTCCGCAATAGAAAGTTTATTCAACCTCGCTCTCTCTAAAGGCTCTGGACCGGCCATCCGTTCAACTATTTCATCAGGCTGGAGATAGGTTATTTTTCTGACAGCAACGAGATCCCTAATGAACAGCTTGATACGGGCAGGAATTTTCTGACCGTTTTTTTTTTTTGCCTCAATTAATTCTGCTGTCCAAACAAATGAGGGCCACCACTCAGCGGACGCGGCGTCTGGACACACGGGGGTCACACATTGTTTACACACATACGCAGCAGAGGTGAACGCCTATGCGTGTGACGTAATGCTGTGCTTGAGCAGAGACGAGGATTGGGGGAGGGTGTACATCTGACCCATCCAGGGCTTGAAATACTCACACGCATGGCATTTTGCGGGGCTGATTAGCATTTTTGGTCACAAAAATCCGCCATCCCCACCAGGTGGGTTGGGGATAAAGGGGTGGGGAGGGGTAGGGGCACCTTGATTATAGTAGCATGGCAAAGTTTACACAAGAGTCATTATTGAGCTCTGCCCTCCACGGAAAGGTTGGCTCTGCCTGCTTAAGTCTGCGAGGCCAGCAAAGCCCCCCCATGTGACCCGTGCTTACTGGAATGCTGAGCCTGCCTACCTTTACAGGAGATTACGATGATTTACTCTGATGGCGCTCTCCCATTTGTAATTGCCCCCGCTCCATAGCTCTGTCCCCGCGGGGGCGGCTTTGTTTACGCACAACACTGACACCAGCGCTAAACACGACTGAAATAACCTCACCATTGACCTCCTTATCATCAGCACAAAAAAGTCACTGAATTAGGAAGAAAATTACTCCTTCCTCATGTAATTAGTCACCAGGGAAATAATTATTGCTTTTTTTGAAAACTCCTCATATAGCAAAAAACACTGACTTTATAGCGGCGTGTGGAAGAAGACGTTGTATGGCGTTAGGCTGAGGGCTGATCTCGTAACTTTTCTGCACCACAAAGCTAGGGGGCAGTGTTTTCTTGAGAGCAAGCAACCCCAACTCTTGACTAGCTATTTAGTATGTAGTAAGAGTAGTGAAGTATAAATCAAGTGGTTGATATAGATTTTAGTGCATAACAACGACAGCATGTTTGAAATGATTAATTACATTACCTGTAATTAACTAACACTATTAAGCCACGTTTACACTTGCACGCATTATGCCCTCCGCATTGTCCCGCAATTTGCCTTGGCAATACGTGTCATTTCTTTATTTATGGCTCGCCTGAGGGCGTGAAGACTAGTTTGCACACTGTTCACGTATAAATTAGGTTAATTGGATTGATCTGTTCCATGTTTACTATTCTATCTTCCTAGCTCTCCTGTCCTACCTTGGTTGTTTTATTTTGTCATTAAGTAATTAAGGTTATATGACATTTTTGCAGAGCTGCTGGAAATGTGATTGTCTCTTCGAGATTAATAAAGTAGCTATCTATCTACCAAATAAATGATTTAATCACACTGAATGATGAATATATTTGCCGGCCTCAATATACAGTATTGCCATGTGCATGCATGTCTGTTTTCCTCGTTTCTCGCCTGCTTGAATTATTTATATCGCTGCTATAAAGAAAAGAAGGTTGTTGCTCACCTGGTCTCTCCTTGCCGGTTCCTTTGCTTTCAGCCAGTTTCTGTATTAAGGCCTCTACAGAGGTGTTCTCAATGTTTCTCACAAATTCAGTGTGAACCTGAAAAAGATCCACAAAAAAAAATCTGTATTTTCACAAAAAAACACAAGCACCATAATAAACATAATTTTCAACTAATAGCAGTTTTTACAATATTAGATTATGGAGTGAGGCCGTCGTGGGGTTTTGTCTTTGTGGTATATTTTGGAGTATTTCTTTTATAAAGCGCAACAGTTGTCGTATAAGGGAAGGAGCGATGACGTGTTTGCGTTAGGGATGCTCTGATCGATCGACCCTCAATCAGTATTGTCTGATTTCCATGAAAATCTTGTGATCTGCACATGCCAATGAATGTCTTTCCACGCCAAAAACCTACACTACACATGCGCCTCGTACTATTGCAGCCATCCCTGAGTGCAGCGGTATGCTGGAGCCTATCCCAGCTGACTTTGGGCGGGAGGCGGGGTACACCCTGGACTAGTCGCCAGCCAATCGCAGGGCAGACAAACAAGCATTCACACTCCCATTCAATTTAGAGTCACCCATTAACCTAACATGCATGTTTTTGGAATGTGGGAGGAAACCGGAGCACTCGGTGAAAACCCACGCACGCATGGGGAGAACATGCAAACTTCACACAGAGATGTCCAACAGAGATTCGAGGCAAAGCAGATAACTCAGAAAATAACTGAATTCACGTGGCGAGATGACCAGCTTTTCCCCGCGGTGGAAAACACAGGGTTCGCCGACTGCCTTCTCCCTTGGAGCCCACCTATGTGCTACCTGGAAGTCCTGCTAGAGCTCCAAATGTACTCTCACATCTTAAGTCTCCTTTCAGAGAGCATCTCATCCTCTGTAAGTTTCACGAGTGATATATGCACTCTTGAAAAAGCAGGTAAAATATCTTTTGTCTTTTTTTCATATCCCATAGCCAATAGCAGGGCAGGGGTGAGGAATTCTTGACCCCATGAAAAAAAACCATGTTGCTTCCCATATTATTCATTTTACAATTACTAGGGCTGTCAATCATTATATAATATTTAATTGCAATAATAGCATGTTGTCCATAATTACCACTTAATCACACTTAATCCCAGACTAAAATAAGTTTTTATAAAAAGTTGGGATGTAAATCTTTTTGCAGTCAAATTTCAAATCCCCTAGTTTTGCATGTTTAATGCGAGCAGCATTTTCCCACTTTGAAAGATTGAATGCACTTTTTAACTTTGCCCCATGCTGTATAGACAGACTAGTATACTGTATTTTTACCCTTTTTCTTACACCACATATTTGCTCCCAAATGCTGATACTATGTGGGAAAGCATGAAGGTAAGATGTGATGACCTTATTGATGGCTAATGTGTATACAGCATTTGTGTTTTGCACCTCTCTGAAAAACAAAGTCCAGGCTTGTACTGGTAGATGGTAGCTTTGTGTTTATTGAATCCTTTTGATGTTGTTCCTGTTATAGCTTTACACAATAAATACCATAAATTAGATTGCTATACTGTACATGTGTTTTGCAAATGTGTGGAAAAACCTTCTTGGTGACTAGCTAGTGTATTCTTAACACTAGCGCACCTAACAACTTGCATTTAAAAAAACACTCATATGCCAAGGCACCGCTGCATTAATGACAATAAGAAAATACCAATACTCCAGTAACCTCTCGCTTGTCTCTGGCAGACGACATAGTCCGTGACAAATCAAATCCCAGCGACAATAGTAACAAATAACTTGTTGAGAGAGCCATCTTCCAGGGCTTTGAAGCTCAATTTACCATTCAAAATACCATTTTCTGTCCACTTCTGCTCAAAATTAGTAGCAAATCTAGCTCCACAGTCACCGCTGCATCCTCAAACTACAACAGGGGCCCAACCCCAAAGCTGTAAAACTGGGGTACATATGAAATAGTGTCTACCAAGAGTGAGCTTTATTATTTTCATAAAAGTCTTGTACATGATGTCCCGAGATCCTGTGTACCTAATGCCCTGTCCTGTCCATGCCAAGCGGTAGTGAAGTTAGCGTGATAATTAAGTCTAAATGTTCAGGCCCCCAGTGGGCGGTACAATTACATAAGTTCACTCAGAGCGTTTTGACTTCTCACCCGTATGGCAACAAGGCTGCATTGCGCGGAAAAGAAGGAAAACAAAGGATTTAAGGGTCAGAGATTGGGTGTGCGGTGTGAGCGTGTTTTGTAATGGTGGATGTGAAGGGGGAGGAGGAAGTAAGGGGGTGTTAGCTCTGCGTGGAACTGATGCCCAGTCGCCTCCGCTTGATATTAACATTTCTTTGGCCTGCGGGGCAACACGATGTGCGTTAAGTCGTCACCTTAAATCATTGTTGGCCATGCCGCCTCCCCCCCATGGGTAGTGTGTTTGTTTGTTTTGAATGTGCATTTACGGAGCGGGAGTCGGCATATGTGACGTATAGGCTCGGAGAAAAAGAGAGGCGGCGTCTGGTTGTGGTGTCGTGTCACCACACCATTTTTATGTGCGTGATACTGCAAGAGTGACTGGGCTATCACACACACATGAAGCACACACATGCGCACACACACACACAAACCCCCCCCTTCAGCACCCTGGGGGGTCCCGTGGAGAGATGGAGTGCATTAGCTTTGTGTGCCCCAGCAGCAGAGGATGTTACATACAGGGCGATGTGTGGTGAGGTGTAGGGTTGAGGCGGGGGTTGCACTGCTCACGCAAGCTGTCAGGTGCTGCTGCCATGAGGAGGGCACTAATGTCCCTCGCACACACACATACACACTCCCCTCCCCCCACCAAGTGAGGCTTTTGCCCACATCCATCTCTCCCTTCAAGGCATCCTCACTCTCACACATGAGCTCACTTACAAAAACAAACAGAGCACGCACACTGACAGATACACCTGCCCTGCTGCGCACGCACGCACGCACACACACACACACACACACACACACACACAGTGCGCTTCTTTACACTCTACCATGGAACCCTTTAGGAAGCATTTTTAACGCACTTCTCCCCCTGCCACCACCCTCCCGGGAACTACTACTCTTCCCTGCTCACGGTTTCATTTTCGCCATCGTGCCCAGTGAGCTGACAGTGGCTGAAAATATACCTGTCACAAACACATTCGTCCTTCTGCACCTTCAGTAAACAAACATCTACATATCATATCAGGAAACAATAGCATACGAGAGCAGTAATTCCTCTTTATAACAGTTAACAGCTCAAGGAAATACAAGATGTTGATGACCTGTTTTCTACACTGGCCAGTAGGTGTCATTCTAACACTAAACTCTAGGTAAATGTGACCATAGGGGTGTTATTTCATGTCTAGAGGGCTCATAATGGTTAAAAATTTTATTTAGAAAGTCAAACAGCCTTTTTATGCTGTAAATACAAAAATATTCTGTGTGTTAATATTGAATCCTATGCCGTGGAACCAATGCAGTCTTCACGGTCTGGTCTGGAACCAACTCACCACAAACAAGGGATTACTATTGTCATTTCTTACATTCTAAATTACATTTAGAAGATGAATTATGTTACGAATGCAGGCATACTTTCGAGATTTGTGTTTTTCATGGTGCATAAATATTTTGAAATAAACGCCATGTGAATACAAAAGTTGTGTGTGACAAGTGCATGTAAACATATGATTTGCTTGCTGTGTCCGCTTGTCAGCACGCATGCCGCCGGGCGTGGTGACTCAGCACAATATTGCGCCCTCTGCCTACGAGAGAGCGCCCTTCTCTCCCAGCCAGTTTTAGCAAGACAAACCACAACAACCGCTTGTGATTTTGTTGCTACGAGAGAGCGCAATAGAAGAGAATTACAGAGCTTGTCATCAAGCTTTCTTTAAAAAAAAAATAATAATAAACGATGCAGAGGACCAGCTCTGCCGCCGCCACCGCCGCCGGCCTTCTTCACAGAATACCACAGGATGTGCGGCGCTAAATAACCTGCGGTGGTCTGTCCCTACTCATTCCTTCCAACTAGCCGCATCAGCTGCAGGCGGGAACAGACGGTCTTTCTGTGGAGTTGTGTGCCCCCTGACGGACAGTAAGGAAGCTACAGCACAGCGCGTTGTCATGTTGGGTCTTGTTTGTGGAACATTACTACCCCCAATAAAGTTACGACACGAGAAACAGGTTTAGCTACTGACAAGACTACCAAGAAGCGTGATGGAGGGGCTGAATAATGGATTTTTAACTGTTGGTCATAAAAGTCTGAATGGAGCATTTCCTGCTTCTGAGTTAAACAATTAGGGAGATCAAAGCCAACACTAATTGATATGACACCCTGTGAACCCGGGCAGCCCAGGTCAACACCTTACTCCACCCAACGGAATGTACCGGACCATACAAGTGTGTGTGTGTGTGTGTGTGTGTGTGTGTGTGTGTGTGTGTGTGTGCACTCACCTCCCCTATTTGAACATGTGTTTCATCGACGGATTGCGAATACGACTGGATGATCTCCTTCATGTGGAGAATGTGGCTTTCTTCAATGTCCTGGAATTTCTGTTGGTTGTAAAAACAACACAGAGACTTCAAAAATAATGCTACCAAATGACTCATTAATAATTTGGGGAACCCCTGACAATCTCCGACATTTTCATGAAAAAAATCAGTTGATATTTGGATCTGTTATTTCATTTTGATATATCCCATAACTAATGGACGCCATGGTATTTCAGAAATAAAAGTAGGTATACTGGATTAACAACTGAAGTGCATCAAAACAAAATTAGACAAGTCCAGAAATTTGGGCACCCGTGTCATTTTGATTTTGAATGGCTCTATCATCCTAGCACTGGTTAAGCGGAACACAAAATTGGTTTTGTGAGCTCATTAAGCCATAAATTTCATAGATACAGTATATGCATTCAATAACCTATTCAGTTTCAATTGGGTTTTCTCTTTAAATCTCCTGTGAAAAGGAGCAACACAGGGTACTGAAAACATCTGTCAAATGACTCCAAATGAAGATTACTCAACATCCTTTTTTACGTGAAGGCTACAAAAAGCAGTTTCCACTTTGAAGAACATAAAGAGGAAATGGAAGACCACAAGTGCAGTTGCTGTTCAGGCCAGAAGTGGTAGGCCACAAGAAACAGCAGCGAGGCAAAGGGTTGTGAGGACTGTCCAAGACAACCCACAGACCAAAGAACTGTAACATGGACTTGTCGTTTGTTGTTATGCAAAAGGCCTTTTGGTCAAGCAAACTGCATTGCGGAATACAGTGCTGTCTACTGAGTTACAGTGGTGTGAAAAACTATTTGCCCCATTCCTGACTTTTTATTCTTTTGCATGTTTGTCACACAAAATGTTTCTGATCATCAAACACATTTTAATATTAGTCAAAGATAACACAAGTAAACACAAAATGCAGTTTTTAAATGAATGTTTTTATTATTTAGGGAGAAAAAAAAATCTAAACCCACATAGCCTTGTGTGAAAAAGTAATTGCCCCCGCACCTAATAACCGGTTGGGGCCACCCTTAGCAGCAATAACTGCAATCAAACGTTTGTATTCTATAATATCTATTCGAGTGTAAGAAATGTTATACTTCCCACTCTGTTCCAGATATAGCATGCAATCTGTTTTTAATTTTTTTTATTTTGTTTTTACGGCATATTGCGTGTGTACATTTGTGATAGTAAATAAAACATCAGCTAATTAAATCCTCACATTTATTGATGTAATATGCCATTGGCCAAATTTGCCCACTAATTCAGAAAGAAATGTATGTTGGCTGACTTTTCTAATGGGATGTCAGCCTCCGCACACACACAATTACTAAATTGTTCTTATTTTCGAGGACAGAAGTGTGTTGAGAATGTCCGTTCACGGTTAAGACGAGCTGGGAACAAGAAACATGCCTCCCATCCTTATTTCACTCAGAACTTGCACAACATCAACAGGCATCGGAAAAGGCTTGTTTGCATTAACAAGTGTTAAAACACACACTCATACAGCCAGAGTCACACTCACACACACACACAGCCGCAATAGCATTCTTTGCTAAACTAAGCTAACCTTGCCAGCTTTCATTCACGCTCCATAAGAGAGTAATTTCAAAGTTTTTTCAACACAAGGTCCCTGACTCCTAGGCGGTCAAAAATAGGTAATTGAATAATTAAAAATGAATTAGTTGGGCCAGTTGGTGGCTGATTTAACCTGACATTGCTCACCACCGACAGGGGCTCCCTCTTTTCTGTTATAGCTAATGACTTTTAGCCATCCCCATTTGGCATGAGGTTGGTCGTATTCAACTTTCCCAGTTCTGTGCCACCATGGGAAACCTGCATGACAAGTTTTACAGAACAGTAGAATCTGGGTGGACTTCTCCCTGCTACGTCCAAACAACAGAGTCACACTCCCGTCCTCACAGTGTTTTCAATTCCATAATCTGAGAACAAGCCCAGACCCCCTGAACAATACAGTATGTGGACAAAAGGAGAAGCTCATACCTGTGCCGTTTCCTCCATCTTTTGCTCAAACTCGGATTTGGCCAAGGCGTGTTTCTCCACAAAGGACTTGTAGGTCTCTGTGGCTTTTTTGGCTTTTAATCCCGCCTGTAAGGCACGAAAGGTTCAAATCAGTTTATGTACGGGCCAATGTTCCCCGAAACAGAAGTGGCAATTTGATTGCCTTTTCAACATTTAACTGCCAGGTGGCCTTTTCATCACAAAATTCATAAGGCGTTTTTACAGTGTCAGCACTATAGTGAGTAGATGGGAAATTTACTTCAACGTGATTTTGTTTTTTGTTTTTTTTTGGTACAATAACCCCTCTGCACTCTACGCTTCTAAATTCTGCGGCTTCAGGGTTTTTCAAAAATACATTAGTGACCATCTCTGTTTCTTGGTTGAATACAGCCTATTATTAGTCAAAACTATACTTATTCATGCACATTTTACCTCTTTGTCGCCTAAATTAAGCGTTTTCAAGCATAAAATGGCAAAAAGGAGTAAAATACAAATACAAGGCATTCAGAGGACACATTCAAAGACAGTGTGATGATATGTAGCATTGTACACTGGTCAGTAGGTGTCAGTAATGTTACACTGATGAGACAATAGCCACCACAAGATGTGTGCTCTCCAGAAACCAAAAAAGACCAAACGCTAGACTGAAGACTAAAGAGGAGGTTGATGGATGTAGTGAAAGAGGACATAAAGGTAGTTGGCGCAGGGGAAGAGGATACAGAAGGCTGGGTTAGATGGATTCGCAATTGGTTCGCTGTGCTGCTCCTGCCTTGTATTTGTTTAGTTTCATTATTTACCCCCTGTTATGCTTGAAAATTCTTAGGAAGAATAAGAATAAGTAGAATTGCTTAAATATGCGTTTTTAAAGTAATAGCTATATTCAACCATTAAACAACAATTCATTCATGTAATTCATTTATTCATTTTTGAAAAACTGAATAGAGTGAAGGTGCACGGTTCAAAACACGATGTAGCAATGGACGTGGATGAGTATGGCCTATACAGCAAATAACCTGCGAAATCCAGTAGGATTCTGTATGTGTCGTCCCCCACCTTGTCCACATCCCTCTGGGTGGCCCCTTCCTTGCGTAGGCGCTCCTGCTCCACAGTTTTGGTGTTATAGTTTTCTTTGGACTTCTGCAGGGCTTGCGAGGTGCTCTGGATGTTCTGTACGGCCTCCAAGGTGGACGCCACCTCTTCTTTTGTCTTAACAACAGACACTTCATGACAGCACTGCAACGCTGCATGGTAGTGTTTTGTCTCCTGTTACCTTTTTGTGCGCTTTGGCCTGCTCTTCCACGTACTTATGCACATCTTTTATAAGCTCCTGCAGTTTCCTCACCAGCTCCATGTGGCAGCCGGCCAGCTTCTCGGTGGAGCCCTTGAACAGTTCCCACACCGGAGCAAACGTCCTGAGAGGCAAAAAAGGTAAGATAGAAAGAGGCACTGAGCAAACATTTGAGCTAACGTTCAATTGTGTCCCTCATAAAGTTCTTTTTACTCACCCGAGCTGCGAAAAGTTCCCAGCTGTCTTAGCAAGTTTGGTCATGGAGCGGGCGTAGGCCTCTTCAATAACACTCCTGGACCGATACATGTTAAAGGGGAACCACATTATTGGCTCATATACTATTTATTAACATGTAACGTTAGAGAAGATAGATGATTGCCCTTAAAAGTAAGTGCAGCCGATCAGGAAAGCAAAGATGCTCTGCACAGGGTCATTTTCCACCCACTAGTGGAGCTCTAATCCAACTATTCATCTCAAAGTGGGAACGTTCAAATTCAAGAAACAAATGTGACATTTCAATCACCATAAAAATAATCCGCGGCGTGATTCAAGATTTTGCTTTAAATACGGGGCATAAAGGCACTTTAGCGCCGTGACTAATGAAGAATGAGAGTGTGTCGCACAAAACCCACAGCGGTATGTTGCGTGAAAACACACGGCACACAGGACAGAATTTGGATCACTACAAAATTGTATACATTCACCTTTTGCATATGCCATGCTTTCATCTTTACATCAACACACACCTATTTCGACTATAAAGCCACCAAAAAGCTTCCAAAAAGGTTTTTATGGTTTTATGCTGACCATGCAGTAACAGGTAGATAAGATAACATATATGATACATACAGTATATGATAACATATTATTATTATATGTATTATTGTTTTGAGACTTTTCTATGGTCTAACTTCAAAAATATTAAATTTATTAACACTGAATCCTAGATCATGGAAATTTGTTTAACGAGGTAGGGTCTGGAACCATGTACACGGTGGCTTAGTGGGTAGTATGTTGGCCTCACAGTCAGGAGGTTCAGGGTTCGAATCTCCGTCGGGCATCTCTGTGTGAAGTTTGCATGTTCTCCCCGTGCGTGCGTGGGTTTTCTCCGGGTACTCCGGTTTCCTCCCACATTCCAAAAGCATGCATGTTAGCCTAATTGGCAAATAAATTGTCTATTAGAGTGTGAATGGTTGTATTGCTCCAGCATACCTGCGACCCTAATGAGGAAAAGCGGTATAGAAAATGAATGGATGGGTCCGGAACCAATTAACTGGGACGACTGCACAGGAATCACGTGATAATATTAATTGTAAATGTACTGATGATATTGGGGAGACAAGAAAACAAAATACAAATATAACTTTGTCATTGTGTCGTCATGTTATTTATCATTACCTACCTATTCATGTAACAAATCTCCTCAATCAATCAATCAGCCATTTGACGGTCAATGGAGATGGGGAAAAGTGAGTAAACAGCGCTATCAGGTGGTCAAATGACGCAAAAAAGCATAAAGTGGCTTTGAAAGGCCAAAACAGTCTGGCTTTTCGTTCTGGATGTTTTGCTTTCTTGAGGGGTACACATTATTTGTTGTGTACACACTAAAGTGTAAACGTCTGAGGCCTCGCCTGGCTTTGAAGGGAAATAATGTGTATCAGGTGTGTGTGTGTATCCATCAATTGCAACTGAAAACGCAAACGTGCTCTGTGTCGGTTCTGGTTGTTGCGGAAATCTTGATTATTACGGTTGTTTATAATATGGTTGAAATATGTTTGTGAGGTTCTTCTGCACCCTTTCTTATATCCCCCACCCCCCACCCGTCCCCTTTTCAGGTCAGGTCCGGCATCGAAATGTGGCGCAACAAAATTTATAATAAACGTAGTCAAATGTCAAGGGAGACTCATTTGGATTATGAAATCTCCCTTGGCAAAGAAATTTTGCTCAGCATTTAAAGGCAGCTTGACTCCCATTCAGCTGTTATGATGCTGGACAAGACAAAAAAAAAGAAAACGCAATAATTGACTTTACTGTAGTTTGCGCTTTTACTGGCTCTCAAATGCAAATTCAACCTCACTAAATGGTTTCATTGGCAATGAAACAGCTAGCTTTCACTGCAGTGTCGCTGATGTCTCAGCTGTGAGTAATGCACTCGTGAGAGTAACTGTTTCTTCAGACCCGCCAACAGTTAATTCACCTGTCTTCTCTGCTGTCTGTAACACTACAATAACACAAAATTACAGTAGTTAATGGGGAACAAACCTACCTAACCGTAACCACTACTCATTAGTTTCGCACTAGTTTTTCATTAGTTCCTCAGTAGCTGCTGTATTTTTGTGTACCTTGTGTGTGTAGTGAGACCCTCCAGACCATTTTTTGTGGAACACTGCACTCTGCATTCACTTTTCTCCTTGTTGACAGAGTCATTCTGGGGCACTGAGGGTGCCAGAGCACATAATGTTAAAAGTGAAAGCTGTAATAAACGGCGCAAATGACAAGTAGCTCATCCCGACTGGCTGCGCTTGCTGGACCAACTTGCTCTGCCCTGCTAGCTTAACACAATTAGAACAGCAGTTTATTGGTATGGTGCCATCCAGTGGACACAATTAGAACAGCAGTTTATTGCTATGGTGCCATCCAGGGGACACAATTAGAACAGCAAAAATTGCATCTTTTTTTATACTTCACAAAATCATCTCGTGGGCCAGATTAAACCTGTTTGCAGGCCTAATTTGGCCCGCGGGCCGTATATTCGACACCCCTGGCGTACATGTTGTCAAAATGAAAAATAAAAACTGAAAAACACAATAAACCAACTGAATACTTTTTAGGGTGAAGATGTTCTGGCAAACACAAAAGTACGCAAAAAACTAAAAACTAAAGTTTGTTCCATCCTGTTCCATCATTTTGGATTGCATTTTGGGAACAAAAACAGAAAAAAAAATGCTGCGCTGTCACTAATGCACACACATTAAAGCACGCTATTATTATCGTCTCACCAACGGTGAACCAGTATTCATTTTGCGTGTTTTTCTGATATTTTGCTTTATTATACATTTGTGCATGACACTAACTAGCGTAAGACCACTATGAGAGTACCAGTGTATATTAAATAAGTCAATGCAAGTCTTACCTTTCTCTGATGAAGTCCGTCAGCTCCTTGGAGGAAATCTGGCCATGCTTCATGTTGTGGTACAGCACATCAAAGCCATTATTCTTTTCTCCCTGCCAGACAAAAAATAATAAGATAAGCCAAAAAGACAAGTAACTTCTCAGTCTGCATGAGCACATTTACCGCTGATACTTTTTCAAGCAGCAGCGCTCTCGTAGCCAGCATGGCTTGAAGTTGCCACTGGAGCAGCTGCTGGTCCACCATTCCCATCTTGGCCATGTTCAAGACAGGGTATGGCAAATATCTGTGGCTTTTCTTTGGGGGAGCGATGTCTCCGACACAGTAAGTGCGTCACTGCTGGGCCGCTGGGTGACGGTATCAGGTTGACGTTTTAAAAAATGCAAACACGCCTCTAAATAATTAAATATTTACAGAAATAATGTAGAGCTAAATATTTAATTCGGTGTAATTAAACTGACATTAATAGCATTGCACATTTGCAAATGTGTAGAAATAATATTACCTGCACTCAATTAAAGCTATTGACTTATTTTATTTTGTACTACACAGCAGGCGCCACCAGAGGGCACCAGGGTAGCCTAAAGTGGCGCGCCTGGCTGTTTTTTTTATTGGCCCCAAATCCAATCTAAAAATACAACAAGGAAAAAAAAAAAAGATCTGCAGTAATTTTACAAAAATAAAGTCAATATATTAAATTATATTAAATATTAATATAATACTAAATAAAGTTGTAATTTAATAAAACAACACCTTATGAGATCAGTTAAGTTGTAATTTAATTAAAAAAAAACTTATAAAATCAGTTTTATTTTTTTCCAAATTATTTTTTTCCTGTTTTTATTTTTTAGAATTCCCTTTTTACATTTTACACAAATTTTTTACCAGTGGAGTGTGTGTGTGTTAGTGCAGTGGTTCCCAAAATTTGATTGCGTCCCGCCCCCCCTTTTGGAGATATATGGTAATAATGAAAAGTGTATGTGGTAAAGGTGAGCAACATGATTGAATTCAAGAAATAACTCAAGGTGCGGTGCCCTTCAATGTGTATTTATCCCTTTCATTCATCATTAATATGCATATGGAAATGTAAAACTATAATTGTAAAACCACAATAACGTGTTGCAATCTTAACATTTTTGGCTTTCTGGAAAGGATTATTTGGATTTACGTTACTTCTTATGGGGAAAATTGACTCGGATCTTCTGAAACCAATTAATGACCCTAAAGCCAGTTTTTTGGTTGTACGATTATTTAATATCGCTGAGTTTCGGGCTTGTTTTGTTTGTGGAGAACATAGTTGTGGCACCCATGAAGGGGCAACATGTCTGCCTGTACGGAGGACGTACAAATGGCGCACGACGTGCATGGAAATCTGCATAAAATCGAGATTTTGCCCAAACCTGACACCCGCAAAACGTTCAAAAGACCCATGTTGACCGTACGGAAGTACGCACAAATACGTTTTCAGGTTGTAAGTTTGTTTAACATGACAAAAAAAAACTCTGTGGCCAGTCTACACACTTAAAAATCATGCTCCGGAGCCCTCAGGACCGATTGTGCCCTAGGTTTTACGGGTTGTTAACTTTGTGGTTTAATAACAGCGCCTGTATTTTTCCGAAAAATAGTATCACAGGCAACAGAGCAGGGCTGCATGTTTTGACACATTTTCACTCTTTTGTGTGAAGCGTTTCAGGAATAGAAAACACACGTGACACAGAACTCCTTGTGCCACTCTGCTGACCAACCTCGTTGCATACTCCACACTGCAAAGTAGCCATTTCCTTGTTCCTGTACACCCTTACGTAGTCAGCACTCTTCACACACACACACACACACACACACACGTCGCGCCCTTTTGTCTACTACACAGTGACAAGGTCGGAAGGTTGGTGTCGACACCGGCGAGCTTGGTGGCCTACATTTGACTCCAGTCTGGGAAAAAGCAGAAAACTGGTTGAGCGCTTCATTCCCAGCCTGCAGCAAAGAGAATGACAAGCATTCTTTCATTACATGTGTTAAAAAAGGGGAAAGATGAACCTCACGCAACTCGGCAGTGGAGCACAACGCGGCTCAAAAGTTGAGGGGAAGTTGATGTAAGCCAGCGACAACAGGACAGACATTTGACAAACAGGTGAAAAACAAAGCGCAACATCAATGAACAGGCCAGAAACCTGAAAACAAACACAGGAAAGCGTGCTGGGTGATTCCGAGACACAAAGTCTAACCAAGCAGCCATGAGAACCAAACAAGGGAGTAACACACATCTTGGATTCGTTTTTAAGCGAGGAACACAATGCTTATGTTCCTTTGGAGCCTCATGGATGGAAGACGCTTTAGTCATCCAACTAACATGTTGGTTGTGCCTGAAGATCAAGTTTACTTCAGCCACACGTATGCATATTCAAGTCAAGTCAAAGCAGCCACTTTTGAACCATGTAATATAAGACAGTGAAAGCGCAAGAAATGCAGTCGTCATTGCAGTTTGTCGTGGCTAATCCTGCAATTAAAAACAAAAATACAAATAAAAGCAATCAAGTGGCTCAAGAAGGTCACAACATAAATAATTAAATACAATTACATTTAAAAAATAAGTCACTTTTTAAAACTTGCGGATCACTTTTCCACAAACTTGCATTTCCGGGTCATGTGATTGTTGTTAGCATCTGCTATGTTTAGTGTTAGCGCGGTGATAATGATCTGCCACTGAAACTGCTCTTGTGTTGGGAGATGATGGTGTGCATTGGATGACGGTGGTTTCATTAATGATAAATCAATTGAGGCATGAATGGGAGAATTATCCATACATTTTCCCACAATTTTTTCCATTGGCAATGGTTTCGGTTGCCATTTTGTTAGCATTTGTTAGCTTCTTTGTTAGAAGCTAAGGATGTTTTGTGATAAATACACCTAAGAACACAGTTGGACTCACGATGTGTATTAATAATATGACAAGACGCGTGCTAGCCTGAGAACAAACATAAACGTAATGGGACACCCCTAGCCGGCTAGCTAGCTAGTCAAGGTGTCACTATCCCAGTAACTTAGTTCTTGGGCGTAACAATGGTATTTACGAAAATTAACAACGTTGCTGTAGCTTGGTTATTATGCAGGTCACATTATGTAAATGGAGCATAGGTTTTTCTCCGGTTTTTGGAGATGCTTTTTGGACGCTTTTTGGAGGATTTTTCAGAAGGCTTTATAGGTCCCATTACGCGCATTCTTAGCTGCCCTTATATGTGTTTATATATATATCTTTAGGGCACACAGAAAAGCCAAAGACACATGTCTTCATGTCTCACATAAGTCAAAAACCCTATTTTATAGGAAGATGAGCAGAATCATCAAAAGCTGCAGGATCACATAATATCTGGAGGAAAGGAAAGGAAAGGAATGCAACATATTTCATATTGTGGGTAAAAGAAATTGATCTTTTGTGGCCTGACTTGGAGTCAAGTCGCCATGACATCGCCTGAACCATCCCGTGTCATTGTCCGGCATTGGAAGCATAAAAACAATTTAAGTCCGGTTCAGTTCAAGACGTTCAAGATGAGCACTGCCAGACCTACCAAAGCATCCATCACACGCAGATGCAGAATGTATCATGGGCCACCTAAGTGGATTTTTATTTGCTCATTTCATGTCCATCAGCCAGAAAGTAGGGACGGCCGAGTGCACGTCCTGGTAAAGAGCAGTGGAAAAAGACAGATGACTGCACTCCCGCAGTGAGGCGGAACCCCAAAGAGACTTTTGCTCTGCAGGCGGCAGGTCTAGACGATCAACCTGTGCGCTGACATTGGAGCTTCTGGTCATGTGACCGGTAACGCAGTACCACAAGGCTTAACAGGTTTATGCTATAAACAGCTTATGGCTAAGCGATGCTATCACTATAAATACACAAACATAATCTAAGTCTATATCAGGGTTGTTCAAACGGCGGTCCATGGGGCCAAATCTAACCCGTGAATGCCTTCCGACCGGCCCAGCAGTTTGGTTCCAAATTTTTGCAGCAGATTGCTGAAAACACCATTAACAGCCATCATATAAAGGATCTTTGACAAGCCTTTTTTATAAACAGGCACAGCAATGCTGTCTTATGACTTTGGATTCCAACTGCTCAGTCCGATTGCACAAACTCAGCTCGGATTTCCGCTCAAGACAAACATGAAACGTGGAGAAGACAAGAAAAGGAAGTTCTGGTTATGATGCGCTGAACATGGCCCATTTGCACAAACATTTTGCAAGAGGAGCTTTTAGACAAACAAACCCACCTGAGGGCCTGTTGGCGATGTCAACATTAGCTTATCTTTACTTGGCAATCTCATTTTCCCACCACGCTGCAGGCATGTGACCCAAAAGCACACACTGCAACCTGGTTAGAGTCATTCAGTCATTAAGCGAAACAGACGCTAACCAAATCGTTAGCAACAACTGCAAATGCAAATAAATGATGAAGGAAAAAGATTAATTAACACTTTATGGTTACTTTTAGCTTCATTGAAAAAACTTCATGGCAGCAAGACACCACACGGATACGACCTTCCTGTTTTGCTGTGAGCTATTTCTTCCCATCCCATCCATTTTCTATGCCGCTTATCCTCATTAGGGTTGGGGGTATGCTGGAGCCTATCCCAGCTGACTTTGGGCAGGAGGCGGTACACCCTGGACTGGTCACCAATCAATCGCAGTGAGCTATTTCTTGAATTTTATAATGTTTCTCACCTCAAAAGACAGTTGCAAGTGCCAGAAATTTGCTAAAAAAGGTCAAAGACACTACAGTATTGAATTGAATACAAGAAATAACTCAAGGCAAAACAAGAAAGTGGTGTTTGTGTGGTGTCTCACTGCCACATCGCATCTTTGGGAACACTCACGTCAAGAATCACGTCTTCAATAGAGACAAAAGTAATCTTAAATGTTCATCTCTTGCAGAGGTGACCAAAGTGTGGCCCTCGGCACGTTCTAAAAATAAAGTAAAAATCTACTTTTACAAGAATAAAGCAAGAATATTAAATAATTTATAACATTAACAAAATGTTAAAAAGTTGTAATCTAGCAACTAGATTAATCTAGCGTAATCTAGCAGCATGGCACAGTAAAGAAGTCAGTGTGAAAATTCTGGTGGGATTCTTGCATCTCAGTCTGACAACCTTGCCTACACAGAACTCCACAGCACGCGTGTGGGTCAGTGGCTGGTTTGGTTGATGATTTGTAGTCAAGTCAAATGGACATGGACTCGTCCCCCCCGTGCCAAGTGTGTGTGCCCGGCATGTTAAACACACAGCTGATCTTTGCCATCACTGGATTCTCTTGTGGCCTCGCAGCGAGCCACAAAGGGCAGATTGACGAATCCCCTCCCTTCTGTTCCTGTTAGCTCATGAAGTCCACTCTGGGAGGGGAGAAAGCAGTGTGGATTACACCACCGTGCCACCTCAATTAACTGTGAATACCGACAGCTTTTTGTTTCATTTGCGGCTTTCCAGCAGACATGCATCATCACCTGCAGCCTACGTCAGCCTCACTCCACTTGGCTTTCTATGGTCCCAATAGGTCCTGGTCGCAAGAATGTAAACAGGAAGGTTTACGGCGGGAGGAACTCAATGTGCAGTAAAACAGCCTTTCTGTTGATAACTTTAATAATAAAACATACCATCTCACACACGCTATTTCAAAGTAAGCCTCTGGGCATATGCTAAAAAATGCCGAGGGGGGGGCTACTCCCCGAAAAAATGATTTTCTTAAGCATTTTGCAGAGTTTCTGCTCACTGTTGAATTTCACTGTGGGTTGCCTGTGAAACCATATAAATGCATTACCACCTTGCAATATTATAACACATTTGATTGTTATTTTTATTCGGATTGTTTTAAAAATTCACATTTGAGATGAAAAGTCAAGGTGCCAAGCAGACATTTGAGTATACAACTACTGTGTAGTTCATTTTAAATGGATGAAGCGCATTATTGACTTTTTTAATGAGAAAAATATTCTAATAATAAAATAAATATTTTAATAATACAGTAATTAAACAGGCTATGCTATCCACACAAATAAGCTTGTGGCAAGTCAAACATCAACAAGACCCAGTCCCTTCTGGCGAATTATTAGTAGACCAATAATCAAGATAATCATAAAGGTTGGTGTAATTGAAATCATCCTCAGTGGTTGTCACAAACTAGCAAAGTAGCAGTAGCCCCACTTGTAGGACTTTACCGTACTGTCTTGGCAGGAGCGAAAAGACGAGTTATTAATTGGTAAGTAAGGAATTATGACGTGTAGCTTCCAAGATGACACTTTGCTAGCATAGCCACGTCAAATATGTTGGCCACACAAACAACCTTTGGACAACAGACAGACGACATTGTATAGCGATAAAGACCAATACGAACACTATGATCATTCGCTTAAAACTTTTTTTAACAACAAAGACATCACAAATACGACACCAGACGAATTTGTGCTTTTAAATTGTTGGCTTACTTTCTAAACATCTGGCTTCACAAGTTACGGAAGAATATGACGCAAAAAATGCCTAGAGCGCTTGATTGAAAGTCGAAACAGCCAATGGCATCGTTGAAGACGCCGGTTTTTTTCCCCAGACAAGCCGCGGCAGCCAATCAGCGGCGAAAGGGGGCGTACACTTACGGGTTTTCAAGATCGGTGGGCACACGGAGGCCCAAACCCCCGGGCTGGTTAAAATAACAATAACATTCTCCAAAGAAAAACAACGGCTGCATCATTTGAGAACAATAAATGAAGACACACAGGTGGCCGCCATTATTCAAGCAAAGAACGTTTCAACCGAACCGTCAGCGTGAATAAACCACCATCCTGTGAACATGATAGGGAGTGAACACAGCAAGAGCGCCGGTGTAAACATGGCAAAAAAGGCAGGACCTACCCAGAAATTCTCTATAAAGTACGGCGTTATCATCTTGTTGCCGCCAACACTTTGGCACTTATCAGAGTGGAAACTTTACAGGGCAAATTCATCCAGCGGCGACCTCCCTTGGTTTTCTCCCGTGCACTGCCTTTCCCCGGGTTTGCCTCCTCGCTCCCCCTTTCTTCTTCTCCTCCCTCCTCCTCACCACCGATGACGACGACAAACTCCACCTCTCTCCACCCGGCCGTGTCTCCGCTGGGGTTTATTCCCGGCCAAAATCAAGCCGCTTCGGTCGGGAGAAACAGCGCTGCCAATGGCGGCCAGGAAGCAGCGCGAATGGCCGCAGCCGGTATATATGATGCGTTCAAGGGCAATGGAAAAATGGCGTGATGCGTTCATGGGCAATAGGAAAACTATAAAACTCAAATTACACCACGCCAACAAAGCACAACATGTTCATTTGGATAAATAATTCATTATTTGACCAAAACGCACCAAACACCAAACAAATATAAACATAAACATACACTGACTACTGATCATCTAAATTAAATAAAGCGGATGTATTGATATCACAACGTACCGCTATCTATATTGATACACCTGTATTTGATATTGATATCAACACTCCATGTACAGTATAGGTAACCTTGCAAAACAAACATCAAAAATCATTTTATAAAAAAAAAAATACATTAAAAAACAAAAATAATTAAATTTTTGGGAAAAATTAGGATGCGCAAAAGTTATGTTACAAGAATGACGTAACGTATCATGGGAATAAAGTCCTCATATTGAAAGGAATATTTACAAAACAAAAGTTTAAATAACTGGCAAATTTAAGAAAGAGCAGAAAAGGTAAAATCAGCTGTAATTTTATAAGAATGAATGTAAAATATTAAAAGAAAAACATTGTGATTTTATAACACTAATAGAATATAAATCTAATTTTAAAGGCATAAAGTTTAAATTTTAAAGAAAGACATTTTCAAACGTTTTTTTAGTACAAATACAACAACAAAATTGCAATTTTGGTCAAAAATAAGGTGTAGAAAAAGTTATGTTCCGAGAATAAAGTATTATGGGGATATAGTCATAATTATGAGAATATTTACAAGTAGAAAGTTGAAATAGATGGACATTTTTAAAAAAAAAGCAAAAATGGCTGTAATTTTACAAGAATAAAGTCAAAATATTAAGAAAAACATTTATTCAATTATTTAGTAAAAAAGTTGTAATTTTTTACGAATTATGCATTAAATATATAATTGCATTTTAGTAGTATAAAGTTTAAATACTAAAAATACATTTAAAAAAATGTAAAACAAAACAATTAACATTGTAATTTTGAGAAAAATTAAGTTGTAGAAAAAGTGTATGGGAATAGTCATAATAAGAAGGCATATATTTACAAGAAGAAAGTTGAATAAATAATAAGCATCAGAAATGGAAAAACGTGTAATTTTAAGAGAATCAGGCCAAAATACTAAAATAAAAAGTTAGGATTTAACAAAAATGAATATATAATGTAGCCTTATAGTTGCATAAGGTTGAAATACCTAAATTATTTATTAAAGTATAAAAAAACTAAATAAAGTTGTCATTTGGCGAAAAATATGAAGAAAAAGTTATGTTCCGAGAATTAAGTCTAAATATTATGGTAGAAAAGATTATTGTTGTGATTATGCAAGAACAATGTCGTCATGTAGTCAAAAATGGTCAGTTTAGTTGCATAAGTTAATGAAACTAAAGTTGTAATGTTTGAAAAATTTACGTTGGGGAAAAAGTTAACATGTAAAGTCAAAACATTCAGAAAATAAAGTCATAATATTACGAGAAGAGCATTTCTGAAGATTTGGGTAAAAAGTAGTATATTTGGGAAATATTTAGGAAAATTCCAGTAAAAAAAAAAAAAGAAAATACTGAGATGCAGTTTTTCTTGAATATAGTGATTTGCAATCATTTGGGCACGCTTGATAATTTTCAAGATTTTATAAATCATTAGTTGTTCGGATTATCAAGGTTAGCATGTTGGATCAGCAAATTAAATATATCATATAGCAGACAAACACAATGATGACAGTTGAAATGAAGTTTTTAGGATTTGCGGAGTTTGACTCTTCTCACCGTTGTTGGTCTAAAATGTTTCTTGGCCTGCCACTCCGGGCCTTAATCAGAACTGTGATTGTAGTCTTACATCACTTCACTATGTTCCTCACAGTGGAAACTGACAGCTGGAATTTCTGAGCTAGCTTTTTGTATCCTTTCCCCAAACCCTGATGTTAAAGATTTTTGTTTTCAGGTTATTTGACAGTTGTTGTGAGGCTCCTAAGTTCCCACACTTTGGAGAAGATGCAAAGAGGAGAACATCTTGGAATTGGCCACCTTGAATACCCTTTCTTATGACTAGGTCAAGGGTCAGTGAGCTTACCAAACTAATTTGGTTTTCCAATATTTAGTGCTAAAGATATTCAAATCAATAAAGCAACAAGGGTAACGAAATTTATGCACCTGCCTAATTGTGTTTAAATAATTATTGCACACTTTCAGTAAATCCTAAAAACTTCATTTCACTTCTCAAAAATCACCGTGCTCGTGTGCTATATGATATATTTAACTGAAATTGCTGATCCAAACAAGTAATGATTTATAAATGAAAATCTTGAAAATTATCAGGGGTGCCTGAACTTTTGCAGACTGTAGATCTAACTTCAAGACATTTCTGATTTACAAAATATCAAAGTGGCCCTTGTATTTAATATCAAGTCATGGGCAAACATATTGCAATATCATATTGTGATATATTATCAAAACTCATAATGAACAAAATTAGAATAAAAGATGTATAAATTATGGCTAATAAGAAGCCCACAATCAAAGAGACGTAGTAATGTAAACAATTTATTGGAACAATGTACAGATTCAAGCAATGGTAACCAGTCACACCCACTATATCGTCTTACAAATATTACAAAAATTACAACAGTACAATATATATTCTTTTATGATCCAAAATATTTGGTGGCCCCCACATTTTTATTTTTTTACTTTTTGATTACATTTCAACAGCTCATGAAAATGGAAAAAAAAAAACAGTGATGCTTTCGCTTCTCACAGCAAAACAAGGCAGATCGTCTAAATACGAAAGGCTACAAGGAGGCGGTCGATACACATCCGACTAGACATTCCTCATTATGTTGTGGCGGGCGCTTTAGAAAATACAAACTTCGTACAAAGTTGAAGCTTTACCTCCAGTACTACTAGGAGTATTTGATTGAAATCAAATCAGCTGTCACTTAAGACACTTTTAGCAACCTAATCCCATCATCCTCTCGAGGCGTGACATTGAAATATTACTGGAGTTTTCATCACAATCACATTATTATTTCTTTAAGTGCAAGTTCCTATTTACCTAACGGGATTCTTCCTCCCCCGTGTCGTCAAAAAACACCGGGTGTCTCTTCAAAAAGGGCAAGGGTGAGGTTTTCGGTCATCTATGCATGTGCACGTGAAGTGTGGGGTGGGCGGATTAAAAAATAATCAACTACAACAACAACAGTGAACACAGACAACCTGAGGATCACATGTAGAAAACACATATTCAAGTAGTGGAAACGACGACGTACAGCAAACGCAGTGGGACACTCTACAAATCTCTCTCATACACACACACCACTACATCTTTCCAACATCACTCGGAATGTGACAGACACACACACAAAAAAAGGGAGGTGGCACGTAAACAACAAGTATTTGCCTCTGTATTCCATGATGAAGTACTACAAGAGTGACGGGAAATACCCCGATTCAGCAATCCAGTACCAGTGGAACCTCCAAAGTCGCACGTCCAGCCTGGGTGAGTGTTTGGCTGTCCCTTGACGCAAAGTAATCCACATTAACTAAGTGTGAGGTACCGGGGTTAAAAGGACAACTGAACTTTTTGGGGGGAATTTTGCCCATCATGCACATTCCTTATGTGAAACATGAACACACGTCTTTCTCTTTTCTGTGCATTCTAAAAATCTTTTTTTTTTTTTTAACTGCTAAAAAATACATGTAATGGGACGCACCTATTATATATGCCACTAATAGAGCCTTTTGAAAAAACCTCCCCAAACTGCCAATTTACATAATTCGACCTGCATACCAACCAAGCTACAGCTACATTGTTATTATTGTAATCGACGTTATTACACCCAAGAACTACTTTACCAGTGTAGTGACACCTCGCCACACCACACAAGCTAGCTACTAGCCGGCTAGCAACTAGTTTCACCACACACTCGCTCACAACACCTCAGGTCACTACCGAAAGGTAATGCTACATATTGGAGCTGCCACCGCTGCTGTTGTGTTTTTCAGTTTGGAAATGTTAACGCTAGGTGCAGCGTTCTTTTCTATGCTGCTGTGTGAAATCAAAATATGCAAGTATTCCATCATATTGTGAATGTGCCTGTCACTACATGCTCACGGCATGGATATAAAACCAAACAGTTTTCATATCTATAGAACCACACAGAAATGAGAACGATAATTTTTCACATAAGGATTGTGGACGATGGGCAAAATTACCCCCAAAAGTGCTCTTTTTAGATAAGGAATAAAACAATCAGTGCTTTACTTTACTTTTTACCCCTTATGGCAGCAAATAATGCAAAACATAGAAGAATGGTGTTATGCCTTTATTGTTGTTTTATTTCTACCCCTTAAAAAGTGAGCGGTGGTTAACTTCTTTTTACGCTCGCATGACAGTTAAGAAGGTAATCATGTGACTTGGAAAAATGTGCCTGTACAGAGTTGGCTTTCAAATTCAAACGCCCCAAAAACTGTATTTATGTGAAATTTTGACCAAAACAATTTGGGGGCAAAATATTTTACAAAAGTTCGAGTTATTTTTATACTTCAACAGTTAAATGTTAAAAAATACTGTTTCCAGTAATACTGAATCACGTAGTAATGTGTTAATTAAAATGTTCGACGAGTTAACCTATAAAATATTCTTAATTTATTATTACACTTGTATGAATTATTATGGGTAGGTAAATGTTGCCCGTTTCCTTAAAAAATAGTCACGTCTCCAGTAACGGAGAATTGTCGTACCTCAAACTGGAACTTGACTGAAGTTTTTTCCATAAAATATGCTGCGCTTCTTTTTTTCTCTTGTATGGCAGCTAAGAAGGTTTAAAATGTGACTTTAAACATTCCCTGTACAGTTAAAAAAAAAAAAGAAAGAAAGGTGACGTTTCCAGTACTTATCTTAAACCTGGGACACCCCAAAGGTTGCTCAGAGTGGAATTTCCCCAAATGTTTTATTTATGGTATAGTAAATATTGTCAACATAAAGTGTGACTTATGTGTATAGTCAATAATGTTGTGATGGCCACAGTAACAGTGTAACAGTAAACAGGAAAAATGGCAAATATAGTATAAATCTCACAGGTTAATTTGATTTTAGGGGTTCCACTGTGTTTTGATTTGTTTTTTACAATATTAAAAAAAAACTTATTACATTTTCTGACATGAACGGAACATTTTAGCAGCTTCACGTAATTCAAGATGAACATTAAGGTCCAATTCAAGGGTTAAAATACTGCAGTAGTTACTCCGGCCAGCAGAGGGCAACAATAAAAAAGTCTTATCATTCCAAAGAGCATCATGGAATACATTTAGGCTTCCTGTAACTAAATTAAATACAGAAGCGCACCACAAGAAGAAGCAGACTAAATGTAGCTTCACAGTATTTCAACACTGTGCGTCCAAGCCATGGCAAGTAATGCTTGGAGACGACAGCTAGATGACGTCCTATCAAGTCCCAGTGTTGCAAGACATCCGCAATCCCTCCCTCAATCCCTCCCTTAATCCCACTGCTATGTGAGGATGCCAGGGGCCACCAACATGCAAGAATATGAGACAGCACCCCACCAAAAAACGAATTTCAGCCAACCTGGAGTTCATGCTTTTCTCAGCACAAGACAACTAAGATCCAAACATGATGGATGTCACAGGCACGCCATCACGGGACATTCACACTGACATCACAGCCGCTATTTTTGTCTTTTTTTTTTTTTTTTAAACCATCGCGCAATTAACCCCCCTGGAGTGTCAGCATGCTACGTGACGGCCTAATGGCCGACAACGTGGGGAAAGAAAGCGCTGTAAAAACGAATCCATTACCAAAAAAAAACAAAAAATCATCTAAACAAAAATGGCTGACGCTGGCCTCACAGTGACACAAGCATGCGAGCTTGCCTAAAATAAGGGAGAAGTTAGCGTTCTTTTTCTTTAAAGAACATACCCGCTGACGTCAACGTTGCGTTGTAGCATTGCATTGTCCATGCTAGCGTCGGGTGCTTTTCAAAACAAAAACAAAAAAAGGGGGGTCACGTTGCTGGCACCTTACACTTTTGGCGTGCGACATGATGATTACAAATATTCAGATTCACGTCTATGCATTTTTATCAGAACCAAAAATAAATAAAAGAGCGATGTTTCCATTATCATGTCAGACTTTTGGTTGTTTTTCCTCCCGTGCTCAGGTTGCTTCCAACAAGTCAGCCCCTCCCCCGTCCCCTGCACACTTTTCTGGGCGCCCTCACAGGTGGCGCCTCCCTCCCTCCCACCCTGTTCCGCCATGTCGGAGGAGGAGGGGCCCGCACCCCCCTTCCCTCCCCTCGTCAGGCAGACTTGTCCCCCCCACAGTAAAGGGTAACGTGTTCCCTGGGTAAAAGGTTCCCCCTTGTTGTATCCCCACGTCAAAGACCTGTGTAGAAACAAAAGAAATGCATCACAGCTGGTTAGAAAGCAGAAAATAATATAGTATAATATATATATAATAATATAGGATGGATGGATGAATGGACAGGCCATCCTCGTCTTACGACACAAATTATTAATAATGTACAACAACACACAAGTTAGTTTTGTGCTTTTGTCTTTTTAGTTAACTAATTGACTTTTTTTGCCTTTGTGTCACCCATGTGCGAGGCTAATTCTTCTAATTGACACAGGAAAAGGAAAGTGAAATTATGCAGACCAACATTGGCAAAAAGCAGCTGGATGCACAGTCCAAATTGACAAACACCCACCCCCATCATGAATTAAACAATTGTATGTTTAAACATGGAAGGGTCTGCTCCTATGAAATGATGTCAAAGAAAAAAGTGAAAGTGAAAAGTGAAATTGCATGCGCTGTCTAAACCGCTTAAACGCCTGCGACCATCATGAAGGATAAAAGATGGTATTTTTTAACATGGAAGAATCTGCTCTGCTATGAAATGTAAAGTGATTACGAAGCAGTGGTAGCGAGTTTTTTTTATTGTCTCTCCCTCTCTTGCAATGCCCCTTACAGTGTGCAAGGCAACCACAGGAATAAAAATAAGGAGTTGTTCCCTTCTTCTATTACAGATGAATTTAGTTCTTGTATTTATTCTTTTTATGACTATATGCCATACATCCTTCATGTGCACAATGTGTGTGATTTAGGTGTTAATTTTGCTGTAAATGAAGTTATAACAATGAAACTTGTACATAACGCAAAGACTTCCTGTATGCACAGTAACTGACACACTCACCCCGATGTTACACCCCGTAGAAGGTGGCCAGACGCTCTTTTAGCGGCATAGGGAACTGGTCTGAGAAGCGCCTCCAGTTCTCCTCGCCAACCTGGTTCTTGAAGCCGTGAAGGATCTGAAAACACACACACACATTTGGCTTCAGGAGAGATGCAATCCAGGAGTTCTATCAAAAGTATGCCTTTTAAACAGTGGTGTCCAGAGTGCGGCCCAGGGGCCACATTTATGTGTTTTTTATTGAACTAGTAATGTCATTTTAGTACTATGAAGTTGAAATACTACAGAATTTTAAAAATTTGACAACAAATTACATTAGAAAACTTTTTAACTGACAGCAGAAAAGGCAAAAAACGCAAACTTTTTACAAAAATAAAGTCATAATACAATGAGAAAAATAATGACATTTTAGTGGGATAGAGTTAAAATAATAAATAATTTAAAATATTTTGTTGAACTATATATATATAACTTCTTAGCATAGGTACATGTGTTGCTTTACATAACATAGAAAAGTTGCATCGTCTCATTTTTCACTATGCAGCCTACTCTAGAAAAAGTCTGGACAGCCCTGGTTTTTGGGTTTGTTTGATGATAAATTTTGATGATCGGACCTGTTACACATGGGGCGCATGCGGTGTGTTAAGAAACTCTAATGCCATATACTGTACAGAGTCATAAGGACAAGCTCCTCTGTCAGTCCCATTATAATGTGTTTATAGGCGAATGAATCAAACATACATGTGGCATAGAGTTGAAATACTAAAAAAAAAAAGAACATTTTAAAAAATATAAAATAGTGGTAAAGTTGTAATATTATGAGAAACAACAAAATTAGGTTGCGGGAAAAGATCAGTCTGCACCATCAGAAAGTCTGATGAGAATAAATTTCTCAAAGTATTACGGAAGGCTGAAAGAAAGCCACTATTTGACAAGAATAAAGTCAAAATTTTAAGAGCAAAAACGCTTTTGTAATGAAAAAAATCAAAATTTTGTCAAAATAAAATTCATATCTTGAGGGTAAAAAAAAAAATAATTAATTAGCAAGAAAATGAAATATTTAAAAAATATATATTTTTAAGTTGTAATATTAGGAGAATAAAGTCAAAATGTTACAGGGAAAGTATTACAAGAAGAAACAGTATACAGTTTTATGAGAGGAAAATCACAATATTAAGAGCAAAAGGTTGCAATTTAATGAGAACAAACTTGTAATATTATGAGGAAAAATAATCATTTTTGCCATGCCGCAAACATGTTCCTACCTTGTAGAACATTTCTCGCAGGTCTTCCTTTGGGTTGACCCAGGAGGCGACCGCGTCGCAGAAGAAGATAAAATCCTGCAAGGGGAAGAAAATACATGAGCCAACTTGTCTTAGGGTAATCAGGGGACTCAGCAGGCGTTCTTTTCCCAGCTGTCTGGGACTCACCTGCACTACGCCTCCCGGGTTGACGGTAATCATTGTGCACATTCCTCGGAATGCCGAGTCTTTCTCCTCATTGTCTCTTATATTTCTCAGGGAGGTACACCTGGCAGCGGGGACGAGCACATTGAACATCACATGCATCCGGAAGAGGCTCACTTAACACTGCTTACAGCCTGCTTAACAATTAGCTTTATCTTACTTGACATAGCATAACTTTATATGTTCAATATACATGTGAGGAGAATTTTCTGACTAGCAGGACCCAGCAAAAAACACAAGTTTTTTTTTTTTTTTTTTTTTTTTTTGTCCAGCATGTGAACAGCTGAATGGGAATCAAGCCCACAAACTGAACATCACATGCATCCGGAAGAGGCTCACTTAACACTGCTTACAGCCTGCTTAACAATTAGCTTTATCTTACTTGACATAGCATAACTTTATATGTTCAATATACATGTGAGGAGAATTTTCTGACTAGCAGGACCCAGCAAAAAACACAAGTTTTTTTTTTTTTTTTTTTTTTTTTTAAGTCAAGCATGCACACAAAAGTAAAGGAAGCCCATTTCAGCCAACCGGAAGAAAGGAAAACAGCCGCTCATCTAAGTTGTCATGGCAACAAGCCTTAACAAGTTAACAGCAGTCGTTACAATTCTCAGTCATTATATTATCGTTACTGTATTTCCTAAAACATCCGTTCATTCACGTTTGCACTTTGGCCTTTAGGTTTATTTTTAGTTAGGAAATGTGTTTGCACAGCGTCTAATGGAGCGAAGGCCACTAGTTGCGGCTACACAGTGCTTGCTGGTTCTTTTTTTTTGTCTTTAATCATTAAAGTCAAACCTTGGTTTACGTACACCCCCATTTTTGTATGAAAACAATTGATTTTTGTTCTATTGCACATAAAACTAGCCCGTTGGCCCCACACTGCGTCGTTCCGCAAAATCAAGGGTCCAAACAAAGCACCCTACGGGTTGCTGACTCACTGTGCATTTTTTATTTTTTTATTGAGTGCAACTGTTAAATCACTCGGATGAATTGGATGTATATTATTTCCTGTGTGGAAAACTGCCTTGGTTTTCATACAAAAAACAAAAGGTAACACTGCATATTCATAATTATTCCTAGCAGTATACACCTGCCTCTCATCCAAAGTCAGATGGGGTAGGCCCCCAGCTTACCCGCAACCTTCATGAGGACAGCCAGTGTAGAAAATATATGGATAAAAATTAGACATAGTAATCCACTCCAAATTTTGCGACTTCAAGCTGTCGCGGTTTTGCAAAAATATATGAATGAATAAATCACGCATCACACAAAAAAATGCATTTTAAAAGAAGATTACGTAGGTTTTTCCCAAATTATAAAAATGAAAAAAAAAATGGAAAATGAAGTAAAGTACAACAAATAAGGCATTCAGGGACATTGTGAGGTGTCAGTAATCTTACATAATGAGACAGTAAATTTAAAAAAAACAAGGAACTTTCCCAATTCTAAGGTGGGAATCTATGTCTTATTTTCCCACAATGCGAGTGTCAAAGTGAATACAGGGGTGTTATTTTTATGTCAAGAGGGCTTTAAACCTGTTTAAAAAAAAGAGGGACACAGTTTGGCAGTAATGGGCTTCCATATACCATATTAAACAAAAATACTCAAATACTCTGCTCTCTTGTTACTATAGTTTGCCTATGAGCAGCTTGTTGTAGGATTTATGAGGGTCATTTAGGAGGGTCGATGGGTACTTTTTGGGGGCGGGGTGTTGGTGACATGCAGCTGGGTGACGACTAAAAAAAAAGCAGAGAGGGAGCAAGGAAAGCTCAGCTAGCCCTTCTCTGTTTTCCCCACCAGCCGGCATGTGACCAATGGAACCTAACCAACCAGTGAATCTTTTAGGTTGTTATCCACAGTCGACAATGACAACAAAATCAAGTCACAAATCAATGCGTAACACATGAAGTTACTAATCAAACAAAATCACAAGTAAGACCTAAAAGAGGACAGGGTTAGTCACATGGTTGGCAATGATAGCAACAAAATAAAAAAGTTTTTTGTTTTTTTTACACAAGGAAAGTGAAGCAGAGAAGAGCGACAGCAGAGGAGAGGAAGAGAAACAGAGAAAAGGAGAATGAAATAAAAAAAGATTGAATAATACACACCAGGGTCTTATAAACTGCTGTAGCATGGGTGCCACCTCTTGAGGACATACGTAACCAAGACGACCAATTGTTATTGCTACGGTAACGCAATCACGGTTACACACCACCAAACGCCAACCAAGACATGAGCAATGAGGAGGAGGGGGGAGGGGAGGAGAAAAAATAAAGAAAAAACACACAACTCAGAGACATAAAAATCAACAGAATCTGTGCATGATAAGAAACAGAAGATTTCACTTGTGTCGACTGTTACTGCCCCCTTCAGTCAAGGAGGGGAGAATGCAAAAATATGACACTGAGAAAACATACAAACACGTTTAAGGGAGAACACATTGACAAAGTTGGACAAAGACAGTCGTAGAAGGCAAACAAAGGCTTTCACCAGTCAATTTGTTTGTTTAACTCTAATGTGGGGGTGTCGCGACTTTGGGCCTCTCAATCACATTTCTCCCTTAAACTCACAAATGTTAATTATACACAACAAACAGGAGTGTGTGTTTGTTTGTTTTGGGTTTGTTTGCTCGCTGCCGCTGTTGTTGTTGCCGCTCTTTTGCAAAAGAAATGACAGATTGCTCCAACTATACATGGAGGAGTGGGGGGGAGACTATCCAGCACAGCAGCTTCACGTATGAGGCAGAGAGGAGCGACCACCTAAGTTTAAGAGACACAGAACTATGCAACATTCTCATTAAACAAACAGGCATTTATGAACAGTCCAATGAAACATGCAGAAAGCAGATGGTATGCTCATTAGATTCTGGTTCAATGCAGGATCGGTTCAGGCCAGAAAGGAATACAGCGGAACCGCCCGGGTCGCACAATTTGGAGAGGAATATGCACAACAATAATTAGGCTGGACTAGAACATGCTGCTGCTACAAGGAGATGTTGCCAAACCAAATTTCATTGTATTCAAAGCTTCTTCTGAGTGTACGCCCCAGGTAGCAGCAAAAACTGACACCATAATTTGCGTACCAAAATTTGTTTGCATACATCCTCCTACGGAATATTAATCCATGTCATTTCGACTTTTTCAATCTTGTAATCATGACGTTCCCATCATCACATCATTGTGATTTCTTTGCTCATAATTTCAACATTTTAGCTCAGAGTGACTTGCCATTGGGCTATTTTATTTCTTTTCAGTGGCTTCCATATTTCCCAGTTGGCGCGCATATTGTCATGATAATAATACTCTGCGTGAGTGCAACTGTGTCAGTTTCATCGCCCGTATACGTCGTCATCTGCAGTTGACTCTGTAGTTCTTTGCTAACACAGTTACAGCACAAGTTTAAAAAGTGTTAACACAAAACCCATTTTTAATAGTTTTACATGCAGAAAATAGTTTTAAATGCATATTGATTATGAATGAAAGGGACACATTAACATTTGTGATTAATTTTACCATCACTGAAGACATTGTGTCAAGGATACAATGTGGCAGCAAGATCACCTTCCTGTTTCGTCATTTCTTAAATTCAATGGTGTTTCCAGCCATGATCAAAAAGACCGCAGAGTTACTGAAGTGAGAAACACCATTGAATTCAAGAAATAACTCATGGCAAACCAGGAAAGTGGTGTCCATATTGATCTCGCTGCCACATCGTGTCTTTGACGACAGCGCGCCTTCAATGAAGATGAAAGTAACCTGAAATGCTCATTTATCACTTTCATACATCATTTATATGTATATATATATATATATATTTATATTCGGGCTGTTAAAATATTTAAAAAATTTACAAATTAATGACAGATAATTAATCACAATCAATTACCATTTGCAACTATGTGTGAAATAATAATACATTTGATTTGTGAGCGCCTTTCTAAGAACCCAAGGGCACTACATAGACACATGCACACATAAAATACACAAAAGACATAAGTGAATGAAATAAAATAAAAATATCATGATAAAGTCCATAGGTATGAATGTGAGTGTGAATGTTTGTTTGTCTATATGTGCCCTGCGATCGACTGGCGACCAGTCCAGGGTGTACCCCTCCTCTCGCCCAAAGTCTGCTGGGATAGGCTCCAGCAACCCCGCGACCCTAATGAGGATAAGCGGTACAGAAAATGAATGAATGAATGAATGAATTATAGAGAATAAAAGGTCCTGAATAAGTGGGTTTCGAGTGTGGATTTGAAAAGAGGAAGATAATCCATGTTGCAGGTGTATATGCCCATTTTGTACTGCTGTTTATGAACAGAAAGATAAATGACAGGACAGGATTTTTGAAATGTTTGCATGCAAGTAAAACTATATTTGCAAAACTAGAATAGCAGGCTTTCTTGGCAGAATAGGTGTGTCCCATTACATACATTCTTCATCTTTGGCGTCTTTAAAATGCACAGAAAATCAAAGACACCTGTTTATGTGTCACATAAGGATCGTGGCTAATGGGAGATTTCCTTTAAAATTTGAGGAGACATGCCTACCTGGCATACGCAGTAATCCTTTAGTCTTATATTTGATACCTTCTTACACTTGGAAGAATTGTTTATTGATAAAGATTGTGTTTGACCTTGGAGGTTCCACTGTCACGCGTGGCTGGTTTCAATGTGTCCCAGTGTTGCACTTGGACTCCAGCAATCATTAACATTTGTGCGTCTTTGGGTACACTCTTGTGTTTTCAACGCACACATCGAAAACAAAGAGTGGCAAAGACGTGTGTGATCCTGCACCAAACACTTTTTTTGCCATTCTTAACAACATTTAACATCTATTGGCAGTGTAAGCATCCACATTTAAAGTACAGTAAAGAAAAAAAAGCAACAAATAAAAGTGACGGCAAACAAACAGGAACACATCTACAAGAAGTCCCCCTTTTCTTTGCATTTGCTGTCTTGTGTTGCGCTTTAAACGCTGCACCCTAAAGGGCCCTATTTCCATTTGAACACAAGAGCAAAGTGTAGCTTTTGGTTCTCGAATGTTCTGGTTTGAAGGTGTTATGCATTCTGTCAATAAGTGCTGAGTGGTGATTGTGTAATTGAGTGTTTTTCCCGGTAATTTGGTTATACTTGGCAGTGTCAGTCCGCATGAGTTACTCCACAGGACTGACATGGCCGGATCCACTCTAAAAAGACAATTTGGAACCTTACAGGGTTTTTTTTCCATGTGATTTTATCACCCATGTTTTCAAAGTAGCTGAAATAGTTTGCATACTTCCAGGAAGCCAGCTAAACCAGAAAGGCTCACAGCCTAGCAGGGGGTGCTGATTCCTGGAGTGGAGGAGTGTGAGAGCACTTTCCTCTCTATGTGTCTCTATGTGTGTGCATGTGGCAGATACTCTAGCTGGCTCAATACTGCCACAGTGTGGTACCTGTGTTTTCCAGAAGCGTCTTTGGCGTATTGGGCCTGTTAATGATCTCCACCAGCTGGTGCAGCACCATCGCAACATACGGCTGCATTTCAGGCCCTGAGTATGTACGGAAAAAAAAAAAAATCTTAATAGTGTCACTGAGATTGTTTTTTTTATGTTAAAATAAAAAAATGAAAAAAAGGACTCACCCATTTGTATGGAGATCTCGCCAATTGCCCACGTTGCATTGTTGCACACTGATATAAACTCAGGGTTTAGATTAGTGCCCAGAATGGGCATAAAGTCAGCTGGAAGAAGGAAAGTGAGTCAACTAAAGCGTCATTTAAACTCGCATCCACTTTGTCCCTGCAGTGGTACACAATTTTGCGTGCCAATGAGTACACTGGTGGTAAACGTGTGTGAAGTATGTGTAAACAGTGCAAGGTTACATGCCAACGCATTTTTTAATGTTCAAAATGTGTAGTATGAATAATTTCCGTATTGTGATGCAACGTGAACACACCACAACCTATGTGCAAAGAATGCGGAAAATGCGTATCAAAGTGTGCCTCGACGTGTCTCATCCATATGGTTGGGTTAGCTTTTCCAACACTTCTTGGAGCAAGTCAAGGGGGAATTCTCAAGTCATTTCCGTAGCCTCTGAATTTCTGTTAAGTGACCATGATGCCCGAAAGCGATGTCTGCCTGTCAGCAATTCCCTCTCCCACACTAGCCAAACCCTAGTTACCCCTAGTTTATTGCCTCCATCTGAAGCTGAAATAAAATATAGACTTATCTTTATTGCATGACCTTCTTCTTTCAACATCTTGCAGGTTCCATGCAAATTGAGGAATTAATGAAGCTATAGATGTGGTGCCTGCTGTTGCGTAGCATCAAGAGGGACACAGCGGGACCAAATAATGCCACGACTGCTTCAAGGATGCGGGAAGTGGTTGTGACAATGCATACCCATGAGGTAACAATTCGCTTTGCATGTACTATTGTGAACTGGACATAAACAGTACTCGACAAGGTGTAAAAAAGTTCTGCTGGTCATTTTGTGCCAATGCATCATGTCCATCAGGTCCATCATGAATTGATTGCCAAGTCTTCAAGGTAAATAACTAACTAAAGAAATAAAGAAAGAAATGCCACATACTCCATCTATCTATCTATGCCGCTTATCCTCACCATGGTCACGGGGGTATGCTGGATCCTCACTGAGTTAGGGGGGAGCGGCGGGGTACTCCCCGGACTGGTTGCCAGTCAGTAGCGGGACACATATTGTCAAACAACCTTTTGCACTCACATTTATACCTATGGACAATTTAGAGTCGACAAGTAACTTTTTTTGGAATGTGGGAGGAAAGTGGAGTACCTGGAGAAAACCCGCGTACGGAGACAACATGCTAACTCCACTCAGCAATGCCAAACGGATATACAAACCCACATATTCCAGGTCTCCTGACTATGTGGTCAACATGCTAATCACTAGACCGCCATGTGGCTAAACGACACGTATTGCTACGGCAAATTGCGGGACAATGCGGGGGCAAAACGCATGCAAGTGTAAGCGCCGCTTAACTTGTTGTCCTGACAAAGTGGCCTGCAGAGAACCTACCAATACACTGTTTGACATTATGGAAACACGCCTTGGTCAGGTCCCCAAGCAAGGCGAAGGAACTCTGACGCACCTCGGGCATTTTGTCCTGAGCAACAACCAAAAAAAGGCAAACATTTAGAACATTATATTATATATAGATGAGACCATTTTATACTGTAACATGTATGTTCAAGTGCAGATGCCCACTCACCTGCATGCACTGGTACATGAGGGTGAGGATGTTGCTACGGGCGACAAGCTGCTCAATGGTGCCTCCCAAACCCTCGGCCAGGCCGCTTAGGAGATCCAAAGCCACGATCATGAAATCTTTGTCGGGCACCTCGTACTGGTCTGGCTGGGACTGATAAAGCTAGAAAAGTAACGGATGAAAGTTGAAGCAGTCAGATTGCAAATTACAAATCAAATCGCAAAAACATTTCATCCCAGCATGAATAAAATAACTGGTGGTCACTGCCTGGTTAGTAACTAAACTTTGCCCAATTGCTATCATTAGTTGACAACAAACTAGTAGCCATCTAGGCATAGCTTACACAAAGCAGGAAGAGGCAGGATGTAGTACTTGCAGAATGTTTGAATAAGCAGCTGGAGGCACCCGCTGCATACAGTCCCTTTAAGGCAGGAGTGTCCAACGTGCAGCCCGGGCGCCTTTGGGTCTCACAGCTGTCTATTTAAAATTATGACCTCTGGAACCTTCCACTTTATAAACACACTGCACACTCACCATGGCCTGAGCGAGGGTCTTCTGGACCAGGTTAACGCAACGCTGGTACACAGGCTCGCAGTAGGGCAGGAAGCCACTCTGCAGGGCTGTCGCTACTGAGGACAAACACTGAAAAGGGAAATACAGTCATGTGGACAGGGACCCCATTGACTAAATGTGCAAGATATTTTCTCTCTCACTTCTAATAAGGGGAAGAGGTCTTTGTCTTCATCTTTGAGCTGGTTCCATTTCTGGATTAGCGGCGGCATCAACATCTGGATGTATTCCTGAAATAAACATTGCATTTGTCCCAGTTTAGACAGTGTACATACATCATTATAACACCACAAGCAGAAGAACGCAGTAAAGCAGTAAAAAGGGGCAGTACCGGTTTATTAAGATGGTGTCCCACTGAGTCTGCGAGCGTTCCAATGGCGTCGTAGAGAATCAGAAGGTTTTTGTGTTGGTACTTGTTGAAAGCAAACACCAGTGTGTCCAGGATGAACGCCAGGTAGGGCACCAGCTCAGTACAAGCCTCCTCCTCCAAGGTGGCAAAGGCACTGGCAAAAAGGGAGAAAAGACCTTGACAGTAGGCAGAAAAATATATATATATATATATATTCCTGATTTAGCAGGACGTGTGTCTCACCTGCAAGCAGCCTCCTGCACACGCTTGTTGCTGTCCAGAATGCGTTTGAGAAGCTCGGTCATGAGAGGCTTCAGATAGATGTCTGGTGGCTGGCTGACGACCCAGTGGGCGTAGCGGCTCAGCGTCCAGCAGGTGATGGAGCGCACCAGGGCTTTCTTGTCGGACAGACACTGGATGAGGTGGGGAATGAGCTCTGGGAGGTACGGGATCATTCCCTGCATGCAGCCTAAAGACAAAGTAGATGGATGTGTTTAAAAGTTTTCATCAGCATAGGTTTATTTAAGGGCCGTCAATCGATTAAAATATTATTTTTAATTGCAATAAATCGCATTTTGTGCATAGTTAATCATAAATAATCGCCGTTAGAGATATGTTTTTATCTATTATGAGTAGGGATGCAAAACAATGTGTGGTAAAAAATTTAATAAGCATAGAATGACACGAGCCAAGATACGATTCAACAACTATGTATTTAAAAACAGAACAAAGCGATACAAGGTACAAACAATATGATTCCGTCCAATATGATTCAATGGTAGAACATACAAATCCACTATTTCAAAAATCACAATTATTAAAACTTGCTGATCTGGTAAACCTTCAAACCGCTAAAATGATGCATAAAGCAAACAACCAGTTACTAAAAAATGTCACAATTTTTCTCAACAAGAGAAATATGATCTTAGGAATAAACTAAACTTAACACATATATGCAAGAACAACACTAAAAACCTTTAGTACTTCGGTATGTAGAATCAAACTATGGAATGGATTAAGTAAAAAACTAAAACAATGCTCTACAATGACTTCAATGATTTCAAGAAACATTACAAACATTTCTACAAACAGGAAGAAAAGTCGTGAAATATTGTGTACATCCAAGGCCATAACAACTTAATTCTTTGGAGAGTACATTTTCTGTCTGTTGACTGTAAATGCTATGTTTGTTACTATCACCTTATACCTATACTAGGAACTTTTCATTTCTAGTAGGAACATTGTCTGTACTACAACAATGTTATGTTATAATTATTTATATACACCACTCATTACTATTATTATTTATTATGATTATTATTTATCAGGACTGCAATACAAGTTATTTGCGATAAGGATATTGACTACTATTCAACACTTACTAACTGCAGGAAGTCTACAAATGTATTGACACAGAGGAAAACCTACGGTGGTAGGATTTAAATAAGCTTTGCTTCTTCCTACTCCTTTTAGACATGTGGAACTGTTGATTGTATTAAGTGATGTATTCCAATGTCATTTATATGCATGTTCAAATAAATTTAAACCATCACCATTACCATGGTTACAATTGCCATAGGAAACATTCAGACTCTATAATAAAAATAAAAAAAAACACTAGAAAGAATAAACAATATAAAAACACCTACATCAAATTTTAGGTAAAGGGATTTTAATTCAAACAATCAGATAATTAATTTAAAAAATAATACACAACTAGAAACCCCCCAGTCTTAGTCTTAACAAATAAGATACATTAGATCACTATAATGTGCACGTTTGCTTATGTGTTGATAATCTTGCTTGCTGAGTAGCTTGTGGCTCCACATCCAACGCTATGTTTCGTCCAACTACAGTGTGAGTCGAGGTCAAACAGGACTTGCTTACATTAATCGCACGTCAAAAAAAAATAATGTTAACTAATGACTAAAGAAAATTTCCGATAATGCATTAAAACCTGTTTATTTTTTATATTTTTTGTGTTTCCAGGAGGGTTTGGACGCAAAATCAATAAATGTTCAACTTTGGTAGTGAAGCCACAATATTTTTATCTATCATCCAAAGATCAACATTTTCCTGTTTGGCACATCAATTCATAATTTGTTAAGAATTTCGAATAATACTGCCCAAAAGAAGCATGGAAAGTCTGGAGCGTAGTGGTTCACACATGGATCCCTATGGGACGCCATAGAGTGTTCACTGTCAATATTTAAAGTGTAATTTAGGTAAAGATCCAGGATTTATTATTATTATTATACATTTACCTTCAGCAATGGCTCCCAACACAAGGATCCCGGACTCCTTAACCACCCACTCCGGATGGAAGAGTAGCTCCTTGAGGAACGGCAGAAGGTGCAGCAAGAGGTCGTCTCTGAACACGTTGGCCAGCACGTCCAGCGCCGCCGCCGAACATTTACCTGACAAGTACAGTAAATAAAAACACAATAAATAACAAAACATTGTGGGCGGTGGATGTCAACTACCATCTGTACCGAGACAAGCAACCTACGCAAGTTCCAATCCGAGATGGTATCATCATCATCATCTAGCTCGTCATCATCATCTTCCTGGTCCTCGATCCCGTCACCCTCGTGCTGCTGGGCGACCGTGCGGGAGCGGTGGAAGCGTGGCCGGATGTCTTGCTCGTTGTCGGGAATGGCCTCGTCCTCCTCGATGTCACCCTTATGATGGATACAACAGTGAAAGCATATCAAGATCCATAAACCCTTGGAAGATTACATTGGTGTGCCAACACAGAAGCTGAAAATTTATTGGACAAAAACAAAAACATACACTATCGGAAGCAGTGCTGCCAAGAGACACACTACTATATGAACATAGAAAGTTGAGAATAAACTCAAATAAAATACAATTTTACAGAACCAATACTGGAACTTAAACGGTAATTGTAGGTCAGTGTGAAGAGTCAAGAGTGTGCCCCGCCGGTTCCAGCATACCCCTGCGACCCTAGTCAGTAATAAGAGCGATAGAAAATTGATGGATGGATGGATGTAAGTCAGTGCTTCTGATGGTGGCTTTGCTAGCGGAGAAGGCAATGCTGGCCCTGACTGCACACCCCTGCCAGGGTCACACAAACAAGCCAGACGGACTGGACGTCACCCTGTCTCGAGTCATTTTACAGCCCTGCCCATAGGTTCAAATATTGAGCCACATAAACTGACCTTGAGCATGATGATGTCGATCTCGGAGTACTTCATCCCGTTAACGAGCACCGGAGTAAGCCTGGGGAGGAAGCCGGAGGACGGAATGAGCAAAGGGCAAGGACGCGTCCGAGCCAGCAAGCAATCACTCTCAACTTATTCTGGCGGTGACGGTGAGTTAACGTGACAGTGAGGAGACAGATGTTTGTGGCTGAGGTCAATAGTCAGTGTTCTGCATCAGCAGGCCTCAAGGTCTTCACTGACTTTATAACCCGGGTGCCAATTAATTAACTGCTTTAAATCGCTAATTAACTGCTAATTTGGGGTGTGAGCTGTAAAGGATGTGTCTGAGAGGTGCGTACTGGGAGAGGTGGCCGCACAGCACCTCCTTGCACACCGGCTGCTCCGCCAGCGTCAACCAGAACTCACAGGCCTCCAAAGACACGTTCTCATCTTGGTCCTGAGTCCTTTGGAGCATGTACTGAGAGAACAACCCTGGTTAGCGCTCGATGTCCACAGGAGTGCTCTACTTCCTGCCTCACTCACCTCAATGATGTTGTGCATGTGAGGCAGCAGTCGGTCCAGGCGGACCTCCAGCAGCATCACCAGAGCCCTGCACACGTTCTTGCGCACCTCAGGCTCCTCGTCTGTTGCCAGCGCAAACAAATTCTGCAAGGGAAACCAAAACACACCAGGATTGCATCACATTGACTCCAGTCCCAACATTAGATACACGCGCACAGTCTAATGACAGCTGCATCTAAATTCTTGACACAAAAATACACTTAGTGTGTTCCAATAATACCAGTTATTACCGCCTTTTATATAATATTTGTAAGATTCTGCAAGAAACTATATACAGTAATTAAACTTTGAGGAAAGGTGGATCATAGTTAATTTTTATTATTAAATATATTAATAAGGTCAAGAAGGAACACAGTGAAATTTTAATCACATAACATTATTATTTTTTTTTAAACATAATAGTTTATAGTATAATAATCAATTTATATACTTAGTATTAATATATATAATACTAATTTGATTAATAAAAATTACCAGGTATGTCCGATGTTATGCCCACATTTTCCAACTCTCAATTTCAGATTACAATATCAACCAATGTATAACATCACATATCTCCTGTCATAGAATTAACTTTGTCGTACTTTTGTTTTTTTTCCCGGTTTACTCTTTAAGGTTCAATTGAGTGTTGTTTTCAGGGCTGCCTTTCCCTGCTGATTCTTCTCTTTACTTTGCTGCACAAATGCTGCGTATCTCACTGGATAATTCATACTGAGGTGGGAGATGAAATTGGAAGTATTAATGGAAAAAGTTCTGGTTCCGAATGGCATAGCCAACACAATGCAGTCAATGTAAATCGGAAGTTTAATATTTGAAGGAGACACCTAAAAGAGGAACGTTACAAAATGTTGACATACGTAAAACCGAGTCTGTGATTAATTCCATCTGATAAAGCGTGACCTGAACATTAATTTCATACCTCATTCACTTTTCTTCCCCATGTATTAAAAGACGTTAAAGCAAATTTCATATCCCACAGACCTTGGCAAGTACAACCGTACTACAAAATATGTAATAACTTAGGCTGTAACGTCTGTTTAAAATTGTTATTTTATTTCCACTTCTGTAATTTTGCAAAATTTTGGGGACATTTTTCTAAAGGTGATGTTGGGATATCGTTATGTCGGCAAATAATTAATGAATCTGGGTTGATCCAAATGAGAATGTCACTGAGTTTTTCTCTGTAAATGCAAATTTCTTCATAGCATCCAGCCGTGTCTGATGTTCTCTCATGAAGCGCCCACGAAACAACCATCATGTGACGACACAGTTAAGACTTGCCTCAATGAAGGAGTCGATGTGCAGCATGAGAGCCTGAGTCCGGCTGATGATAAACTGGTTGACGCAGGCGATGGCATGAGACCTGCAAGGCGAGCACAAGTCACCACGAGTTTCACTCCCAGGCAGTGCGCAGTCAAAGCAGCCTTGTGTGAACTCACGCCACACAATTGTCCCCACACAGGAACAGGAAGATTTTTAGAGAATTTAGCGCTTGGATCAGTCGGCCTGAATGTCAGCCGGACTGGGATGGGAGCATCGTACCTGATCTTGGGGCTGCTATGCTTGAAGAACTGCAAGAACTTTGGGATCATGACGTTAAGAGGACGATCCAGCATGTCGCTGTCCAGGATCTCAGCAGAGTCCTCGCAGATCTTCTGGAGGGCACCAAAGGCCCCCTGATAAACACCAGAATAATAAGTGATGACTCTTTAATATGGTAAAGATAGTCCCCAAAATACATACCATATTTACAGTTCAGGATAGATTGAATCATCCACTAGAATACTCTCGCTCTCCTCCCTTTCTTGGCTATTTTGACTACATCTTGCTGTTTTGTTTGATTTAAATCAAATTTGCCTTGAACTACTGTATACAGTAGGTCCCTGCACTCGCCCTGCAAATTCACACGTAACGGGACACACCTATATTGCTGTAAAGCCTCAATTTTGTTGCATTTCTCTGGTTTCAGTTTTAAGTTCAGTATGTGCAGTGCAGATAAATAAATAGTATAATAACAATAAACACTTGAAAAAGTTAGTACGTAGTCGATGGACGTACTAGCCACTTCCATGTGGATATTGGCCGATAGTAATTAGAGGCCAATCAATTTGAGTGTCCCTATTCTGCAGTTAAGTAAACAAACATATCAAGAAATGATATCATATTCAGACTTTTCTCTGAAATGTTACGACCTTGATCTAAACGCACGCAAAAATATCAGCTCTAGTGCTGGCTTCGTGACTAGCAGAAGAGAAAGAATGTTCTCTTTAGGCTGCAGACACCAGCCTGGCACCGCAATGTAGTCTGACACCTTCCAAAATGTGTTTCCATAGAAACGGTTGCCATGGCAGTGTTGCTACCAGATGAAAGTACAGAATGTGGAGGAACCCAAAGAGAAAAACAGATGAATAAATAACAGTCAATGAGATACATTTTTCACTGTGTAGCTTCTCCCAACATTTGTAAAACATGGTAGTGCACCAACATGTCATCAGAGAAGAGACGCTGTGGGAGTGGTTTTTATGCATTCCTGTGAAGCAAAAATGTCTTGAGTGTAAACCCCTCCCACAACCATCCCACAAAGCTCCCCTCCTGCAAGCACTCCTCCAAGTCTGCCCACCAATAACATGGAAACGCATTCAAATATACAAAGTGTTGCATGAAGACCACTTTCCCTCCAAAGTGGACTTGGTCTTCACCCTCCATCAGCAACGTAACAGATTTCCAACAAGTCCACGTCAGGACCTTGTGCCAAGTCTAAATAAAGCAAACCACCATCACCTGCTCACGTCTTTTTATAGATGATGGACAGCCAAGAACGGCGTCACGTGGCGCTCCTTCATGGACAGCTTAACTCAGGGGTGTCCCAACTTTTTCCAGAGAGGGACACATAGTGGAAAATGAAAGGATGCAAGGAACATGCTGGGAAGTTATATATATTTCAAGAAAAAAACTGCATCTCAGCTTGTAGGTGAGATGTAGGTGAAAAAGCCTCTTATTAGTATCACCTTTGCTCTCTACTCCAAATATTTGTTCTTTTCTCAATAATCTTACATTTTTCTTTTAATATTTTGAGTTTATTCCCATAATATTTTCACACAGCTATGGTAGCATGGCTAATCGTTAGTGTCCTGCTGCCCCACTCAGTGTTACGTTGTTGTATGTGATATACGGCAACTATTACGTTGCATAAGTACAGAAATACCGTGTACATGTAAACAGTGGATAAGTGCATAATAAAGCTCCTTTAAGAAGGCAGCTCATTTGCATTAAAGCTACAGACACACAAAACAGTGTGTTTTGGACACCACAGATGTATTTCAAATTGGGACCTTTAACAAGACAATGTCAGGCTGCATAAAATATTACCCTTACAGTTCAGGCTGACAACAGCTCACCAAACGTTACCAACTGTACACAGGCAGACATTTTTTTCCAACAACCTTCAATGGCTTTGACGCTTCCAAGCTGCTTTTCAAAATCACCGCCAGCCTTGTGAAGAGTTGCTACATTTGCTGGCCGAGGCGTATCATAAGCCTCGCACACTTCACGATTCTTAGCCGTGACCTAAATCTCTGCTCGGGAATAAGCTTCATCAGACGGGGGGTGTGGGGGGACAGACACATGAACGTTTACGGAAGAATGGGTGTCGGTGTCACATTCTTCAAAGTCAATAAACTTACAGAGTGCTGGCATTGTGATATTACACACATAAATTTAGCGTACAGTTACAGCATGTTTTCATTGCATTGTGCTTGTTGACACAGAATGTTTCAGTGCTTACCAACAAGCATCGTCTAACACAGCACACAAAGTCCGCAAAATAAGGTCATATGGTGCACTGAGTAGAAGCCACGTTGAATAATCTGTAATTGCGTCTGCTCCGCCAGCTGTGAGAGCAACACTCGCTCATCTGGCCAGCGGGACGCTATCCAGACGCCGGCTCTTCCTTTTGCAGCATAAATAATCAAATACACTGACAGACATGCGCTGCTCATTGCCATACAGACCAATGGGCCTCCTTCATGACACTTTGAAGACAGAATAAGGAATACTAGCTAGAAATGCACGATATCTTTTTTCCAAACCAATTCTTTTCTGTTTCTCAATGTCTTATAACTATTTTTTATTTAGATTTAACTGTGATTTATGTCATGGAGGTAAACAGGTACAAAGAACTAGAACAAATTAGGATTTGACCAACTGCACCACTATTTTCAGACACGTCCTCAGATTAGCCGATGTGCCGCAGAGTATAGAGTGGGAAAAACCGTCTGGAGTGGCCCAGCAAGATGCCCCAAGCAGGAGGGGAGATGCCACGAATTTCTCTGGCAAACCTTTTGTCCCTTTTAAATGCCGTGGCGCTGGAGTTTCAGGTGGCCGATAAGTGAATATTTGTTTACAAGTGAGGTCAGGGGGTGTTACGACAAGCTGTTAACGTCACAGGCAGGAGAAAAAAGGACCGCTTGATTTGCTCACCAGCACAGTACAAGTAATCTCACCTAAGTGGAACAATTGTTTTTAAATGATCACCAAAATGGTTCAATGAACTGAAAAACAAATACAGTATAAGGCATTTAGAAGACAAAAATGATATGAAGTATTCTACACTGGTCACTATGTGTCAATAATGTTACACTGTTGAGCATTTAGAAGACAAAAATGATATGAAGTATTCTACACTGGTCACTATGTGTCAGTAATGTTACACTGTTGAGACAATAGCCACTGCGGGACAGAACACGAAATAATAAAAGAACAATAAGGATGTTAACATGTGGGTATATACTTTTATTTATGGCTTATTTACTCTTATTATATCTACAATATTGGGTCATAGGAATGTAAAAGGTGACTATAGGGGTGTTATTTCATGTCCAGGGAGCTTTGACTACAAAAATCTTCTATTTATAAATAAGCAAACCTACTTTGCAGAAATTTACTCATCACAACTAAACTATTCCATTCCATTTTCTTCTGTTTATCCAGGTCCGGGTCGCGGGGGCAGCAGTCTCAGTAGGGGAATCCAGACTTCCTGGTCTCCGGCGACCTCCTTCAGCTCCACCGGGAGGACACCAAGGCGTTCCCAGGCCAGCTGTGAGGTATAGTCCCTCCAGTGTGTCTTAGGTCTTCCCCGGGGCCTTCTACCGGCTGGGAGACAACTCACCAGGGAGGCGCCCGGGAGGCATCCGGACTAGATGCCCGAGCCACCTTAACTGGCTCCTCTCGATGTGAAGGAGCATTGGCTCTAGTCTGAGCTCCTCCCGGATGGCCGAGGTCCTCAAAATATCTCTTAGGGTGAGTCCAGCCACCCTACGGAGGAAACTCATTTCCGCCGCTTCTATCTGCGATCTCGTTCTTTCGGTCAACTAAACTAATGTCTTGCAATTTCTACTTTTTCCAAAAGGGGCACCAGCATGACAATATGAGGCTGCAAAGTGGCGTCTTAAAAGCCGTCCACCGTACTTAACCTACAGGAAAATATGAATTCATAAATGCTGTTTTGTGGTTTAATATGGCCTGTGAGTCAATAAAATCTGCAGATTTAAACAAATTCTACATAGTTTTTGTCTTAATGGAGCATTTTCAAGCATTAAAATGGCAAAATGAACTTAAATACAAATGTAAGGCATTTAAAAGACACATTCAAAGATGATATGTAGTATGCTACACTGGTCAATAGGTGTTTGTAATGCTACATTAAGACAATAGCCAGCACAGGAAGTAGTTTCCAGAACAGCAAATAAGTAAAGACAAACAAGAAACTCTCCCAATGCTAACATGTGTGTCTGTAGTCCTATTTGTGTCTTATTTTCTGTTATTATGTCTTTTATATTGGCTAACACCAGTGCAAAGGTGCCTCTAGAGGTGTTTTTAAAGTCTGGAAGGCTCTATCTACAAATATTCCATTTATAGATAAGAAATCTTCTTTGCAGAAATTCCCTCATCACGGTGGGGTCCGGAAACCAATTAACTGTGATAAACAAAACATTTCCATAAAGTCTTCCCATGCTACTTTTATCCACAAGGGCCACCAGCACTACAACATGAGGTTACGACATGCCACCTACCCACCATACTTAACCTTGTGTTATGTTTTCAGAGCACGCTCACCTCGCACGTGTTGTAGTCTTCAGAATCCAGCAGCAGGCACAGCTTGGGTAAAAGCTCGGGCCAATTTTGAAGCTCTCCCTTTGACGCGATCGTGGTGATGAGGATACCTGTTTGAACAGGTGAGGTGTATATGTACGTTATATACAGTATACTGTGTGTGTGTGTGTGTGTGTGTATATATATATGTGTGTGTGTGTGTGCGTGTGCGTGTGCGTGTATGTAGTGTATGTAATTGTGCAAAAACAGTTAGTGGAGCAAAGCAAACAACCTTACCCACGGTGGCGCGGATGAGGGGTGAAGAGTCTCCGATGTTTTCCAGGCATTCTCTCTTGATGAAATCAGACACTCCGATGGGGAAGTTCTGATAGTGAGCTTTCACATTGTTCTTCAGGATCAAGCCACTCAGGGAGCGTGTTGGCTCGTCTAGCAGGACAAAAGGGTGATTTTTTTTTTTTTTTAAAGCAATGAATGATTAAGCTGTCAACTGGTGGGGCGAACACACAGGTGACAGTTTAGTGACTGGCTCGTGTATCACACCGGGAAATGGCAACAATAAAGAGAGGTGGAACCCTCATCCATTGGTAGAAGTATTCATTTTTTTCCAGGAGCAATAAAAAAAACATAGCAGGGGAAAATAAACAGTGGTGCTGAGTTATACATAATGCTTTCATTTCAACGGTGCTGTTCTGTGAAGTATCGTGTCAGCCATGCAATCTGAGAGCGAGCGTATGACAGCAATGTCTTGACGCCACAGGCATGCACCGTAGGTCATCTGCAGTGCAGACGCCGAAGTCAAGGGCTGTGCGGTGCCAGGAATTGGGTTTATAATTAGAGCGACCCATATTCCGAGCGCCCTCATCATCTGTGGCCGTCAGGTAAGCAGAGTCACGACCAGACAGACCGGCTGGCAGCACACATTAAAAAGAAGCAAAGTCCCACGCCGCCCGGTAGCGCATCGAGGAACAAAAACATCACACACACACACAAAGGATGGCTTCCTACCTTCTGATTTGAGCTTGGTCAGAACAAATATCAAGTAATTGTTGAAGTCTGGAAACTGGTTGAGCTGCTCCAGTCTCTGCAAGGAGAAGTGTTTGAGGGGAAAAAAACTGTGCAACATGGTGGTCATGAATGTGTGGCATTTTAAAGCATGTGTGCAGCAGGTCATACATGACGTGACATAGTCGTTAAAACAAATGCTGCAAATTAACAGACCACATACTCCTAAAAGGCTTACAGGTGGTCCTCAGGTTACGTTACTACAAGTTCCGTTCCTAGAAGTAATGTCATGTAAGACTTTTTCTAAATGTGGCTTTAACATTAGAGACAGGTAGACATAAAATAACACTTTTACACTCCTATTGATGCCGCCAGTAGCATAGCAAGCTACCAAGCCAAGCCATAGTTTTAGTAGTTAAAAATTAATCTAAACTCGAAGTGGTCTGCCCTGCGATTGACTGGCGACCAGTCCAGGGTATACACCGCCTCAAGGAATAATATTTGTACACTACACTGGTCACCAGGTGTCACTATTAACACACGCATCAAACCGTCACCAGCTTTTATTGCACGTTATTTTATTATTAATATTTATTATTATTGTATTGCAAGTTTGAATATTTCACAACAGGCACATCAGTAATAATCATAATAAAAACACAAGCCTCTAAACTCTTGTGTTAGCCTCTAAAACTCAACTCTGAACCCCCGCCACGTCACTTCCTGTCCACATGTCCGTAAGACATTTAATGCAACACACACAAGCACAAGTCTTATTTATGTCTTAAATGTCCTATTTTTTCTGATGATATCAACTACATTGGGTAATAAGAGTGTAAAGATGACTCTAGGGGTGTTCCTTCATGTCTAGAGGGCTCTAATAATGTTATAATATTATAATTAGGAAGTCATAAACAGGTTTTGCTGTTTATGCTCTAAGATAGTATTTGATTCTTACATGAGAAATTGCTACTTTGCAGAAATTCACTCATCACTTTGGAACCAATTATCCATGATAAACGAGTGATTACTTTACTGCAGTGTTATAGAGTGTTGTGATTATCTGTGAATGTGACACAAGTCCTGACTGTGTGTGTGGCTGCATGCAGTCGCAGAGAGTCCGACATTTGCCTCAATTGTTTTTGCCCTAAAGAGATTATGGATCGTCCACCTCTTTGTCATGCTTACAACCTCGGGGTAGAGGTTACGATGGGGCCTGCAACTCACAATTGTTTTCTTAGTCGATTAAGCGTTGCGCTTTGATTAATGGAGTAATTGGTTAAGCACAGTAATGACAAAAAACACTGAGACATTACATAACTTTAACACTACATCCCATATCATGGCATGTCTGACATTATTGAGTGAAGAAATGGTCTCTTCCCATGCCATGCGGAAGTGGCAACTTTATGGCGTTTTAAGTTTAGAAGAAATACATTTGAGGTTAACTGGCTAGTTCATTTAGCTCTTTTCTTTACTGTTGCAAAAGTACAAACTCTGTGCTAATAAAATAAGTGTAAAAGGTAAAAAACTGAAGTTTAAAAAATTAAAACAGAAAAAATTAAGGAAAAAAATAAACAGAATTTAGGGAAAAACTAAAACTGTATATACTTTTTAAGTTTATATTTTTAGACATTATCAAGCTGCAAGACTATGGTTTTATGATAAGAACAACTAAATTGACTGGGGAAAAACAATAATTCCTTATGTCACTCCTTCTCACATAATTTATGGCCTCTTAAAATACTGCAACCATTGATTGATGGGGCATAACATCCTAGATCACTTCTGTTTTTATTTGGGGAGGTACCATCGACCTTAACACACATTAAAAAAAAATCTAATATCAGTTCATTCTCCAGTCTCAGCGGATGTTTGTTGGAGATGATATTAAATTCCCTCAAGCACAAAGCAGACAATCACAAGAACTGACACAGACGACCCAGTAACGGAGAGATATGATGTCGTTATGAGTTGCATGTACATATTATATATTATCATTAGGGATGTCTTGACTGGCTTTTTGCAATATCCATATGCCAATATTGTTCAACTCTCAATTTCTAAATTTGCTATCAACTGATACCAATATGTGTAACATCAAATATATCCTGTCGCGGATTTAACACATATCTGTTGTGAAGCTAATTGATACAGCATCAGCAATAAGCTTCTCAACGTGGCTGTAAACAACATTGTAAAACCTCTGAAAAATACTTGCAACTGGGTATGGAAAAGCACAGCTCAAGAAACTCCACAAATTTTGTGAATCCAGCGACTTGCACTAGATAAAAGTGCTGGTCATTCAGTGTGTTAAACTCCATGTTTTTCTGATTGGTGGCTTTTGCCCTGGGAATTGGAAGTATTGAAGGAAGACGTCTTGGTAGCGCCATGCATAACAAACGCTTTGCAGTCATTTCAAATCCCGAGTTTAATATCAGGAGGAGACACCACAGACAAACCGTTAGTCAAGTACAGAGTGAGCAAGCTTGTTACTAGCCAAACATGGTTGTTTACACAATTCAGACACGGTTTGATGAGGTCATCATTCGTGCGCCAAAAAATGGGAGCCCATAGGCTGATACACAGCATTTTTTTAAAGCAGTTTTCATTATAGAGAAAAAACTGGGCTGATATTGTTGAACATCCTTAATTATAACCCATCCATCCCTTTACAATACTACTACAGCTGAGCTGGAGCCTTTTACAGCGGACTGGTTGGTGCAATTTAGAACTCAAAACTACAATTTTGAAAGATAGATTGTTTGTAAATTTCAATGTTGTGACTGACCCTGTCCTTCTTACATAATATAGTATAGGGCTTGGTATTACATGCATATGTGCTGCAAGTACTAAATAGTAATTACTATCAACAAATCATAAAACAAATCAAACCTTAATTGACATGTCAGTGAGACTTGATTACATTTGATTCCAGTTTACTAGTTTGACTGACGGGCAGCCATTAGATGCATTTTATGTGCGGCATTAACAAGCAAAGGAAACAATGTCTGCTTTGGCTACAATGTGACAACAAAAACAACAACAATAACAACGGGTCGGCACCTGCGTAGCCTGCTGTAACGTAACCTCCACGGCTAGCAGAGGCTAAAGCTAGCTTAGCCGTCGTAAACGTGACACATAGAAGCTAGTATCGTTCTTCTTTTTTTTAAAAAAAAAGGATACTTGCTGGACCGATCTCTGTGTGGATGTATCGGGCGACTGGGACTCCTTTAGCAGCTGTAAAATCTGCTGAAGTCCTTGCTCGTCTGGCTTCCACAAGCACTCCATCTTGACTGCGGATGAAGACACGGCATCGTAAGCTAGCATCAAGGGATGTTTTGCTAACAAAAAACACCCACTAATTCGGCCTCACAGGAAGCAGGGAGACGCTCGGGAGGCCCCGGGGGAGTCTCTCACCTGTTGAAGCCGCTTAGCCGAGGTACTGGACTGGGGCTGGCAGTGTGATAAATGGCGTGTCTGGGCTGTCAGACATGGGCCTGTCAGTCACTGAGACGACATTCACTTCAATACTTGCAGGGGGAGAGCGAGAGGGAGACTGGAGTCGCGAGCTAGACCAGCTTATTTAAATGGATGACAGGTCAGCTGATACGCGGCTGCGCGGTCCTAGCGCCCGTTAAGTGGCCAACGACGTTGACGACCATAATGTATGGATTTCACTACCTCTACTGACTAATTACATCAATTTATCGATAACAAAACACTTAGGTTTAGGGAATATTCACGATAATGTAATGATTTTGTTTATTTACCTTATGATTAGTTCCATTAAATAACATGAAGTTTAACATGAGCAGGAATAGTTTATTTTATCCTACTAATTATCTATTGTCTGTCCACGTCCTGTGTTTAACATGTTTCCATGCTGCCATTTTTAATAAGGAAAGGAAATAACAAATAATTTGTGCAAAAATATGTAAACATTTCTTTCAGTAAGAAAGTCTAGGTCATCTCCTATTGAATGAAAATTAATTAATGCAGAATAAACAATATAAGACACTACAAAGATAAATGTTTAGTTTATTTCTAACATGTATGCTAGAGCTGCAAAGATGAATCAATTAATCGATTGTTAATCGATTATCCCAATAATCGCCAACTCTTTAGGTAATCGAGTAATCGTTTCATTTAAAAATGTACTCAAAAATTTCCTGATTTTAGCCATTTAAATGTAACTATTTTTTAAATTTCCTTAGTAATCCATGAAAGCAGACATATTATCTTTGTGTTTCAGGCAAAACAAGATACACACATACATGACATACATCACCTATGAATTTGTAAAAGAGCTATCAACATTTTTGCACAAACTACTGCAGTGTGCGTAGAGTGTGTAAAACTATTTCCACGCAAAGTAAATCCCATACATGGAAAATGCCTCAATTTCTGCACTCGCTCCAATTCAACATGTCTGAACAGGATTAGCTTTTTTAACCATACCTCTTTTAGGATAAATGATATCAAACACAATGGTTTACCATTAAATAACAGTAAAGGAAATGAAATGAAATTATAATAAATGGATTAGGCGTAAATTATGTCACGCACTCTTTTTCATTAAATAACAATATATCAATTCAGGATAAACTATATTAAACACTGGTTTTCATGGAAAAATAAAAAATGAGTGTTGTGTATTAATTATTTGGTTTGGTATTTGACAAAGCTTCCCACTTATGGTTGTACTGTCATACTCTTGTCCACCAGGTGGCAGCACAGGAAAGCAATTACAGCCGGTCAGCTATTAGATGATCCATGAAGAAGTCAATCATTTGGCGTCATCCTGGTAGCAAGCAGCTGCCGCCTACAGTACACACATTAGACGACCAGCATCTGTTTGTCAAATCAAAACGTTTCATTTCATCTCTTTTGTGCGATCGAATAACGTCCCTTTTCAAAACCATCACGTGGGATTGTTCGCCGAGAGAGGACCGCGAGAAAGGGCGAGAAGTCACGACGGGGACTTGTGAGACTTGCACAAACAAGCCCTCCTCCTGCTCCTCCTCGTCTGCTCATTATTTGCCGAGAGAGAAGAACAGTTAATACCGCCGGAGGAAACATGAGCTTTCTTTTGTAAGTTTTTGCCTCTGATTTGTGTGTTCAGTTTGTTCTGTTAGCCATTGCTGTCTTATTCGTGCACTGTGTGTACTACAGCACAGTCGTACTAGCGATAGCATGTCACGGGCTATAGCACAGCCGTACTAGCGGTAGCATGTCACGGGCTAAGTCTACTTCCCGGACTGCCTGATGATGTGACGTTTACTTTTTGCCTTCATCTTGGGCGAAAGCCACACATTCGTGTCCTCCCGGTGTCATACCTGTCATTTAGCAGTCGCCACAATGAATCGGTGACTCATACGCGGAACTTTGAAGCCGCCTTTGCATTTTACGGAAGTATTGGCGGTGTGTCTGGGATAGTTGCTGGCGTGCCCTTGTGGTGCATGCAGGGAGTAGGAGTCTTAAACGGCATGCTATTAGTCTCTCTCTGGGTGTGGACGGTAATTATTGGGTGAGGAGTATGCTTAGTAGGAACTCTGGCGGATATGTTTATGACTAACTGTGGCGTAAATAAATAAAAGTTCCTTAAATTAACTACGAGAGACGCATGTTGAAGTTGACCGACCATCCAGAAATCCACAAACCCCCCAGACACAACCCTATGAGAGAAATGCTGTTCACGGTAGAAAGCAGAAGTGAAACGTAAAAGTTAGTGCCTGTGTAATACAGTGCTGCTAGAAGATTCTGAAGATCTGACTTAAACCAAAACGGACTCTAACCAAAGCAATTTTCCCCCATAGAAAATAATGTATATCCAACTAATCCGTTATAGACACCCACAAATGTTAACTAAACACATTTTATACTATAAGAGCAGTTACAGTTTCACATGCAAAGATAATTACAAATGACAACTGAATTGACTTGTAGTTTTGTTGGACCCCACCCAATTAATTTACAATATAATCACATTATTCTGCTGCAACAACAATTTGCAACAATGTATCAAACTAAAGGTCAACATTCAGGACCTATAAACATTTACCCTGCCATCTCATATAGATAATGGAGGGGGGAAAAAAACACCTACTGGCAGTGACATTGCGGAAGTGCGCCGGCAAGTATGCCGTTTGCTACGTTTTACACTAGTTGTATCTGTTTGCATGTATCTTTCTACCATTCCGATAAACAAAAGCTGTTGTGCTAAAATGCCTGGCAGGATCACGCGCAAGTATTCCAAAATGTCTTTTTCAGTGCGTGATCCAAGACGGAGGTCGGATGGAGGCAAAATTTTAGCAAAACGTTTGCATGTTAATCAAAAAACTTGCTAACCTGGACAGACGTTAACTGAGGTACCACTGTACTGTATCATATTATGTTTAACAAAAACGTAAAGTAAATGTACCTATACAAACAGAACAGGCCTAATTGTGTGCGTTGATTGCAAAAGCAATGATGCTCTTTTTAATGCAGTTGAAAGCCAGCATTTCAAGAAATGCTGCGAATGTTAGACTGTATGAATTGCCCCCGAGAAAATACATGCCACAAAAGACAATTCTACACCTTTACGGCAGTGGAGGATGACATATTAAATACGATATTGCATTCTTATGATGTATTGTTTATTATACAATGTCAGAACATTAGTACTTTATTTGGTCTCCAAAAATATTGACAATAATATCATTTTGCGTCGAATTGTGGATCAAGAACATTTCAAAATTGGGGGGAGGGCAATTGCATCATTTTCCTGTTGCAGTTGTTTTATGCTGTTTGTTTGTTTTTGGATTTTTGAGACCTTACTGCGCAGTCCCCCTCTTATGGGCCACATATATACAAACAACCATTCATGGCATCCGTAGTGTCTCCCTTTAGCCGTACCTGGAGAAGTTGCAAAGATTTGACTGTGAGGATGAGGTACTGAACACTAGGCCACTGTGTGAGCTGCCATTATCTAGTTTACTTAACAGCAAACCACAGACAAATGAGTGTACACACCCCATAGATAAAACAGAAGCAGCCTGGACACTGGGGCTGCCGTCCCCCTTGACTGGTTTTGAGAGACAGGCTTGGCTGGTGCTATGCAATCCACCCTATATTGTATGTTACCGTCTATTGAAAACCTTGTTCATCATAGGCATGGGTTTTGTTGTATTTACAGGCAGAAGGAAGGATCCTACAGGAAGTGACATAATTGTGTTTATAACAATTCTTCCTGTCCACACACACACTGTGTAAAGACAGTAGCTGCACTGAGAGCGCACAACTTTTCCAATTTGTTCCTTCGTGCTGTGGTGACTCACATGAGTAGTTGTTAAACAGGGCAGTGACAGAGATTGAACACGGGGCCGCTCCGAGCGGCCTCATTAGAGACACAGAGACGCTCTGTTCTCGACCTCTCATTCCGCTCTGCCAAACCCGTCCTGCACAACTCTTTTGTCAGCATATTCTTTAGATGAAAAAAATCTTTATGAAGACGTATTGTTAGCAGAGTGCACCGGCCCACCTGCCTTGTTTATAACACTTTTCTCTCTGGATTGCAGCGGAAGTCGAGCCTCAAAGACTTTCAAGCCCAAGAAGAACATCCCGGAGGGCTCTCATCAGTACGAACTCTTGAAACATGCAGAGGCCACGCTGGGGAGCGGGAACTTGCGCATGGCCGTCATGCTACCTGATGGCGAGGACCTGAATGAGTGGGTCGCAGTCAACAGTAAGCCCCCCCCCCCACACACACACACACACCTACAGCTTTTTTTGCAGCATCGTATGGGGTTGACTGGTGAAATCATCCTGCCTTTACGTCAATATTATATTATAACAATTATGTATTGTTTTGTGTTTAGTAGAATATAAAAATAACAATAAAATATGTTTTAAAAATATATTTGTTAGATCAAATATATTCCACTAATTATAAATAATTACATACATTTTTAAGTATATATTAGGGCTGTCAAAGGTGACGCGTTAACCGAGGCATCCTTTAAATGCACACATTTGACGTGCGATTAATGTGCGCACGTCTTGTTTGACCCTCCGCCCACACCGTAGTTTGAGGAACCGCAGCTTCGGCAGTTTTTTGGGAAGCTATAAGCGGGAGCAAATATTGAGAAGAAATGAGCAAAGGAAAGGGTATTTTGAATAGCAAGATTAGCTTCAAAGCCCGGGCAGATGGCTCTCTCAACAAGACCAAAGTTATTTGTGTGGCTGAGACTATAAGAACCGCCATCCACCTGAAGTTTGTTATTCAGAGAGGGTGTGTACCACAGATATGCACATTGGCACTTATCAAGGTCATCAGGTGTTACCTTTGTGCGTTCCCACGTAGCATCAGCATTTCGGACCAAATATGACGTGAAAGAAAAAGGATTTAAATACACTATAGTATTCTTATCTGTGCAGCGTTTGAAAACAAATTTTTTTAAATTAAGGAATCCGTGGACCTCCATGGATGTACGCCAACTGCTCACATAGTGTATACGACATTAATCCACCTTGCCCGGCCACTGTATTTATGTACAGATTTATTTTGTACTATTGTAAATATTTACAGTAAAAAAATACTTTTTAAAAAGTGTTTTGTGTTTTACAAATATTTTTTAAAATATTAGTGTCATTATTTGTGTTATTTCTAGTTTTATTATCATTTATGTGCACTTAAAAAAAAAAAATAGGCATTAAAGCTAAATGTAAAGACATTAAACATATGTTCCAATCTGTGCTACTTGTTGGATAGAGGCATGAGTATTTTGTGTCTAAGCAGCCACAGAGTTGGCTGAGTTATACTGAGTTACTCCCCAACAAGGCTGAGTGGATGGTCAACCATCAGGGTTGAAAGCTCTTGGCATTCCCTCAAAGTCCGCCAGCATGGGTGCTAGGAAAAGACACTGTGAATATTAAACACAGACAATTGTCTTGGACGCTTTTATTTTTCCTCTCACATTAGAGGCCCAGTTGGGCCTGAGCTGTGGCAGCTCGTCTCTTGAGGGTTTTAATTTGAAGCTCCATTGGGCTGCCACCATAGCCCCTGGAGGGATGAAAAGAACTCTACTATGTTCCCTTTTTTTCGTCCTTTCTGCAGGTTTTCACGTTGGACATTGTGACAGAGTTTCTCTACAGGAAACAGGAAGTGAATTTATTTTTGAAGGAGTGTGTTTTGTCAATGAGGAACTCTGAATGACACGTGTTAGCCTGCCTTTTCTTGTGTCTGCAACATACGCTCAAATGTTTTCAAACCTCTGAAAGAGAAGCTTAATTGCAGCCTTTGCCTCATTTTGATTTATGCAGCGTTTCCCACAGGGCTGCCTTATAACCGTGGCGAGTCTCAGCATAAACATATATAAAGAAGGAATATTCTTAGTTGCTGGGTTTCAGCCACATGACTTAGAAGCTGTTCCCATGAGCAGGACAAGCTACGGCAACATAGATGCTGAGTATGCATGTGCCATATTATGAATATTAAAGCGAATATTGCAAATTATTTGCTCCAATTTTGTGAGTGTACATGGTGTGATGCATGAAGACATAAAACAGTTAAAAACAAGATGATGGAAAAGCAGTAAAAACTCATGTCAGTGTCAGACCTCATGACAATAATGTTTGTAACATGTCAGTTTGCCTACTTGCACCCAGTCATTGTGCACAAATATGTTCTTGTAAATGTCCTTCATCAGTTCACTGTACTCTTTGAGCTCCATAACCAATTTTTAGCTGGATTTTACGCAGTATTTCCAGGCTGCTAAAAGCAGTGGAGCGTTGCTGGACATTCTCCCAGATAGCTACATTTGACATTTTTGAGTTGCAACAATGTTTTAACTATGTTAACAATGTTTTACTCGGCTCCACTCCACGGAGAGCCACAGCTGGTTAGCAAAAGCCGAAAATGGTCGCTTTTTGGTGTTACCAGAGCTTTTTTCTAGTTTTGATGGACTTTGATAGCAATAGCGATGTCCCAAATACATATTTGAATGATTTCCACATTTCAGAACAGTGCATCAAATTGATCTGTGGTGGTAAAAATAAATTTGCGGCGTACAAAAAAATGTACGTATGGGAATCACTGGTAGAGGAGCTTGATGTTGGATTTTTTTTGCATTTGCAGCTGTGGACTTCTTCAACCAGATCAACATGCTATACGGGACCATCACAGACTTCTGCACAGAGGAGAGCTGCCCCGTCATGTCTGCCGGGCCAAAGTACATTCTTTAGAGCAGTTAGACTTAATTTGTCATCTTGATGACCTCCAACGTGTTCACAAACTTTCGACATTCAGTTCTTCTGTGGACAGCAAATGTTTTAACAATTCCATTAATCATCCCTTTGCAGGTACGAGTATCACTGGGCCGACGGCACCAACATCAAGAAGCCAATCAAATGCTCTGCCCCCAAGTATATTGATTACCTGATGACCTGGGTGCAAGACCAGCTCGATGACGAGACACTCTTCCCCTCCAAGATTGGTATGTTACTGTTCTTAAAATACACTCACTCGCCACTCCACCCAATAGATTAGATTTGATGCAATTTCATTGATCCCTTGGGCGTGTGTCTTTAGGGAAATTACGGTTTCAGTAGCAGTAACAACATATGCAATATACAGGGCATTAATAATTACCGGAAATTTTTATTTATACATGGAATAAAAAATGATCCCATGTATAAATAGGAAAAGAATATATTTATATATAGTGTGTATATATAGTGTATGTATATACACTATATANATATATATATATAATCCTGATTAGTAAAAATGCACTTACTTAATAGTAACTATAATTAAAAGAAAACAAAATTTGACTTAATTTAACAGTGTTTATTATTAGAGATCCTCCTAACTGGATTTATTGCCGATATATCAATATTGTCCAGCACATCATTACTGATACTGCAGCTTTTTCCTCAAACTAATGTTATGTAATGAAGAATTTCTTTGTTACTGTGATCCACTGTTTGCATGTTCACAAATAAACACAAAATAAGAACACTGTAATATGAAACACAAGCAATAGAAAAGGACATTCTGTGTGAACAAAATTGTCATTAAAATAATGATAATTAATAGTCTGCTATTATAACATGTCCTACTTTTGGAATCTTGCACATTTCTGTGTGGCACAAACACCCGGGTAAGAACAGCCTGAAGTGCACAGTATGCAATGTAGTTCTGGTGGCCCAACTTCCCAGTGAAAAGACTAATACAGCTTCCAACCTCCAGTCCAAACTCGCTGCGGCTTGTAGTGTCGGGTGGGGGCCCAGCAAAGCTCTGGGTGTCAGTCAGCTCAAACAAATGTTGTGTTCCTCAAGGCATGAAGGTGTTGCCCTTTTGTTCCCGTGCTTTGCTGTTCATTTTGTGGCCTGCACCAGCTTAAAACCGATGGCCAGGAAATGCCTACAGTATCTATTAATGCCGAAGCCAGGAAAGCTGCTCTGGACTTTTCACTTAGTAGCCAATCAGATGTGCGGCACATCCAGTGTTGCAACAACATTAGCGTTTCATAACCCCTGTCAAACACTTGACACATTTTGGCATGAGCGCGTGAGATGACGTGTGCACTTCCCTTAAATTGTGCCGCAGCCTGTCAGTGAGGATCCGCTTCTGCTCTTTTCATTTGGACACACATTTTATTCTATCTTGTCAAGGGACCATTGCACAGAATGTTAGTGTAGTCAGCGTGCAGCTTCTATAGCCATGTAGATTTACTATCCACTGACAAAGGAGTCATATGACTCACAGTGCACAAGTCCAAATTGTGTCCTTGGTGTGAATTTCTGCCTCATAATGTCATAATTACCACCATGCTTGACTGTAGACAAGACATGATCAAGCAATCGTGTCCAAAGTAAAGCTGTACATTTTGTAGAATTTTGCAATCCTGTGAATCACTAAACTTGACATTTGAATTGACATTTCTTGGTTTTGCTTCAGAAACAGCGTTTTTGATGTCACCCCACAAGTTCTCCATTGGATTAAAGTCCAGGAGTTTGGCTGGCAACTCCGTAACATTGATTTTGTTGGTTTGGAACTAATATTTTGCTGGTTTACTAGTTTGTTTGGGGTCATTGTCTTGTTGAAACAGCCATTTCAAAGGCTTGTCCATAAGGCAACATGACTACTTTGGCTTGAATTCAGAGTTTGGGGACCCAAAAAGAACAATTTTACTCTCATCAGTCCACAAAATGTTCCGCCATTTCTCCTTAGGCCAGTTGACGTGTTCTTTGGCAAATTGTAATCTCTTCTGCACATGCCTTTTTTTTGAGGGTCTTTGCGTCGATTCTTATAAAGAGATTAGCTTCACATAGACATCTCACAGTACTAACAGGTAACTCCAGACTGTCATCCTGGAGCTGATCACTGGCAGAGCCTTTTCCATTCTGGTTATTCTTTGATTCATTTTAAAAGTTGTCTTCTGTTTTCTGACGCGTGTCTCTGGTTTTGCTCTCCATTTTAATAAGTTTTCCCCTCTCCAATCAACCTTTTAAGCAAAGTAGGCTGTTCTTCTGAAAAATGTCTTCAACTGCCTATTTTCCTCAGGCTTTCCAAGAGAAATGCATGTTCAACAAGTGCTGGTTTCATCCTTAAATATGAGCCACCTGATTCACACCTGTTTTTTGACAAAATTGATCACTGATTGAATACCACACTGCTATTTTTTTTAATACACCTCATTCAACTCATTGCCCAATTGCACAGCCTTAAGAGCATGCATGTCATGAATGCTGGGTCTTGTTTGTTTTATGAGAATGTACTGCATCTACTGGTAACTTTTGTCATGTAGCATTAAAAAGATACTAATAACACTGATTAATCTGGTTAGTCACATTGGACTGCTATTATTTTGAACACTACTGTAAATATTGACAACATAACTTAACACAAAATGAAGTTTTTAAATGAAGCTTTTATTCTTAAGGGAGGAAAAAAATCCAAAGCTACATGGCCCTGTGTGAAAAAGTGATTTTACTCTAACCCTAATAACTGGTTGGGCCACCCTTAGCAGCAACTGCAATCAATCGTTAATGTGATAACTTGCAGTGAGTCTCTTACAGCGCTGTGAAGGAATTGTGGCTCACTCATTTTGCAGAATTGTTGTAATTCAGCCACATGGGAGGCTTTTCCAGGATGAAGCCCCTTTTTAAGGTCATGCCACAGCATCTGCAATAGGATTCAGGTCAAGACTTTCACTCCAAAGTTTTCCTTTTGTTTTTATTCAGTCATTCAGAGGTGGACTAGCTGGTGTATTTTGATCATTGTCCTGCTCCAAAACCCAAGTTGGTTTCAGCTTGAGGTCACCGACAAATGGCCGGACATTCTCTTTCAAATCCATTTTTGAATCCGCTTATCCTCATTAGGGTCGTGCGGTTATGCTGGAGCCTATCCCAGCTGAGTTTGGGCGGGAGTCGGGGTACACCCTGAACTGGTCGCCAGCCAATCGCAGGGGACATACAGACAAACAACCTTTCACACTCACATTCATACCTATGGACAGCAAGTGAGGCCTGCAGTTCTTTTAATGTTGTTTTGGGGTCTTTTGTGACCTTTTGGATGAGTCGTCGCTGCGCTGTTGGGGTAATTTTGGTTGACCGGCCACTCCTGGGAAGGTTCATCACTGTGTTTTTGGCATTTGTGGATAATGGCTCTCACTGTGGTACGCTGGAGTCGCAACGTTTTAGAAATGGCTTTATAAGCTTTTCCACACTGATACTCTAGATTTCAATCTCACACACCTGCATTGTTTTGTGACTCGGTTAAATTTTTTTAAAAGTCTGTTTATCCAGTCATATTTTTGGTATACTTTCCTTCGAATGAATGGTACAATCTCATTTCATCTTGTCATGAACCCAATCTCATGCATCGTCCTGTAATTTGGCGTCTTGTGACACCCATACTACTGCGTACCTACCATATGTACTGAAAATGAAAACTCTCGGGGATGCTTTGGAATGACTGCTGCTCACCCTCGTCCCCGCCTGCGTCCAAGGTGTCCCCTTCAAGCGCAACTTCATGTCAGTGGCCAAGACCATCCTGAAGCGCCTCTTCCGCGTCTACGCTCACATCTACCACCAGCACTTTGACTCCGTCATGCAGCTGCAGGAGGAGGCCCACCTGAACACGTCCTTCAAACACTTTATCTTCTTCGTCCAGGTAGAGGGACACGCAAAGACGTGCTGATACTATATATGTGTGTGCGCGTACGTGTGTGTGTGACCCGTGTGCCGTCTTTTGCAGGAGTTCAACCTCATCGACAGAAAAGAGCTGGCGCCACTTCAGGAGCTGATCGAGAAGCTGACCACTAAGGACAGATAAACGACCAGGCTCCTCCCTCTTTTAACGGTCTTCTAGTTTTGCACAGACACTCCCCTCTCCCCTTCAACCCCCCGCCATTTTCCCCCACACCTCCACTGCATCCCACATCCACCCCCCTCGGCTGTATGTATGCAGTATGAACTATATTTCCATTTGGGGAAATGTTTTTAATGAGGCCCGGGACGCCGAAACGGGTCAAGATGGGTTTAACGCACTGGGGGCATCATCTTATCAGGGAGTCACGTGAACAAAAAAATGTGTTTCTGAAACAACGATCCACCTTGAATAGACACATTAGCTTGCAAATGACAACAATAATATTGTGTTAAGGTGTTACGTTTTCTTGGGGTGGGGGAAACCTCAAAGCCATTCCGAGAGCAGCCGAGTAGTTTGCTGCTTGCTAGAACCGCATCCTAAGTGCCTGGCTTGGCTCGCTTTGGCCCGGCATCCACAGAGAGAACTGTAAGAAGGCCATATGACTTGATTGACGCCTGAAATTTACACCTCATTTCCCATTTCCTGCCCTCTGGGTTGAATTCAAAGTACTTTTTGTGCTTCAGTAGTTCTTTGCCTGTGCGGGAAGTTAAGACATGTTCTTTTTAGCTTAGTTATTCTTCTCACTAGTTGCGTTCACTATTTCTCATTTATAAACATGCACATTTTTCCCCCAAAAAGTAGCTTGTACATTTTCTCAGAGGTGCCCTCGTGAAATGAATGTTGACGCATCGAAGCGGTTATAAAGCAACAGGCTTCAAATGTGACCGTAACTGCGTCCGTACGGCTTCTTGGTAGCTGTGTTCTGCGCAGATGGAGCTGATGAAGCACCTAAACGCACACATTTTACCACACTGATGTGTATTTTAAGCCGGAGGAAGCAAACACGAGCTAAACATGGAAACAGAAGTACCAGGACAAGCATCTGTTTAGAAGCTCTGTGCGTCAGCATGTATTTTCTTACGGCACGCCAAAACATTGATGCATCTACAGCCGCTGCAATAGTGTACAGTATACAAGGTTGGTAATTGCCAGTTTAGTTAACCATTGAGCACTTTGAGCAGTTCTCCTGACCTCTCGCCTGAATGTTTCCTCTGCATAGTCTCTGCTTTGCGTTTCTTTTCCTCTCTCTCCCACATTTCCTCCAAAAATGAATGTTTGCCTGCGTTGACCTGGAGGCACAAACGAGATATTTCAACTGATTTTCTTTGTGTTTTTTTTGTTGTTGCCTGAGTTTCTTCCAACGGCAGCATTTGCATCCCCCACCCTCTAAAGTGTACTTTACTATGCAATTATAATTGACACTCTAAAAGGTTGTATCACAGGTGCAGCTCAGTAAGTTAGAATATCCTTGAAAGTCACTACACACACAGTGAATAATTTCAAGAATGTATTTGTTTTGGACTTAACTGGGGAAAAACCCAAATTCAGTAAATCAACCTTGTACAGTAATCCCTCTTTTATTAATTGGTTCCAAACCCGGTCAAGATGAAGTAATGTTGGTGATACATATATCATTGTTAATAAATTATATTAACATTTTTTACTAAGAGCATAGACTACCTGTTCAAAACCTTCTAAATACGTTTTTGAACAATATCAGAGACCTGTAAACATTAAGTAATACCCCACAACCACCTTTACAATCATATAACCAGATATGATAAGCATAATACTGTATTGTATTGTAAAAGAAAATGACCAAAAAAAGCAAAATTAGAAGACATTGTGAAGTTTACATAAAAGATACTTTCCGCTGTGTAACAACAATGTAGGAGGCACATGTGTGAGACACAACATGTGGTTGGCTTCTGCATGAGGTTGCAGAGGATACTGCATAACAGTAACTTTGTGTAGTATATAGTACAGAACACAGAAATTTTACTTCAGTGTGTATATTTTTGACTAATAAATTGTAGTCAACCATGAAACAGCGATAATGAACTAATTCCTGAAAAAGCTGCAATATAGTGAGGTAGTGAAAATCGAACCATGAGATTGCGAGGGATTACTCTACATTAGAAAACGTGGAAAAGTTCAATGTTGCAAAACACTGGATGGTGCGCTAATCAGAAAAATAGTGCTAAACTTTTGCTCCGTTTTCTCATTTATTGAGATGCATCTGTATATATAGTCTAGTCATGATTTCTGCTTATTTAACGCTTACATTCAGGTGTTTATTTACAAAGAATGGCTTTCAGTTTGCTTGGTTGGTTTAAAATAATTCCTGTTACTGTATGAGTTTTCTTTTTTAGGTGGAATACTTCAATGCACAACATGTAAATACTGAGCTGTATGAAGGAGTATCAGGGCCACACTAAACAGATACTACAAGATTAAATCAATTCTTGTGTTATTTTTGTCCTTCCTTGTGTGGCGCTAATAGTCCTTCATTTCAATAAGCATGGAGTTGTTACACAAATGCTTTTTTTCTTTAGAGGCAGCTTTCCCAGTTCCCGTTTGGATATCATAATTGTGTTCCTTTGCTTAAGTTGTTGAATGCCCCCGACCCTATGTTTGTTTATTTTTTATCTAATGAATATGAATGTTATCACACGCCATATAATGTAATTTAAAAAAAACCCGGAAGCATCTACTTCTAGAATGCCCCCCCCCCCCAGCCTAGCCTGTTGCCTAGTTTAATTTTTCTCTTCTTTAGCTGTATTCATTGAGGAAATATGTGTACATAATGGCTCGGTATGGATGTTTCAATGCTGCTGAATCAAATTCTGCTGTTTACAAAGACAAATAAAGGTTGTGTTGACTCTTTGAAGTGTTTGTAACGATCTCTGCGTCAATCTATATACCCATTTTCTTCGGGTTGGGTCGCGGAGGCAGCAGCCTAAGCAGGGAAGCCCAGACGTCCCTCTCCTCGGCCACTTCGTCCAGCTCTTCCCGGCGGATGCCGAGGCGTTCCTAGGCCAGCTGAGAGACATAGTCTCTCCAGCGTGTCTTGGGTCTTCCCCGAGGCTTCCTACCAGTTGGACAGGCCCTGAACACCTCCCCAGGGTGGCGTCCGGGAGGCATCCCAACCAGATGCCCGAACCACCTCATCTGGCTCCTCTCAATCCGGAGGAGCAGCGGTTCTACTCCGAGTCTCTCCCGGATGACAGTGCTTCTCACCCTATCTCTAAGGGAGAGCCCAGCCACCCTGCGGAGAAAACTCATTTCGGCCGCTGGAACCCCTGATCTTGTTCTTTCGGTCACTACCCAAAGCTCATGACCATAGGTGAGGGTAGGAACGTACATCGACCGGTAAATTGAGAGCTTTGCCTTTCGGCTCAGCTCTCTCTTCACCACGACAGAGCGGTGCAGAATCCGCATCACTGCAGACGCTGCACCAATCCGCCTGTACATCTCACGTTCCATCCTTCCCTTACTCGTGAACAAGACCCCGAGGTACTTAAACTCCTCCACTTAAGGCAGGACCTCATCACCTCCCCGGAGATGGTACTCCACCCTTTTCCGGGTGAGAACCATGGACTCAGATTTATCATGGACTCACCGGTCATACAGGGAAGAACCGCCTGGTTTAGGTGGTCCGATATCCCATATTCCTGGAGCACTCCCCACAGTATTCCCCGAGGAACACGGTTGAATGCCTTCTCCAAGTCCACAAAACACATGTAGACTGGTTGGGCAAACTCCCATGCACCCTCAAGGACCCTGCTCAGAGTATAGTGCTGGTCCACAGTTCCACGATCAGGACAAAAACCACACTGCTGCTCCTGAATCCAAGATTCGACTATCCGGTGGATCCTCCTTTCCAGGACCCCTGAGTAGACCTTACTGGGAAGGATGAGGAGTTAGAACACACCCTCCGGTCCCCCCTTCTTGAAAAGTGTGACCACCACCCCGGTCTGCCAGTCCAGGGGCACCGACCCAGATGTCCACGCGATGCTGCAGAGTCGTGTCAACCAAGACACGTCCACAGCATCCAGGGCCTAAAGGAACTCTGGGCGGATCTCATCCAACCCTTGCCACAAAGTATCTTTTTGACCACCTCCGTAACCTCAGCCCCAGAGATAGGGGAACCCGCCTCAGAGTCCCCGGACACTGCTTCCATGTTGGAAGACGTGTCGGTGGGATTGAGGAAGTCTTCAAAGTATTCCCTCCACCAGTCCACAACATCTCGAGGCGAGGTCAACATCACACTGTCCCCACCATACACGGTGTTGACTGTGCACTGCTTCCCCCTCCTGAGACGGCGGATGGTGGACCAGAATCTCTTTGAAGCCTCCCGGAAGTCGTTTTCTATGGCCTCTCCGAACTCCTCCCATGTCCGACTTTTTGCCTCAGTGACTGCCAGAGCCGCAGACCATTTGGCCTGCCGGTACCTGTCAGCTGCCTCCAGAGTCCCATGGGCCAAAACAGCCTGATAAGACTCTTTCTTCAGCTTGACGCCATGCCAAAACGCTGGTGTCCACCAACGGGTTCTGGAATTATTGCCACGACAGCCACCGACCACCTTAGGGCCACAGCTTCGATCAGCCGCATTGACAATGGAGGCACGAAACATCGGACTCTATGTCCGCTGCCTCCTTCGGAACTCCAATGTGCAGGCTTGGAGCCGGGGGGCAACAAGAATTGCCACCCCTGCCCGTCGCCTCTCATTGCCGGCAACACCAGAGTGGTATGAAGTCCAGCCCCTCTCGAGACGACTGGTTCCAGAGCCCTTGCTGTGCGTTGAGGTGAGTCCAACTATATCTAGCCGGAATTTATCCACCTCACACACCAGCTCAGGCTCCTTCCCCGGCAGAGAGGTGACATTCCACTTACACACAACTAGCTTCTGTAGCCGAGGATTGGACTGCCAAGGCCTCCGCCTCCGGCTGCCACCCAGCTCACTTAGCACCCGACCCCTTTGGCCCCTCCTACGAGTGGTGAGCTCATGGAAGGGGGGACCCACATTACCTGTTCGGGCTGTGCTTGCCACCAGACGCTCGCCATCGTGCCCCACCTTCAGGCCTGGCTCCAGAGGGGGACCCCGGTGAACTGCGTCCGGGCGCTGGAAAACGAAGTCCAATGTTTTCTAATCATCATCAGGGTCTTTGGAGCCACTCTCTGTCTGGTTCCTCCCCTAGAACCTGTTTATCATGGGTGACCCTACCAGGGGCATGACAGCCTCCGACAACTTAGGTCCTAGGATCATTGGGACACGCAAACTCCTCCACCACGATAAGGTGGTGTTTCAGAGGAGGAGTGTATGTATATATACCCAAACAAGCGGCTTTTAGTGATGGGTCGTTCATGAACGATTTGTTCTTTTCGAACAGTTCTTGAATGTTACTCGGGAAGAACGAATTGTCTCGGGGAGTGATTCGTTCAGTCGCGCATACGCATTTGCGTAACATCCTATCTGTTCTGTAGTGGAATCAGTTCACCTGTTTAGAGTCTTTGGGTTCGAGTCGTTCGTTCATTACGCGACAGCCTCATAAGCCTAACCTATTTTGCCTAATAGGTTAGGTTCATGGGGCTGTCTTCAGGTTTTGAGTCGTTCGTTCGTCACGTGACAGCCTCATAAACTTAACCTATGCTGCCTAATAGGTTAGGCTTATGGTGCTGTCAAGTGATGAACGAACGACTCAAACCCGAAGACTCGAGCGGTGAACTAATCAATTCTCTTTCCGGCTCATGCAGCATAGGTTAGGCTCATGGGGCTGTCACGTGACGAACGAACGACTCATACCCGAAAACTCGAGAGATGAACTAATCAATTCTCTTTCCGGCTCATGCAGCATAGGTTAGGCTCACATGGCGCTGTCAATAATGAAGGAACGACTCGTTAAGGGACAGGGAGAGGTGAGGTGAGTGATTCATAGAAAATATACCCAGGTAAACAATTATTTAATCTTTCCAGTTTCTTATAGCATTATAATTTTGTCTTGTTTGTGGTGTCATTAACGTTTGTGTAAGCAGTATTTTGCAAAAATGAACGAAATGATTCGAAAAAAAATTGTTCTTTTCACTGAACAGGACTCAAAGATTTGAGTCGGTAAAATGTTCCGAACTTCCCATCCTAGCGTCGTTAGGGCTCATGCAGCTGCTTCCTGTGCGGAAGTGACGCAATCCGAGATGTTCTCGAGTGTAGATGCGTTATACACGGCGAACAAAATATAACTTTAACAAAACACACAGAGCGTCGTGGTAACAAATTATATTTTTTGAAGAACTAGTTCTCCATTGCATGTTTAGCTTAGAGGAACTCTGACGAAGTGTACCACTTCCTGGTTGGTCCTGTGTGTGTTGCATGTTTTTCTGCTAAACTGTCTCACCAATAGAGGATCTCTGACGCAATTCGCCAGTTCCTGGACGGTGGTATGTGTTGCCGCCAAACTTGATCAGCAGGAGCAGCAATAACAAGACGTTTTGTCTGGTGCCACTTTTACATTCCGCTAAAGGAGCGAATTTATTCCTTTACAAAATGTCTTACACCCCAAAGAGGCCTCGCTCCGATCAAATGAACGACTCCATGGAGAAGAGGATAAAGCGGATATCAATCGAGGGGAATATCGGTGAGTGTAGCCGGTGTAGCTAACCTAGCTTGTACAACAGTAACACAAATTAAAACTGCCGTCTAATTGAAAAGTAGCTCGACGGTTATATTTCAGTTTTGTGGTGACTTGAATTGAGTTGCTGTCGCTTGTCATTGTTTTGTAGCGCCAAGCTTGTAAGCTTCAGCGCTGGCCCTACAAGCTAGCTAACATCTGCAGGCTTGCTTGCATTTAAGTTGTATTTTATTTTTGTCTCCAGCTGCCGGTAAGTCGACATTTGTACGCCTTCTGGATCAGGAGTGCTCGGACTGGGAGGTAGTACCGGAGCCCATCGCCAGGTGGTGCAACGTGCAAACAAGCGGCAGCGACTTTGAGGTATTTTTGGCCACCGTACATTTTCATTGCTGCTGTTCCACCTGTAAACTATGGAATCACAGAGTGCCAAAATTCAAAGGAACTACAAGTGGAAACATAAAGAGGATCAATCATTAAAAAAATAAACAAATGTACTTTTAGTATTCTTTCCCCATTTTGTCATTGCTTTTACTGTATTGTCTTTGTTGTTGTTTTTTTACCATTGGGTTGTTGATTTTCCTGTTTGGTCTTTACCATTTGCTTTTTCTCAAGCTGGTGACAAAAATCACGTGCAAAAGAAGGACCCGCCCTTACAGTCTCATCCAGGCTTCTCTCATCAGCTTTGATAAGGACTCCATCGTGTACGACATTCGGGCGTGGCAGTGACCTTACTTCCTGTCCGTGACATTTTTTCTGTTCACCCGCCCTAACAACTACATTTAGCTATATAGCCATTGCAAGCCGGTATGGACTAGTCATCCTGGTAGAAGAACTTGTGGGCGGGTCCTTCTTTTGCGTTTGCTTTTTGTCGCCAGCTTGAGCCGTGCAATGAGAAAAAGCAAATGGAAAAGGCAAAGACAAAATCAAAAAAGAATACGACTACATTTGTTTATTTTGTATGCTATTGATTCTCTTGATAATCCCACATGCATTAATTTTGGCACTCCTGTGATTCCATAGTAAACGTGCTGGTTTTCCACAACCAGTCGGAGCAACACGACCCATGCTTAACTGGGAGGGTCTTCATCTGTATTTAGAGTGCAGCTGCCATCTGTTGATATTTCTGCACTCGCTGCGCACCCTTAATGCTCGGGAGGGACAGAGATGGTGTCAGTGGACATTCCAAGTGCTCATCCCTTTTGCACAATTGCAGCACGCGGGACTCTAATATGCTCTCAAAATTGATGCACCGTACTTCCTCACAGAGTGGGCCAGGGATGCGTACGTACTCAACTGCAGAGGGTTTTAGGCCTAATATGGTTAAGTGAGATTTGATGTGACTGTACCAGCATGGTAGTTACTCACAATATTTTACACTCTCAAATGGTTAAGTGGTAGCACCACTCTGTAGACGTTATAGCCTTCCTTCCAGTTTACTAATGTGCTGGCGAGCGGCAGCATTCCACGTCTGCAGGTGTCAAGGTTGAAATCTACTTTCCTCTGTCCGTAAGGACCTGACGGCGTCCCAGAGGTGTGGCGGCAACGTGCTGAAGATGATGTACGACAAGCCAGAAAGATGGGCGTACACCTTCCAGAGCTACGCCTGCATCAGCCGCGTGCGCGCCCAGATCCGCTCGGCCAACGGGAAGCTGCGGGAGGCGGAGGATCCCGTGCAGTTTTTTGAGCGCTCCATCTACAGCGACAGGTACCCGATGGATACCTCTGTTGTCGTTCTCAATCTCAAAAAGCACAATGTGGCGTCTGTAAAGTGTTTTGGAGAACAAACTGTAAAATATTACAACACAATCTGCGTTAGGGGAGAAAACAAAGGGAGTGATCCCTGGTACCCTCTGCGGTTGAGTAAATAGCACTGGCCAGTACTTGAGGAAACACCCTATGGAGTAATACCTACAAGAAAAGAAATGATGTGTTCAGGGACAGTCAGACATCATCAATTCCACCATAAGCGTAATGGTTATCTTCTTATGTAATAAACACACTGTACACAACATGTTACATTTAATTTATATTATTATATATAATAAATGCAACTTTTATTACAAAAATAATATATAAACTAATTTTCCCATACAATATACATTCCATTCCATTTTCTTCCGCTTATCCGGGTCGCGGTGGCAGCAGTTTCAGTAGGGAAGTCCAGACTTCCCGGTCTCCGGCGACCTCTTCCAGCTCCACCGGCAGGACACCAAGGCGTTCCCAGGCCAGCTGTGAGACATAGTCCTTCCAGCGTGTCCTAGGTCTTCCCGGGGGCCTTCTCCCGACTGGGCACGCCCGAAACACCTCACCAGGGAGGCGCCCGGGAGGCACCCGGACCAGATGCCCGAGCCACCACAACTGGCTCCTCTCGATGTGAAGGAGCAGCGGCTCTACTGTGAGCTCCTCCCGGAAGCCTGAGCTCCTCACCCTATCTCTTAGGGTGAGTCCAGCCACCCTACGAAGGAAACTCATTTCCGTCACTTGTATCCGCGATCTCATTCTTTCGGTCATGACCCATAACTCATGACCATAGGTGAGGGTGGGAACGTAGATCGATCGGTAAACAGGGAGCTTTGCCTTCCGGCTCAGCTCTCTCTTCACCACGACAGTCCGGTACAGCGACCGCATTACTGCAGATGCTGCACCGATCCGTCCGTCGATCTCACGCTCCAACCTTCCCTCACTCGTGAACAAGACCCCGAGATACTTGAACTCCTCCACCTGAGGCAAGACCTCACTCCCAACCCGGAGGGTACAGTCCACCCGTTTCCGACTGAGAACCATGGCCTCGGATTTGGAGGTGCTGAGTCTCATTCCAGAAGCTTCACTCTCAGCTGCAAACCGCTCCAGTAAACGCTGAAGGTCACAGCCTGATGAGGCCATAAGGACCACATCGTCTGCAAATAGCAGAGACGAGATCCTAAGGTCGCCAAGCCGGACTCCCTCAACACCTTGACTAGAAATTCTGTCCATGAAGATTATGAACAGAATCGGTGACAAAGGGCAGCCTTGGCGGAGGCCAACGTTCACCGGAAACAAGCTCGACTTACTGCTGGCAATGCGAACCAGGTTCCTGCTTCGATTGTACAAGTACCGAATGGCACGTAGAAGCGGACCATCAATCCCGTACTCCCGGAGCACCCCCCACAGGACACCGCGAGGGACACGGTCGAATGCCTTTTCCAGGTCTACAAAGCACATGTAGACTGGTTGGGCAAACTCCCACATAGGAAGGGTGTAGAGCTGGTCCAGTGTTCCGCGACCGGGACGAAAACCACATTGCAACTTCTGCAGCCGAGGTTCGACTAACGGTCAACGGTCAACAATATACATAAATTCTACAAAAAAATGTACATTTAATTTGTCATAATTAAAGGTGTAAAGGTGTATTTTTGTATAACAGTTCCTTATTTGTCACTCACGTGCGCGTCAGGTACATCTTTGCGGCCAACCTCTACGAGAGCGAGTGCCTGAACGAGACGGAGTGGTCCATCTACCAGGACTGGCACAGCTGGCTGCACAGCCAGTTTGGCGAGCACATCCGGCTGGATGGCATCATCTACCTGCGAGCCCCGCCACAGGTAGGCAGCGCGACCCCCTCTTCTCGTAATATTACCACTTTATTCTCGTTAAATGATCACTTCAATCCCATGATATCCTAATTTTTTCCACAACCCAATGTTGTTGTTTTGTTGCTTATAATATTATGACTTTTTTCCATTCATATTTCAACTCATATTTCGACTTCTTTTCTCATAATATTTGGAGGTTATTCTTACTTACTATTTTCTCCAATAATTTTTTTTCTCGTAATTTGGATTTTCTTCCCACATTATTCCCACTTTTATCATATACTGTATCATAGTCTGTATCATCTACTATCGTCATATCTTGGGCTACCATGGTAGATTTTGGCCGGGCAGTGAGGAGATCTGGAGGATGTGTGGAGTTTGCATGTTCTCCTCGTGCGTGTGTGACTTTTAGTAGTGTATTCCTGTTTCCTCCCACATTCCAAAAACATGCACGTTGGGGTCATTGGTGACTCTAAATTGAATGTGAGTGTGAATGCTTGTCTGTGGGCGGTTGGCGACCAGTCCAGCATTATGCTACTAAACCTTACCTCATAATATTTTGGCTTTATTTTCTTGAACTTGGGACTGTTTTCTCTATTATTTCTCTATTCTCTAATATTTAAATTTTATTCTCATAAAATTAGTCTGTTTTCCATTTTCCATGGTTTTTTTGGGTGTTTTTTGTAACTTAGTTCTCATAAAAAAAATTTCCGCAATTACAATTTTCTTCCCAAAATATTGTGACTTAAATTTTGTCACAACTTTTCCACAACCCAATTTTCCCAAAATTGGTGCAGTTTTAATTTTTGATTGGTTTGTCATAATATTTAAAAAGTCTTATTTTTTTCTTTCCTATTTTAACATTGTGCTACTAAAATGACTTTATTCTTCATATTTTGAGTTTATTCTCATAAACATTTACATTTATTCTTTAATATTTTGGCTTTATTCTTGTAAAATTTCCCCCCATTTTCCCCATTTAATTTAGTTGCATTGTAATACTACTAAATGGTATATTTGCTTTTATTGTCATTAACATGCAACTTTTTTGTCTTTGTATTTTGAATTTTGTTAAAATTACTGCTGATTTTCCCCATTTCTGCTGTTTTTTAATTTCCAAATATTTCAACTTATTTGTCTAAATTTGCTTCTCGTAACTCTGATCTTCTTTCCATAATATTTTGACTTTATTCTTGTTACAAGATAACTTGTGCAATCTACTTTTCTATAAATGACAACTGTTATTTCTTGTTTAGTTTGTTTTCCATAATACTTTATAAATCAGCATTTTAACATCACGCTTCCAAAATGATGTTATTTTTCCTCACCTTCCATTCCATTTTCTTCCGCTTATCCGGGTCCGGGTCGCGGGGGCAGCAGTCTCAGTAGGGAAGTCCAGACTTCCCGGTCTCCGGCAACCTCCTCCAGCTCCACCGGGAGGACACCAAGGGGTTCCCAGGCCAGCTGTGAGACATAGTCCCTCCAGCGTGTCCTAGGTCTTCCCCGTGACCTTCTCCCGGTTGGGCATGTCCGAAACACCTCACCTGGGAGGCGTCCGGACGAGATGCCTGAGCCACCTCAACTGGCTCGTTTCCTTTTCCCTCACCTTATTCTTGTAAATTACAACTTTTTCTCGCTAGTTTACAATTTTTTTTTTATATTTGGATTTTATTCTTGAAAAATTACTGCTAGTTTTTCCATTTTTGCTGGGGGGGTTTTCCATCATGTGCCCCAGGACCGCCAATGGCTCCCAGGCTACAGTTTGGACACCCCTGGTCTGCACAAATGGATTAACTAAAGTCACCGTGAAACCGATTTTGCATTTTTGGCAATGTTTGAAGCCACGCTGTAGTGTCCTTTACTGTCATGCAAGTGTAAAAAAGATTCAAATGTACAAACACTAAAATGACGACTTTTGGTGTAATGCTTAGATGGTCTTTCATTTTCTAAACATTAATTGTCATGCAAGATATTGTCATGCTTTTAATATTAAGACGTTAACACGGCAAAAATGACCAAACATCTCATCTAATAGACAATCTTGGAGTTGTGTGCGTGTGCGCTTGTCAAGGGAGGAGATCACACTCCGTTTCTGCCTTTTCATCTCAGCCTTTTCAGTGCCGGCAGCACTCATTGATCATGCTCAAAAGTGAAATATCATTCATTCATTTTCTATACCGCTTATCCTCATTACTATTGCGGGGATGCTGGAGCCTATCCCAGCAGACTTTGGGCGAGAGGCGGGGTACACCCTGGACTGGTCGCCAGTCAATCGCAGGGCACATATAGACAAACAAACATTCACACTCACATTCATACCTATGGACAATTTAGATTCGCCAATTAACCTAACATGCATGTTTTTGGAATGTGGGAGGAAACCGGAGTACCCGGAGAAAACCCACACACGCACGGGGAGAACATGCAAACTCCACACAGAGATGCCCAACGGAGATTTGAACCCAGGTCTTCCAGTTCTCCTAACGGTGTGGCCAATGTGCTAACCACTCAGCCACCGTGCAGCCAAAAGTGAAATATATTTAAAGATTTTTCCCAGATTGCAACTTTATTCTGTAATATTTTAACTTTATTCTCATAAATGATATAATATTCTATAATTATAATTTAGATCCCAAACAAGTGTTCTGCAAACTGAATTTTTTTTTTATATGTCTATATATATTTTTAGAATGTGCTGTGGATCAATAACCCCCCCCCCCCTACCCCCATTTTTAACATTATGACTTTCTTTAAATTAGATTTTATGCTTTACAACTTTATTCTCAAAATATGACTTTTTTTCATAAGATAAATAGTTTTCCAAATATTAATGACTCTCTGCTAGTTTATTTTGTGTTGTTCTTTTTTTAATTTAGTGTAAAGCCAACAAATTATGGCTTTTTTCTATTTTGCTGATTTATTGTGTTTTTTTGGGGGGTGGGGGGGGTTGTCTTTTTTTTTTTTTAAGATTGTACAGTGTGCTAATAAAAAATAAAAAAAACAATTGACAGTGAAAAGTAATTACTTTTTCTCTATTTAGTTGTTTTATTTTATTTTTCAGCCTCATTATTTATTATTTTATTACTATTTTCCCCTGTAGCTGTTTTATTTTCCTTTTTAAAATGTATTTATTTTTTATTTATTATTTTCTCATGTAGCTGTTTTATTTAATTTTCCTGTATTTTATCATATATATTAATTAATTAACTGTTATTTTCATATGTGGCTGTTTTATTTTCAAGTTTTAATTTTTTGTTATTCATAAGCGGTATAGAAAATGAATGAATGAATTATTTTAGTTATTTGATTTTGTTTAAAGTAATTTTTATTTATCCACTTGCCACCAAATTATAGCTCTTTTTGCTATTTTGTGGTTTTAGAATTTAAATGATCATTTTTTTAGAATGTGTTTAGGGCCAATAAATATTTGGCCCTGGGCCACACGTTGGACACCCCTGCTTTGTATCTCGAAGATGACTTTCTTTGCCAAGACAGAAAGTGAAATAAAATGTCCTCTCCCTGCGTGTAGAAATGTCTTGAGCGGCTGCACCTGCGAGGTCGTGAGGAAGAGCAGGACATCCCACTGGAGTATCTGGAGAAGCTCCACTTCAAGCACGAGAGCTGGCTGCAGCACAAGACCATGACGTGAGCGTTCCTCATCCCCTCCCAAAACCTGACATGTTTACGGTACTCTGGGAGACCTCGTGTTGTTCGGGAAGCCCTGGCTCTCTGGTCACGCGTGAGCTGAAAGAAAGAACACCTTTCATGAGGGAGGCCTGAAGAGGGAGGGAAAGGTTTCCATGTGACCTGCATCTGCCTCCATCATGCAGCCTATGAAAGTGTGGGTGTGTGTGTGCGTGCTTGTGTGTGTGTGTGTGTGTGTGTGTGCGTGTGTGTGTGTGTGTGTGCGTGTGTGTGTGTCAAATATATGAATAACATCCTCTCTGGTTGCCGTGCAGGACGGACTTCGAATACCTCAACAATGTGCCGGTCCTGGCGCTGGATGTGACGGAAGAGTTCAAAGGCGACAAGAGCAAGAGTGCCGACATGCTGGAGAAGGTGAGCCGTGGCGCACAACCAAGAAGGACCCCCAAAAGTGGGGCTTTATTTGAAACTCCAACCCGCATTTCCGGGATTGGTTTGCCTCAAAAGTCCAACGAATTGAATTTTTTTGTGAGCGTAAAAGGAAGCAAACCACCAGGAGGGAAAGAGTGATGACAGCCATAGAAGTATAAAAATAAATTCTTTCTATTTGAGTGACTTGAGTTTGGTAATTTGATTAGTAATTTTTTATTCTGAATTATTATTTTGGGAATTTTACAGGCGACGTAATAACATTTTGAGCTGTAAGCCCGTTCACTCGCCAAACAGAGGTTAGCTTCTTTTTACACTAGTAAGGCTGAATAAATGCAAGAACGGGACTTTAAAATGGTATCTGTGTGGTTAGTAAGGGTTTTATGATATCTGGAACTGATTCATTCTATCCAGCAGAAAATCATTTTAATTTCTTTGGCGTGGTAAGTTGTAGTTCATGTTCTATGGTTATCATCGCACTCTTTCCTGTTTTTAATCACTGGTAGCCTTCTGTCCCGGCCTCACAACAAGAAAAAATTTAAAAAACGCAAACTATGAAACTGGGGTGGCATTTTGAGAGAGGCGTAAGACGTTTAATCACGAAATTAGCGATGTTGTGTCCTCAAGCCCGGAGACAAACGTGTGTTGCTTGCCCGCATGCACGCAGCCGGCGCCTTGAAACGAGGCGTGAAAAGACGCTGATGTTGCAGTTTACCGTTGATGCCTAAACACACGCGCTAATATTTCACTGCATGTCAGTAACAAAAAGTGTGTGTGTGTGTGTGTAACACCTTGGTGTTTGTGTTGGTCTCACTCTTAGTCCAAAGTGAAAGTCCAAACTGTCTGCTTTGTGTTCCAGGTGAAAGAGTTCCTGAGCACCTTGTGAGGACCACGGAAGAAGAGGGAAAACGCTATTTTCTGTTTTTGAACAATGACATGTCCCGTCACAGACATTTTATTTTATTATTGTTATTATTGCTTGAATGAAATGACATGTTAGTACTTTTTTACAACAGCAGCTCTTCTGTCTGTTTTTAGAGGTTATGTCACTTGAATGACGGACGACTGCCTGGAAAATGAAATAAAGGTGAAGGACTTCAAGAGGAAATAAATTGTTAGATGAAATAAATTGTTAGACATTACGTATTTGATTCTGATCGGATCAAATGTGTTGGTTTTAAGTTGATTAAAAATGTGTTCAAAATGAACTGAATCATTTATACAAATGCGACTATTTTTAGCCTTCCTTTTTAATACTAAAATTAATTATTTAAAAAATACTACCCATTGAAAGTATATATGTATATATATATATATATATATATATATATACACGTGTGTGTGTAAATATATATATATATATATATTCATTAATTTTCTATACAGCTTATCCTCAATAGGGCCGCGGGTATATAAATAGTTTATATATTGTTTTACCTTTTTATTAAAATAAAAGTCCTAAAAATACTGAAATATTTTTTAACTTTCCCTTTTAAATACTAAACTAATTATAAAAAATACTACTCGTAGAAATTATACATTTTTTAACCTTTTTATTAATCCATCCATCCATTTTCTATACCGCTTATCCTCATTAGGTTCACGGGTATGCTGGAGCCTATCCCAGGTGACTTTGGGCGAGAGGCGGGGTACACCAGGGACTGGTCGCTTTTTTATTAAAATAAACAAGACAACTCCCAAAAATGCTAAAATATATTTTAACCCTACTTTTTAAATGCTAAAAGTAAAATAAATGAAATTTATTTCAAAAATATTACTCAACCCTGCTACCCTAATGAGGATAAGCGGTATAGAAAATGAATGAAATATTACTTAGGAATGATTATAAAATACATTTTAAACCTTAAAAATGAAAATGCATTTGACAAAATTCTACCCAATAAAAATCAAATGAAATATTTTTAACCTTCCTTTAAATATATTAAAAAATATATTGTATTTAAAGATTTATTTATTATGTAAAAATTGCTACTTATAAACATTCTTATAAAATATAATTTTAACTTTCTTTTTTAATTATGAAAATTAGGAGAACATTTTCCAGCCTTTTCTTTTTAAATATTACAAAAAATAATTATAAAAAGTACTACACATAAAATAAAATATGTAAAAAGGAAGGCGATTTTTAAAGAGTCAAATATGGCTGCTTTTAAATTTTTATATGTTCTTGGAAATTGAACGTACGTGCTAAAGTATTTTATTGCTATCATATTTTGATTGTGTTGAAATTAATATAATTTGGGAATGAAAAGTACTACTCCAAGTATATCTTCAAAAAGAAAAGTTAAAATATGTTTAATAATTATTAGTATATGTATATTTGTATATACTAATTATTTCCTGTAAACAAATTGGATCTGAAGTTTATGAAAATTGTGTTTTACACCCGCTTTGAATGAATAGAAGATTAAGAATAAATGTTAACATTCTATTAACACAACATTAACAAAACAGAAATGAGCAAGCAGCATCCAGTTAACACTTGATTCTTTTCTGAGGTTTGGCATTCCAAAAAGTCCTCCTTCGTGTGCTCTGTGTGTTTCACGCCACTTCTATGGCCTCACACTTGAACAGAAACAAGAAAAGAGAGAGAACAAACGAATCGGCTCTCAACTGGCTCCCAACTGCGCGAGCCGACTCTTAGAGCCTATTTGTTCACGACCGACACACTTGCTTGTTGTATGACAAACCACCGCACGGCGCGGCCATGGGAGTCAGAAAAAGACGTCAACATTTCGCACCAAACACATCGGACCAGTAAACGTAGAAGAAATAGAAATAAAACCAATGAACCAATGAATGAAGAGGAATATATACTATATATATATATATATATATATATATATATATATATATACTATATATATATATAATTTATATTTTGAATGTTATTTTTATTTTCACTGTGATTCCTGTCATGTTTTACTTTAAAATGTCAGAAAAATCATTACCCAAACATACATTATGAACTAAAATTATATATTTCATTGTAATATTAGGACGTTATTCCCACAATATTTCAACTTGATTCCCATATATTTTTTTCCCCAAGCTCATATTCCAAAAATGAACGCTATGCTACTAAACTGACATTATTACTCATTATATTACAAGTTCATACTCGTAAAATTTTGACTTTTTTCTCTTAGGATTTTGACTTTGTACTCATAAAATGATTTTTTTCAATTTCTGCTTAAAAAAAAAAAAGTTTTCCAATTTCTTTCAACTTTTTTTTAAATTATGACTTTATTCCTGTAATATTTTGACTTTATTCTTCTAATATTATAACCTTTTCCACAACCTAATTTTCCAAACATTTTTCTCCTAATATTTTGACTTTATTTTTGTAAAATTACTGCCTAGTTTTCCATGTCTGCTGTTTCCTTCCAGTTTGGGGTTGAAGCACATTTGTAGAATGTGCCGCGGGCCAATAAAACACACCTATATTTCATATATTTTAAAAGAAAACTACTTTAAAATAAATAAATGTTATAGTGTTTAGAAACGTCTGAGGCATATCTGGCTCCCGAGCCTTAAGTTCCCTTCCCCTTCTATACAACAAAAACAAAATGTAAATATAGTTAGTTTTAGTTTCCATGAGCAGCAATTTTTCGTTTTATATGTTTCAACTTTTTACATCCTTCTATAAAACACCCATTACACTCTCGACGCAACTTGAGTGCGCGGGAAGGTGTGGGAGGGGCTGCGTGGCCACGCCCCTCCCGTCGTTGACGTCACAGAGGAGGCGGGATGACACTTGAAATTATGGGAAAAAGACACGCCGCGTCCACGCAGCAGAGTGAAGACTTGTTGTCCTGGAGGATGACACCACCTGGACCGCACCTGGACACCCCGAGGACGAGACCCTGCCGCTTGTAGAGACGCTCCAAACCGGATCGGGACCACAGCGCCAGTCCGGCTGCTCGAGGTTGTCGCCCCCGTCCCACGTCAACAAGGAGAAGAGAAGAAGAAGAAGACTTGTTTGTGACTATGACGTCAGAGAAGACCAAGTAAGTTTGCTTTTTGTTGTAGTTTGGCATGAAATGTGAAAGTTGGAGAAACTTGAGGCGTTTGGTGCCTAATTGTCCTTTTGGAAGAACCGCCCGTCCACGTTCACGCGCATGTAGCAGCCAGTGTGGACTTTCGCATGCTAGCATGCTAGCAATGTTTACATGCGTCCAAAGCGGTGCCGCTAATCGGTTTTCCTTGGAGCTGTCAGCGTCTATTAAGGCGCAGACCAGTCACGTCAAGCCGGGAGCGCGCACGCTCGTGGCGCGTCCCCGATGGAGGCGGGGGCGGGGGGGACGGTGACTAAAAAGCCCTTGCACGTGGTGCTTCCTGGGTTACCCCAGCCACCCAAATAACCCCCCCCCCTTTCTCCCCGCTGCGTGCGCGTCACGACGCAGACGGCCTCCAACGCGGAAATGAGACGTATGCACGCGCCCACCCAGCACCCCTCTTCCTCAGGTTCATGTTTTCAAAATGAACAGGTGGAACCCCCACCGATAACCACGCCCCCATTCCCCTGACGAGCCACACTAACCCCTCCCGCTTCCAACAGTTCGTCTTCATCATCACTGTCATGTCTGACATGTCCCTGAACGCAGCACGAAGTCCCATTTTATTTCTAAGCCCGGAAATGGAAATAGTCTGCTCCAGGGTCAGATTGTGGCCACATAGAGCCTGAAAGTACAGACAGATTTGGAAAATTTCCCTCCAAAAGGAAATGAAAGAATCTGTTCCAGGGTTGAGAACACTTTTATTAAATGTATAGCCAATGTTTAAAGTCACATTTGAACATTTTTAGCTGTCACTCAAGTGTAAAAAAGGAAGTTAAGCTGTGTGAAAAATCAAAACAACAAAACAGTCCCATCTTTAAAGTGAATAAGGAATGAGAAGGCGTATGGTGACTGTGAGTCTGCTTACTACCGATAGATTCTGTGATGCTACAAAAAGCCAAAGAAAAAGCAAGAACATGTTGATTGGCGTGTCCCGTCAGAGGGTCCAAATAATGGGAACAGCTGTCAGTCGGAAGTGGTGCACATTTTGTTGAATACATAAACAGATGCAGTAGAATAATGTCATAAATCTTTGTGTGTGGGCGGCCCTGGGTGGGGGTATCTCTGCTGATTCCTCCTCCTCCTTCTCTTCTTCCTCACGCAGAGGCAGCTTGAAGGAGGTCATTGTGCAGCAGGCCGCTCGCTTTCATTAAGACACAAGATAAGATAAAGGAGGTTTAGTCAGGTCACGCCATCTTATCTGCAATACTGTATGTCTTCATGCACAAAGCGTATTGTTTGTGCGTCTGTCTTTGTGAGGAAGTTCCAAGACAAGTCCAGCACATGAACTTTGGTCTTCACGGGCCACGAGGCTGCAACCTGAGCCTCCTCTTTCTCCCACTGTCTTTCACATGACCCGTCCATATTCAGTGCTTTAAAGCGTACTGTAGGGTTCAAAATAATAGCAGTCCAATGTGACTGACCGTTATTAGTGTATTTTTATTGCTACATGGAAAACAAGTTACCAGTAGGTGCAGTAGATTCTCAGAAAACAAACAAGACCCAGTATTTATGTTGTGCATGCTCTTAAGGCTGTGCAATTGGGCAATTAGTTGAAAGGGGTGTGTTGGGAAAATAGCAGTATGGCATTCAATCGGTGATCAATTTTGTGAAAAAAAACAGGTGTGAATCAGGTGACCCCTATTTAAGAATGAAACCAGCACATGTTGAGCATGTATTTCTCCTTGAAAGCCTGAGAAAGATGGGTTGTTCAAGACATTGTTCAGAAGAACAGCATACTTTGATTAAAAAGTTGATTGGGGAAGGGAAAACTTAAGAAGAGGTGCAAAAAAGATTGACTGGTCAGGTAAAATGATCTCCAGTGCCTAAAAATGGAGAGCAAAACCAGAGACAGGTGGCAGAAAATGGAAGACAACCATCAAAATGGATCAAAAAATAACCAGAATGGCAAAGGCTCAGGCAATGATCTGCTCCAGGATGATCAAGGACAGTCTGGAGTAACCTGTAAGTACTGTGACAGTTAGAAAATGCCTGTGTGAATCAGAATCAGAATCAGAAAAACTTTATTGCCATTGTAAGTGAACAATTCACAAACTAGGAACTTTCTTTGGCGACTCAGTGCAACGTAGAATTCTAAGTAAACAGAGTATTAAATAAACATAGAACTAACTAAACATAGAACCTGAGTAAAAAGTTGAAATCACTGATAAGTAAAGGTATGAGAGTGTTTTTAGTGCTGGTAGTATAAGGTGCCAATAATACTGTTTATAAAGTGAGCATAGTGCAAATGTTATAAAGTGTTCATGAGTTCAACAGCAGCAGGAAAGAAACTGTTCTTGTGGCGAGAGGTTCTGGTCCGAATGGACCGTAACCTTCTGCCAGAGGGGAGTGGCTCAAATAGTCCATGTCCAGGGTGGGAAGGGTCGGCAAGTATCCGGCCTGCTCGCCCCCGAGTTATGGAGACGTACAGGTCCTGGAGAGATGGAAGGCTGCAGCCGATCACTTTCTCGGCGGAGCGCACGATGCGCTGCAGTCTTTGTTTGTCCGCTGCAGTCTTTGTTTGTCGCTGCAGTCTTTGAAGCTAATCTATTTACAAGAATCTTCCCTAGGTTAAAAAAAAGGCACGTGCGGAAGAGAAACCAAGAAATGTCAATGAATCTTGGAGTGAAATAACAGCTGAAAGGTGCCACGAGTTGGTTTTTTGAACACCCCCCCTTTCAACTAATTTCCCAATTGCACAGCCAGAACATTGTGCATATTATAAATGCTGTGTCTTGTTTGTTTTCTGAGAATCTACTGCACCTACTGGTAACTTGTTTGCCATGTAGCAATCAAAAGAAGATGCATCATCATCATCATCATGGTATCTGTCCTAAGGGTGGGCTTCCTGGGCTTGTTTACTGGACGCTTTGTTTACAAGCATCATGTCCACTTAGCCATCTTCCTCATCAGCTAACTCATCCTTACCCTCATCACACATGACAACATTCTTTGAAGTTTAACCATAATATTAAAAACGGTTTCCAGCACGACGCAATGCAAACAAGAACCACAATAACACACATCATGATAAATTGGGACACCTAGTGTAGTGTCCATGAGTGGATGTGAATCTTTACGTTTACTGGAGATGACTAAAACGCACGGTATTCCAAATCAAATGCACTTTCATGCCAAAAGCCTCAAACACATGATTTAAAGTGGAACTAAATGTGAATTAAACTGGGAACCTCATCAAAATGTGCAGACTTTGCACACTGACTTCTTCTTCTGCTTTCTAGAATGGAGGACGAGGCGGTCCTGGACCGAGGGGCGTCGTTTGTCAAGCACATCTGCGATGAAGAGGAAGTGGAAGGCGAGCACATGACAAAAACATTACACTTCGACATAAATATGCATTTATCTGGAATAGTAGATTGCATTATGTCAGGGGTGCACAAACGGCGTCTTCTTTGATAAGCTTTTTAGCGGCCATTCAAGTGTAAAAAGAAGTGAACTCATCCTAAATTCAGAAGAAACGACAATTAAACCCTCATAATGTTCATTTCAAGGTGAAGGAGATTTTTGTGCCTCTTTTGTCTCATAACATTTTTAGTTCAAGTGTAAAAACAGTTAACCAATCTTAATTTTGAGACCTAACATCAATAAAACCATTATAATGTCCATTGCACCAACAAATGCACAATGCCCAAAAGATCCCTAAAAGATACGTCCGAACCCTTCCAGAGCTTTTCAAATCTATTTTGAGCACAAACAGACAGAGGCCAATCAAAAACAAGGAATTTCTTCACCCACGCCGGTCGCCAAAACCGCCCAGGTGTTATTTCAACCACGATGGCGTGACAAAAAAGGATGACAACACAAAAAGACGCGCTGTTTACAGAAACACTGAGCAGGAGGGATTTTTTGGGGTTTGGTTTCTTTATCTGAGTTTCTGATGACTTCCTGGAGACGTGGGCATTTTCTGGATCGACGGCACGGCAGAAAATGACAGCCGTTGATATTTTAGGAATGTATATACTTTCTAAGGAGCTGCGTCTATCCCAGCTGACTTTGGTGGGGTGGGGGTCAGGGGTTGGGGGCTGATCACTTGTCAATCACAGGGCAACTGAATGGGCAGCTACGTGAAGCACTACACTGCTTCTTGTATGTCTGAATTGATCATTTGCAGTCATACATTATTCACTCTGATATTTAAAGAAAAACAAACATTTGGTGGAATTTATTTGATATATCATAGGATTTATTTATGATTTTTTTATTTCAACTTTCTGCTGGAAAATTTTCTTCTACTTTCCCCCCAAAATTACAACTTTGTTTGTTTAGTTTGTTTCTTATAATATTGAGACTTTTTGTTTATTTAATTAACATATTTTTTCCTTAAAATTCCATCTCTATGCTACTAAATTGACATTCTAATTTCCCATATTATGTTAGAATAACTTATTTCTCTTAATATTTCGACTGTATTTTTGTAAAGTTACAGCTGTTTTTTCCATTTTTGCTGCTGCTTTTTTTTTTTTTAATTTCCAACTATTGTAATTTTCTTGTTTTAAATGTTTTCCCTATTTTCCTCCCATAATATTTTACTTTATTTCTGTAACTTAATTTCCTCAAAATTACATTTTTGTTTTCCTTGTTTTTCATAATATTGCAACTTTTTAAAGTATTTTTAAAGCAACCATGAAAAATTGTTTAGTAATGTCTTTTTTTTTCTTTTTTTTTTTTGCTTACCCGATATTAGTGAAGTCTGACCCGGTGTGCGTGCTTGTTTCAAGGTCACCACACGGTCTACATCGGCGTGCACGTGCCCAAGAGCTACCACCGAAGGAGACGCCACAGACGCAAGTCCAGCCACAAGGAGAGGCGGGAGCGCACTGAGCACAGCGCAGAGGGCGACAAGTTGGACTGTGAGAACGCGGACGAGACCGCCGCCAGCGTCCTCAAACCACTGAGTGAGTTAGATGATGATGATGATGTTGACTGATGGGTTGGGAATGACACTTGGTGGGTCGCATCTGACATTAAAGACAGGAGGCGGCGTGTCGAGAGGCCTTGAAGGAGGCCGTAAAGCTGCTATAGAAACAGGAAATCATAGCAGATGTTCATGATGCCAGCTTTATTCCAAAATTTAGTTTATAGTTTTTTGGAGAGAGGGTTTGACCTCCCGTGTTGGTAATTTAATGGCCAATAGGGGGTGGGGTGCACACCGGGTCCGTGATGAAACAGTGACAGCAGGTCACTGCCATCAAAGGTTCTGCAGATAAGCGTTGCCTGTTGCCATGGTTACCATCCGAGATAGCATCTCTTAAGGATCACGGCAAAGTCGGCTGGAGAAGCAGGAAGTGTTTGTCTTTGCTAAAAATGCTGTTTAACAACGCTGCAGCAAACGCCAAACTCTCGAAACCCTTTTTCGTAGAACTGAACCACTGAAAACTGCTGTCCAATAACCATCAGACGGAATCTGCTGGAAAAGACTTTTAAGAAGAAAAAGTTCTTCAAAGGCCTCATCTCCTTCAACACCACAAAATTGGCAGTTTGGAATTTGCAGGAGAGCACCAAAAATGGGACATTGAAAGGTGGAAGAAAGTTTTATTTTCTCATGACAGTCCTGATGGCTTCCAGCTTTACTGGCATGACAAGGAGATCCCTCCTGAGAGGTTTTCCACACGACACAGTGAAGGGGGTGCCATCATGATCTTTCAAAGGAACACTGGAGCTTTGAGTTGTGGAGGGGCGTCAAATGGCAAAGGGCTATGTGGGGATGTTCCTGGGGGCATCCCTCATGACTGAAGGCCCTGTCTGTGTGGTAATGACTGGATTTTTCAGCAGGACAACGCTGCACTTCACAAAGGACTTCTTCTTTTGGACCTTTCTGCTTGTTCTCCTGATCGAAGTTCAATGGAGAACATTTGGTGATGGGTGGCAAGGGAAGGTTCTTTCCATTTCCAACATTCCCACTAGCTTCCTAATGGTAATGTAGCTCAGCTACTCATTACTGAATCCTTTTTTTTAACAATTTTTTTCTATTATTTTCTGTGAGCTATGATTTTTAACTTTTGGTCAGCTGATAAACAAGCAATTTCACTTGTTTGCGAAAAATTGCGCAGTGTATTTTTTTTGTCCCACTTTTTTTTTTTTTTACCTTTGGGAACTCTTAGAACCTCCATAAGATCCAACAGCGCAAAATGTACAGTCCTGCAAGTTTGGTCTTAACATTCTGATGAGGAGTGTATAGCATTTATATTTGAGGCCGTGTGTTTATACTTCACTTACTTCACTTTGTGCGGAATAGTCCAGTCCTCATAGGGTGACAATGAACTGATCATGAAGCTAATCTCATTGGCCGTGCTAAGGTCCCGTGGATAATCGCCGGACGCTTATGACCCCAACTTTAGCTACTTCGCCACAACTGATACCAGAGTTGCATCACACCAAGACCAAGATGTTGTCGGTTGGTCTCCTGCTTTGCTCCCCATCACGTCCCATCATTCTGTTCTTGTGTTTTTGCACAAATCCCTTTTTTAAACGTGCACAGATACAAATGTACTCCTGTTCTAGGTATCGTTGTGACAGGCTTCCGTGCCCGCTACCGTTTTTAACCGCAGCGCTGCTAAAAGAAGCTCTGGTGCTGTAGGTCGGGATTAAAAGCTCAGCGCGGGCCTCTCGGGAATCCACCTATTGCACAACTTTCCAGGTAGAGTCCGGCTAATCCTCGCCGTGTCGTCAGAAAAAAAATGAAGTTGCCTCATCAATGAACGAAGCAGCAGGAGGACTGACGAAGGCTTTCAGTCATCCGGCAGTCGACACGCCTTCCTTCTCGTCTTGTGTTGGACTGCTCTACGTCTCACAAGGAAGTCAACATTGACCAGTACCCAGAAGCGAGGGTGTGTCCAGTGCGTGCTAAAAATAATAGTGTAGTATCTTTTAATTGTGACTAACGTCCTCATCAGCCCGTGCTGCTTTTTATTAGTCCTCCTTCCTGGAGGTGTGTTTGAGGTTCTTATCATGTTGGAAAACCGCCATGCTGCGCAGTTTCGGTAGCACAATGTCACACACAGTACATATCGTAATTCATCTCTTCCTCAATGAACCGCGGCTCCCAAGTGCCGGCAGCACTCGCGCACGCTCCTACTACCGAGCTTGACTGACCGCAAGACACAAATTATTTTGCTACTCATGTGCTGCCAGCTATTTACACAGTAACGGGCGAGTGACAGATGAGTGACTAAGGTGCCATTTTGGGGGGGAAATGAGTTGGAGTTGAATAAAGTATCTCTCTATCTATCCATCTTCATTTCCAGACTTAAAACTCATCTGCTCACTCTGACTTGTTCATGTTGTTGTTTTGTCTGTATTTTTAGAAAGGCGCTTAATTTAAATTTAAATGCGTGCATGCAGTTCCACCTCATTGACAAATTGCCCTCATGCATTCCTCTTAAATGCAATTTGCACTTGTAATTTATGTGTATGATTTAGGGGTGTGTCGCAAGATTTCAAGATTAAAATGCGTCAAGAGAAAAGCTCTGTCGCGAAATTAATTGCAAACACGATAAATTAAAACTAACTTTTCATTTTTCCCAGCCTCAATATGTTGCCGTCTGTCTGTTTTCCTCATCACTCCCCTCCAAACGCGCAGAAAGAGGCTGGATCCATAGAACAGCAGCGAACAAAGTGAAACTTTTTCTCAGTCACTTTGTCTATGCGGGAGAGGCGGGGTCCCTAGCATACACACACACACCAGAGTGGATGCTTGCAAAAGCCAAACGCCACATGTGAGAATATTATTAATGAGCCCATCAAAAGTATGCTGAATTTATTTGAAAGTGGTGGCAACATAAAAGGCTACAAAACAAATCTGCCCAATCTCGTGCATCATCTCGTGAGTTGGGTGTGTCATGACATCCCTAGTATTAAAACAATATGGAATGCCATTTAAAAAAAAAAAAAAGCTTTATTTGAATAAATAACAAAATAAACGACAGAATAAAAATATTAACAAATAAAAGTGTGGAAATAATGAAAATAAAAATGACTTAAAGTGAAATGAAAAGTGTCAAAAGTAATACAAATAAACTAAAAAATAATTTTAAATAAAGACTGAAATAAGAAAATATGATGACTTAAATAGTAATGTAACAAATGATACAAATTAAAATGACATATCAAAGTGTAAAGTATTAAAAATAAAAATGACCTAAATAAAAGTGTAAAAAAAGGACTTAAAAGTAAAAAAAAAAAGTGGTTAATGACAACCGGGAAATGTTGGTTTGAGGTGGTATTGTCCCTTGACAAGGTAGAATAAAGTTGTAGGTGAGCTGCGGTACTGACCTTCTCCCTGCAAACTTAAACGCGGCGCACCAAAGATTGATGGAATGTTCTGGAAGTGAAACCAGGAAGCGACGAGGGGTAGTGGTGGTGGGTGTTCCAAACAAGATATGAATCGAGGTCTTGCGCAACCCACTCGATCCAGCGTGTTTCCTAAATGTTCCTTTCTGTCCTCCAGTTTCCCCGGCTGAGAGGATCAGGTTCATCCTCGGCGAGGAAGATGACGGCCCCCCTCCTCCTCAGCTCTTCACGGAGCTGGACGAGCTGCTGTCGGTGGACGGGCAGGAGATGGAGTGGAAGGAGACGGCCAGGTACCCCCCCCCCCCAACTGTATGTTTGGCAGCAAGCACCAAGGGCAGGGTGTGTAGTGCATGTGGACAAGCCCTCCATAAATTCTAGCAGCTGGCGGGTGCACTACCGCTCTGCTTTTATCAGATGCATCCTAACAGGACCTGCTCTGTGGGACCAGGAAGGGGGAGAAACTCCCACGTGGACCACTCAGGAACTCATAAAACTTGAGTGACAACGTGATACCCATTAAACATGCTTAGGTTATTGTGTGTCCTGACATCACCCGGGTGGGCAAGGATCTAATGCTCTGTGATGAAGGCCGAGGTCTCCTCATAAGATGGCGTGCCGCCCACTGCCAGGAGCGATACCCGATCCAAAGAAACCCCATCCCTTCAGGACCTGAGGAGAATGGCTTCTTTGTTGGCGGTGACATCCGAGGCAGGATTGTATTATAAAGCATCCTTGTCCTCGCTATTACCTGGTCCTGAACCCCGGAAACATTTTCCAAGATAACCCCGGGAAAACTCGATAATGACACTTCTTGCAATGCTGAGGCAAAACACAAGAGTGTTGTTCTGGGAAAAAATCGCAATCCATCCTGTCCGCTCCTGGATTTTCATTAGTATCAATTCCTTACTAAGCCAGGAGACACAAACTCGACTGAGACCATATTTTGTGGCCGCATAGCTGACATCAAAGTTTAGTGTAAGAGAAAAATGACAAAACAATGTGTAACAAGAAAGTCAACACACAGGACAACTATTACGTTAAATCTAAACTTAACTTTAGCCAAAAAAAAAGTGTCGCAAAGCATGCTGGGATGCTGGAAGCACTTGCAGAGATGGGAGTGGTACACAGTTGCTCTGTGTTATCTACCCGAGCGGAAATGCTGTTTTTAGACTGAAACTAGACCAGACTTTTTTTGTACTGAACATCCAGGACACAGACGCATGTACGCGAGCTCTTCGGTGTGGTTCCAGTTCTGTGTCTAAGGTTGTTTTTTTTTACTATTTTGCTTTGCTTCCCCTCACAGTTATTGAGAATTCAGAATAAGTGTCACCAAAAGAAAACAAAGTTTTTCTGACACTTTAGTGCAGTCGTCCCTCGTTATATAGTGGTTTGAAATTTTGAAATCATTTGAATTATTAATTAATAACATAATTGCTGTTTTGGGGTTGACTTTGGCCTATTTTTAGTTGTGGTTTAATTGTGGTCATTAGGCATTGGTAATCAGAATAAGAAAAACTTTATTGCCATTGTAAGCGAACAATTCACGAACTAGGAACTTTCTTTGGCGACTCAGTGCGACGTAGAATTCTAAGTAAACATAGAGCATTAAATAAACATGGAACTAACTAAAAATAGAAACCCTGAGTAAAAAATTGAAATCACTGATAAGTAAAGGCATGAGGCTGTTTTAGTGCAGGTATTATAAGGTGCCAAAAATACTGATTATAAAGTGACCATAGTGCATTATGTAATGCACTAGTAATGTAAGTAATGTTTTGATACATTACCTTCAACACTGCATGGAGACCGGCTACTGAGCCAGCAGAGCTGAGCCAACATGTCATGGCTCAGATCCAGTGGGGGGAAAAAAAGGTTCTCCTCTGATTTTGTGTGGAAGTGGTAAGTATTTGGCTTCGTTGTCCTTCTTCCGGACTGTTATTTCATGTCTAGAGGGCTCTAATAATGTTTATTTAGAAAGTCATAAACAGGTTTTCTATGTTCTAACTATTCAAATATTCAATGTATTAATATTAAAGCTTATCGTTCGGAAACTTACTTATCGCCGTCTGGTCTGGAACCAACTGACCGCCATGAATGAGAGACAACTGTGAACTTGTGAATCATCCTGTGATTGTTGCCAACCAGCCCAGGTGTTGTCCACTGGGGTAGGCTCCAGCTCAACAGTGACACCTCAAAGCATCTATTGCATGCTGTTATTTTGGAGATGTCCATTGGATCCTGAGTGTCTCTCGTTTGTGCGCCCAGGTGGATCAAGTTCGAAGAGAAGGTGGAGAAGGGCGGCGAGCGCTGGAGCAAACCCCACGTGGCCACGTTGTCCTTGCACAGCCTGATGGAGCTGAAGACCTGCATCGAGAAGGGCGCCATCATGCTGGACCTGGAGGCGTCCACGCTGCCGCAGGTCGTCGGTACGAACACACTTAATTCCCAATGTCGCTGTCAATTATCCTGTGGTTTTTAATGATTTCCTCTCGCAGAGATGGTGACGGACAGCCACATCGAGAGCGGCCAGCTGAAGGTGGAGGTAAAGGAGAAGATCATGTACACGCTGCTACGCAAACACCGCCACCAGACCAAGAAGTCCAACCTTCGCTCGCTCGCCGACATCGGAAAGAGCGTCTCCAGTGCAAGCAGGCTCTTCTCCAGCCAGGAGAATGGTACTGCCAAAACCTTCTTCCAACCAAGTAACATTTTTTCCTCTTTTTTCCTTTACACTAACATACTCCTTTCATGCTTCCTTCCTTCCTTCCTTGCATTCTTTCTTCCTGCTTCTCTCTTTGGGCGGGCGTCAAAGCACGAAACCTCACTGAGCACCCGGTGCCTTGCATATCCCCACAAGACCCCCCAGAAGACCCCTGTGAGGTCCTGAGGAGCTCCAGCATGGGATACCTCTGTAAGTGAGGTCACTACAAGGGAGAACTTGTGGACTTGAGTGTGAGGAGAATGATGTTGTGTTAGGGTTCCTGGAAAACCTGGAAAAGGTCTTCCATAGTTTTGCATAGAGGACATAACCTTAGTTACAAAAATGACTAAACTGATAGTACTACCACTACTACTGGCAGTCCATGATAAGAGGATATCCAGACTTCCTGGTTTCCGGCCATCTCTTCCAATTGCACCAGGAGGACACCAAAGTGTTCCCAGTCCAGGCTGTGAGACATAATCCCTCCAACGTGTCCAATGTCTGCCTCGGGGCCTCCTTCTAGCTGGGCATGCCCAGAACACCTCACCGGGGGAGGCGTTCAGGAGATGTTCGGACTAGATGCGCGAGCCACTTCCTCTGGCTCCTCTCCATGTGAAGGAGCAGTAAATTGAGAGCTTTGCCTTCTAGCTCAGCTCTCTCTTTACTACGACAGCAGTGGAGCGAGCACATTTGCTGCAGCCTAACGTGTGTACAAAATCCCAGGGAAAGGATGCAAATCCACCCTTTTCGGAATGAGAACTATTAGGAGGTGCTGAGTCTTATCCCAGAAGCTTCACACTCAGCTGCAAACTGTCCCAGTAAACACAGCCCGATGATGCCTAAGCACCACTTCATCTGCAAATAGCAGAGACAAGATCATAAGACCCCCAAACTGGACTTCCTCAACTTATTGGCTGCGCCTAGAAATTCTGTCCATGAAAATTATGAACAGAATCAGTGACAAATGGGCTGCCTTGGCTGAAGCCAACATTAACTGGAAACAGGCTGGACTTACCACTGGCAATGTGAACCAGACTGTGATCCCCCGATAGTTGGAACACCCTTCTTGAAAATGGCGACCACCACCACCGGTCTGCCAATCCAGAGGTTCTGTTCCACACAATCTTGAATTCAGGACAAAACTCCTCCACCCCCAGAGCTTTGCCATTGACTTAGCAAGCCTTAAATCGGCAGCAGAGACAACACTCCTTTTCACGAAGACAATCTTTGATAGTTAACTAGAGAGTCCATGTTCATGGGCATTTTTGCTGAAGGAAAGATGTCTTTTTAAAATAGACAATTTACGTTAGCGGACAGGACAGTCACTCCTACAGCTTGGTCCCTGGTTCTATTTTCCCCCCTCAGGCCTAAACCACGATGACCAGCAACACCCATAACCATAACCCATAACCTTAACCTAACCTAACAATAACCTTGGAAAAACTCATTTTTTTGTAAAAACTAATCTAACGGGATTAGATTTGTCATGACATTATCTGGGAAGTCTTTTGATAAGATTTTAGAACCCTTGTTCATTCATCCAGAAGTGATTCGAGCTTAATAAGCCCGCATTTGCTCAAAGTTTCCTCCTGACTGAATCAAAGCATTACTCGCTAGTTGCTGACGTGTAAAGCTGAGGCATGATTGACTCCCCTGGCGTCGGCCCTTTTGATCCTCGACGCCTCCGGCCTAACGTCCTGATGTTTCTTGGAGCCTCCTTTATTCTCCTGTCTATCCTGGGATTCTTTCTATTGGCTGCCATGATTGAGGGTTTTTTCCTCACCTCTGTCGCCTCAGTGCTTTAGAGATGAAACTGTTGAATCGAGTTGGTGTTACATGCACATGAAACGGACCGGCCTCCCTGCAGGTAGTCCCACCACGGCCCACCGGAACCTCACCTCCAACAGCCTGGGAGACTTCTCTGACAAACCGGAGAAAGATCAGGTAATGTGGGCCTCTTTCATCCATCCCATCAAGGTCAACAACAAGCATCGCGTGTTGGACCTGCAGCCTCATGTTGTAGATAAGACCTCCAGGCTGACTGAAGATCATTGTTTGTAACATTTGTCAGTCAAGGTCTCGGCTTATCTTCTCCGTGCTTACTTATCTTGCTGTATAATTGCGATAAATCTTTCTATGTCGTTTGCCAGGACATACTGTTTGGCCAAAATCAAACCTTGATGCAGCAGTTTTGACATAAAAAAAAATAAATGTGTTAAATAGCAGCGTTTTGCGTGGCCGTAGCTTTAATGCTAACGAGTTCTGCTTAGCCACGCCCATTTCCAAAAAGCATAAATGTAACGTTACGTTCTGTCCAACGTAACCAATGCCATATGTCACATACAACAAGATAACGTTCAGGAATGGGACGGGAAGACACAAAAATGTTAGCCTAAATAGCTACGTGATGCTAAAGGGCTAACATTGCGCTCCCATTCTAACGGCAACATCCTGCTAGCTTAGCCTCCTAGCCGAAGAAAACGCTCCCATGTGTAGCTGACGACTGATACATAGTTGGCAGAGCTCGGGGGTGCATTTTAAGAAGTGTAGCGAAGCCTGCTTTAACAAAATCCCGCAACTTTACAAATGAGCATTTGAACTCTTAATGCTAGCTAGGTGTGTCCCGATACAACGTTTACACTTCCGATCCGATACCGATATTGTACCCTTGAATATCGACCGATACTTATTTTTATTTGGAACGAGAACTCTTTAATTTGAATTTGAATCTCAGGAGATCTTGCGACACCCGTAATAGTTAACGATTTGTCGTCTTATGGGAGTGTCCCATGTGACGCTGCTTCAAATGCGTAATGAGTTTGGTCGTATTAAACTTCCCCGGTTCTGTGCCACCACGAGAAAACTTGTGCATGACAAGTTTTGCACGCCGCTGCAATGTCTTTATTGTACTTTAGGGAAAAAATGCACACGGCTGACATCATCCTTACTTCATGCTGGGCTCTATCCGGCCACCTCTGGGTGGAGTCAGAGTCCCACTGTGGGAGATTTCAGATGCAGAGATTTCAGATTATATTTGTATTTTTTTTCCTCAAATTGGCCAAATATATGATAGCAATATTGAATGGGGACACCCATAATGTTAGCATCGCTACAGAAGTTTTACCTGCATTTGGTTTCTTTGTCGCTGTAACGCCGCGCTTTACTCGCGTTTAGCTGAAGAACAAGTTCATGAAGAAGCTGCCCCGCGATGCCGAGGCGTCCAACGTGCTGGTCGGCGAGGTGGACTTCCTGGAGACCCCCTTTGTGGCGTTTGTTCGCCTGCAGCATGCCGTCATGCTGGGGGCGCTCACTGAGGTCCCGGTGCCCACCAGGTAAGACGCAGCAGCCGTCATGTAAATGTAAAAAGTGTCCTCACACACCTTCTCTTGCAGGTTTCTCTTCGTGCTGCTGGGTCCCAAAGGGAAAGCAAAGTCCTACCATGAGATTGGAAGAGCCATCGCCACCCTGATGTCTGATGAGGTCTGTTTTTTACAGTTAGATAGCAGAGACTTTCAAAGGGCGAATGCATGGGCCAAAGGGAAACAAAGGTACTTACTTATAAACGCCATATTTTGCTGGGAATTGAGGAATCGGAGTCACTTTAGTGTCAAAGACTGCCAAATGGAAAATGCTACTAAAATGGTAATATTTTCTGCATATTATTACGATATTATTCTTCTGATAAACACACATTTTTTCTCAATTGAATACACATTTCATCTCTAAATATTTTTACTTTCTTCTCATAAAGTTTGTTGTTTTTTTTATCTCTTTTTGCCAACTTTCTTCTTGCTTTTTACCTTAATAATGACTTTTGCATTTTTGACTTTATTCTTGTAACATAACTTTTTCTGTAACAAATTACAACTGTTTGTTGTTTTGTTTTCATTAAAACAACAACTTTTATAATATGAACGTTTCAACTTTAGACTACCGAAATTACATTATTTTCACAATATTATTCTTGTAAAATTGCTACTTTTTCTTGATAAAAGTCATATTTTGGAACTGGAGTGACTATAGTGACAAACAAAGACCCCAGAATGGAAAATGTGGTCTCGCATGATCTGCCGCATCAGGAATGTTAACAGACCACCTGGCTGTCAAGTTCCCACAGGCCTCTGCCTTTCCCAGAATGCTCGATGTGTGTCAACAAGGCAGCGTAGAAAGAGTTTTTGGTTTTTTTCCCAGGATTTCCTCCAGTTAATCTTTATCCCCCGCTTTATCACACGCTTGAGTCACCAGCGGCCGTCCCTCGCACTGACACGCTGACTGATGAACTGTTTGCGTACAATGCCATAGGGAGTGACGCAGAATCCCAACTGTCGTTCCACGTTCAGGTGTTCCACGATATCGCCTACAAAGCCAAGGACAGGCAGGACCTGCTGGCTGGTATAGAAGAGTTCCTGGACGAGGTCATCGTCCTGCCCCCCGGCGAGTGGGACCCTGACATCAGGATAGAGCCGCCTAAGTCGCTGCCTTCCTCGGATAAGAGGTTGGAACTGCACAAAGCCCTCGTCTGCTATTGAAGGATGAAATGACTTTTACTGGATTTGGGGCTAACATTTGAGCTAAATGTAGCTGTCGTCCAATGACGGCCAATACTGATGCCAAAACAATGTACGTTTTTTTAAATAGATACACTGGATCTTAATACTAACATACACTAAAATATTAAAATGACAGCCTAAGATTCAGTTCATGATCAAGTCTAAACCAGGGGTGTCCAAATGTTTTCCAGCTGAAAACTGAAAAATGAAAGGATTGAACCTTTGATATTTTGAAAAGCAACACACGTACATATGCTATGAAGTTATGTATATTTCATGAAAAAACTGCATCTCAGGTTTGTCATATAAGTGAAAAAGAATTATTAGTATCAACTTTGTGTTTTGCTCTTTTTCCTCCCCCATTTTTGCAGTTTTTTTTCTTTCTTCTTACATAGCCATCATCAATTGTTTCCGTAATATTAGGGCATTATTCCAATATTTTGACTGGATTACCATAATATTACACAACTTTTTCCCCAATGTAAACTTTCTAGACGTGACAGCTTTATTTTGTTTTAGTTTGTTTCTTATATTACAACCAATTAAAAATGTCTTTCTTTAAGGGTACTAAAATTACATTACTTTTCCTCATATTATGTAAAATCACAACTTTTTTTTCCTCATTAGAATATATTATTTAACCTCTTAATATTTATTTTTATTTTTATAAACTTTATTTTCATAATATTTCAGGTGTTTTTTTTACTGCCATATATTTTTGACATTATTCTTTTAACATAACTTTTCCTGCAAACTTTTTTTTAAATTACATCTTTATTTGTTTTTTTGTTTTCAAAATACAATTTACATTTTTTTATATTTCAACATTATGCTACTAAAATTACAATTACAATTATTCTTATAAAATGACTGTTTTAATATTTTAGCAGCTTATAATTAATATTTTGACTTTATTCTTGTAAAATGATGGTATTATTGATTTTTTTTCCCCATTTATGCTGGTTTTCTGATATTGGTAGAAGGATGCTGAGTTTTGAATTGCCAGGCAGGAGGCCTAGAGGAAGACCAAAGAGGAGGTTTATGAATGTAGTGAAAGAGGACATGAAGGTAGTTGGCGCAAGAGAAGAGGATACAGAAGACAGAATTAGATGGAGGCAATTGATTCGCTGTGGCGACCCCTGAAGGGATAAGCAGAAAGGAAAAGAAGAAGATGCTGGTTTTCTGGTTAGATTTTCATAATGTGCCACGGCCAGCACTTTGGACACCTCTGGTCTAAACAATTTGTTTGTTTTATTTATTTTGGTAAAAAGAGAAGAGAAGCACAACTGGTTCTCCTAAACGTTCGACTGGTTCTCAAAAGTTGAAGTTTATAANTATATATTCATACTACCACAACCAGTCCAGGGTGTACCCCGCCTCCCGCCCAAAGTCAGCTGGGATAGGCTCCCGCACACCCGTGACCCTAATGAGGATAAGCGGCATAGAAAATGGATGAATGGATTAATACTACTACAAATACTACTACTACTACTAATAATAATAATTTATGATAATAATAAATTTTTGGATAAAATATTTGATTTTTTTGAATAATATCTATTAAAAATATTAAATGTGTAAATTATATAATTGTTCATTTATAAATAATATAATTACATTATTTTAATTTCTTATAAAAATATTATTAAAAATAACATACTGTTTCACATAATTTACAAAATACAATATGAAAATATTGTTAAAATTTATTATTTTCAATATAATACAAACTAATAATTTTAAAGCCAGCCTATCAGAGGGTGATTTAAAACAAAAAAGAATGTAATATAATACAAATTTGAAATATATGGTATATTTACCCGTCAGGATCTATGACTGTAATAAAATAAATACCTGAAATAAATATTGTCTGTGTGATAGCTGTGTCAGCTCTGTGTGAGATACACTTTTTTCTTCTGTATTTCATCCCCAGAAAGAACCAGTATGCCGGCTTGGAGGCCCCGCAGATGAACGGCGACGCCCCCCATGATGCGGGTCACCCTGGGGGAGGAGGTCACCAGATCGGCGAGGAGCTCCAGTGCACCAGAAAGTATAAAAAAACGTTTTAGCTTTATAAACAGACCTTTTGTGTAGTAGCATGAGTGTGTTGTTTGTGTCTGAAAGGTTCTGCGGCGGTCTCATCCTGGATGTGAAGCGCAAGCTGCCGTTCTTTGCCAGCGACTTCTACGACGCGCTGCACATCCAGTCGCTGTCCGCCATCTTGTTCATTTATTTGGGCACCGTCACCAACGCCATCACCTTCGGTGGCCTGCTGGGCGATGCCACGGACAACATGCAGGTGAGGGAAAAGATTTGTATAACAATCAGTTCTGTCTTGCAGCCGAGCAAAGACCAAATAAAGACCACATGTTGACCTTGAAGCAGGTTGGCTATCAGTGCTGACTCAGCACAGACTTTGCACTTTGCGCTAATTGGGAGGAACTGGAAACACTGAAGGCACATATTAAAGCCAGTTTGGGCTCTTGTGTATGTCTTGTGTAGGCAATAGTTGTTACTGTGCTTAACTGGTCGCTTTATTAGGCCTACGCTTTATTAGTATAATAATGAATGATAAATAAATAAAGACTTCTTCTAGCATTGTTTTTTCTAAAGGTTTCTCAAAAGACAATAAACAAGGAAGATGGGGAAAATGGTGCACCATCCCCTGATGAAGTGACTTTTCAAGAAAAAACAATTAAAAATAATACCAATAGTATAGTTTTTTTGCAAATTTCAGATGTATATTTTATTATATTATAATACAATTTTATATTGTTGTATTAATGTCAGTGCTATTTTAAATAATAATAGTAATTGGTCTAATTTAAAATTATATTATTGTCTTATATTTTGAAATATATATTTTTGGAGGGGGGCCGCACAGCCTATCCCAAAAGTCAGCTGGGATAGGCTTCAGCATACCCGCGACCCTAATGAGGAAAGGCAGTATAGAAAATGAATAATTGAATGAAATTGTAACTAAAAAATTTAACTTCTTTAAATGCTTAGTTAATATTTTAAATTTCAGCACTTGTTTTGAGGGAACAAAATGAAAATTGTAAAAATTTTCATTTATTTTCATTGAAATGATTACCTTCATTTATTAAAAAAATATATATATTTCATCACTGTTGAGAAAAAAGAAAATGGTCATCTGATTGTTGCTGACTGAATGTGATGTGAATGTGATTATAACACACACCCCCCCCCCCCTCACTGTCCCCATGCGTCTTTCAGTTGTTTTTCACGTGGAAAAACCCTCGTTTTATGTCATGAATCTTTCTGGTTTCAAAGTTACAAACACACAAATGTCTTCATCTGATTAGCAGCCGCTGTTGGCCTTGCTGCTTTCGCAGCGTTGGCCTTCAAATCCACATCCTCAGCTGAAGCTGCACGGTGGCGCAGCGTAGAGCGCCCTTTGGGATTTGAGCGGGCCTTAAATAACCGTAGATCCAGATTACTCAGTGGCTGCCTCGTCATGGCTGCGTTTCCACTGACCTCTACGTGTACGCTTCCCACAGTAAGCGCGAGGAAATCCTGATCTCACTTGATCTCTCTCCATGCACGCACGCGGAAACACACTAGTTTCATATTCTTACTGGACCTCTAGAAATCTAGTAAGTGGAACTGAAACAGGCTTGTCCAGATGGGCCGGCCCTGCAGGATGATGTGTGTGTGTGTGTGTGTGTGGGTCAATATAAAGCATACAGCTGAGAAAGGTAATAGTCAGAGAAAGATAATAGTCATTTTTCTAGTGGAATTCATGTGCATAATGTGTTTTGTAGGGAGTGTTGGAGAGCTTCCTGGGCACGGCCCTGACGGGGACGGTCTTCTGTTTGCTGGCGGGGCAGCCCCTCACCATCCTCAGCAGCACAGGCCCGGTTCTGGTGTTTGAGAGGCTCCTCTTCAACTTTAGCAAGTGAGTTAAAAAAAAAAAGAATGGCAGGAGAATCACAAGATTAAAATGTGACGAGATTTTTCGTTCAGAAAAAAATGTCTTGTGGGCACGAGGCCTGGGACGATAATTACACACGATAAATGAAAATAAACTGGATCATTTTATCTGATGTAATATATTGCCATGTGCGTGCGTGTCTGTTTTCCTCATCTCCCGATGAGGTGAGAGAATGCTGTCGCAAGTAAACATGGGTTAAAATAATACTCGCCGCGTCAGCTTTCCCGGAGCTATATGACATTTCTAAAAAAGAAAACGGAGATCTAAAGAAATAAGCAGCAGCATGGGAACTAGTTGGCCACAAAGTAAACATATCAGGTAAGTTTACATACATTTATGCAAGTTCATTGCTAGCAAAATCCAGTACTAGCAAGAGTACACAAGCAACTACTCTGATAACCCCCCAAATTCCCCCCAAATCTGACAGCCACTCAAAACCGCGGGAGACTCGTAATTCGCTCCGGATGGGAGCACGTCTCTCACCGGTGTCGCCTCCCGTGGGCAGGGTTTGCTATGCGATGAGTGGCGCCAATCGCAGTCGCCTCTCGTGTGTGGAGCCCGTACGAGTTGCGTGAAGAAACAGTGTAAAGGTGACTATAGGGGTGCTATTTCATCTCTACAGGGCTCTAATCATGTTGGTGTACTTAGAAAGTCGTAAACACTTTTTTTATGCTCCAAATACAAAAATATTCAATTTAATTACCATTGGAAAACTACATTATGGAAATTTGCTCATTGCGAGGGACGACTGTAGTAGATTTTGTCATTGTGCTTTTCTCACAAGAAAAGCTCAGCTCGTCGACTCAATCTCACATCACGTCGCGTCTTGTTTTGTCTCATAAACCGAGTGTTCCGTGACAACCTTACAAATTAGCCCACGGGCAATTTGAGCAGGCCCACCTGCTCCCTTCCCTGTCTGGAAAGCAATGTGCCTTTTTGGAAAGGAGTATCACTCGCAGCGCAAATGGCGAGAGACGAGCGTGAAAGGCGATGATGTCATCACTGCTGACTCATTCTTATTACTTATGCTGCCGCGTTCCACATGACTGCGGGGAAGCTGAACCACTTCCACTCCTGTTCCTGCTTGGAGCTCAAACAGTCCCAGTATTAGAAAGCAAACAAAAAACATGGCCGACGGCCTCCCTAAGCCTTGGGTGTAGTATTAGCGCTACATTCTTGTTGAGTATGTCAGTATTCTGACATCTTAGTTTTCTTATAAAGCATATGAAGACAGATAAATATACTTTATGTCATCTTTTAAATGAATGTTTTACATTCACAAAGGGCACCACCACTGTTGCTTTGCTGCGAGTTTGCACTTTTCCACATCGTTAGGTAAAAAACGCCTCCCACTTCCTGGCCATCTGACGTGTGTTGTAAGCAAATTGCTGTGATGTAGGCACTCGCCCAGGCCTCTGTTTGCAACTTTGACTCTTGAAAATAATACAAGATAAAGAACATTTGCGCTACGACATGCTGACTTTAACACTTGTCCACCTGACAGTTGGCTCCTTCCCCTGCCATTCTCTCCTCTCACCTCGTCGTCTTCTTACGTTACCGGCAGCCACACCCGCTCTCTTCCGCGGTTAATAATTCATTTCATTTTATAGCACCCAGTGAAGAATGGTGTTTCCATTCCAAGAACTAACAAAATGACAAGAAAACTTGCTGAAATTGTATCATTAAGTTCATTACATGATCATTTATTAATTGTGTAATCGATATGTTGCACGTTTTATTTTGACTTTCTTTTTTTTTCTGTGGTGCAAGGTTGGCAATTCAGTCAAAAGTTGGCAGGAGGAGTAATCACATTTTAATTACGTGATAGGTATGTTGCATGTGCACGTGCAAGCCATGCACCAGTTTTGATTTTGTGGATTATCTTTTTGGTGCAGGCTGGCAGTTATTAATAGTTGCTGAGTGTAGTGTAGTGATCGCATTTAAATTATATGATAGGTATGTTTTCACTCCTTTTATTTTTGTTGTTTGTTTCTGCGGTGCAAGGTGGTGGTTATCATTATCAGTTGGCACGAGGAGCAATCACATTGGTACCGTAGGTATGTTGTGTATACATGTGCCCGTGGATGAGCAAGCGTCCCACCATCTTTGATTTTGTTGATTATTTTTGATTCTTTTTGTGTATTTTTATGATACAAGGTGACAGTCACCACTAAAAATTGATGTGAGGGGAGATTGCATTTTAATTATATGATAGGTGGTCTGCCTCAACATGCGCCTGTGCATGAGCAAGCGTCCCACAATCTTTGATTTTGTGGATTATTTTGACTCGTTTTGTTTCTGTGGTGCAAGGTGGCAGTTATCATTAATAGCAGGAGACGTGATTGTATTTTAATTATATAATACTGTATGTTGTGTTTACATGTGTCCGTGCATGAGCAAGCATTACACCGGCTTCATTTTGTGGATTATTTTGACTCTTTCTTTTTTTTTTGTTGATTTCTATGTTGCAAGATGATGGTTATCATTAACAGTTGGCGTGAGGAGCGATCTTATTTTAATTATATAATGGGTATACTATGTGTACACTTGCCCGCGCATGAGCAACTGTCTTACCAGCTTTGATTTTGTGGATTATTTGAATTTATTTTGTTTATTGTTGTGGTGCAAGGTGGCGGTTAGGAGTGATCACATTGTAATTATGACATGTCTACATCCAGGCACACCTTCTCCCAAGTGTACCGGGCCTGACTCGAGCTCAGGGTACTCACAGTCGAACCGGATTAAAGCGACTAGACCACAAAATGACATAAACAAATGAGTAAATCTCCCTCTTTTCCCGCAGGGACAACGCCTTCGACTACCTGGAATTCCGGCTGTGGATCGGCATGTGGTCGGCCGTGTTCTGCCTGGTCCTGGTGGCCACGGACGCCAGCTTCCTGGTGCAGTACTTCACCCGCTTCACCGAGGAGGGATTCTCGGCGCTCATCAGCTTCATCTTCATCTATGACGCCTTCAAGAAGATGATAAAGCTGGCGCACCACAACCCCATCAACTCGCACTACGACGCCGACCTCGTCACGCAGTACGACTGCCGCTGTGAGCCCGGTACGTGGTGGACTTGAGAATGACTGGAAGAAATGAAGGACAGAGAAGACATGTAGATAGTATGCTAAGAACTTATATACAGTACTGCATACAGTACAACAAAAAATGCATCTCAGCTTTGTGTTAGCAATGAAAAGGTGTATTTTAAGTTAACTTCTCTTTGCTTTCTCCCCCGTTGTTCTTTTTTTTTTTTAATCTAAAAATATTTCCACTTTTTTCTTAAATGGTATTCATAAATGTTCTTGTAATATTATGACTTTATGCCTGTAGTATTTTGACTTTATATCCAAAACTATTCGAGAAATTACAGCTTTTTTTTGTTTTGTTTGCTTCTCATAATATTGCAACTTAAAAAAAACAATGTTTTTTTCTTTAACATTTCCATTCTATGCTACTAAAATGATGTTATTTTTTTCTCATAATATTACGAGTTTATTCTTGTAAAATTGCAACTTTTTTTTCTTTGTAGAATATTGCTTTTTTCTCTTAATATTTTGACTTTGTTCTTGTAAATTAGAGCTAGTTTTCGGTTCTCTGCTGTTGTTTTTTTTTTAATTTCCAACTACTTCAACTTTATTCTTGTAGATTTTCTTCTATGGCTATATTTATGACTTTATTCGCAGTGTATTTTGCCTTTATTCTTGTAACATTCTAACTCTTTCAGCAACCCAATGTTTCAAAAATTACAATTGTGTTTTTACAATTTTTTAAATTAGTTTTTGTTCATTATATTTATTTTGTTTCTCATAATATTACTTTTCATAATACTAACTTTTAAAATATTAAAAATGGATTTCATATTTTAACTCTATACTACTAAAACTACATTTTATAAGTTTATTTTAGTAAAATTGCAACTTTTTTCTCAGATTTTTTCCATCTATTTCAACTTTCTTCTTGTAAATTTTCTTCTTGTAATTCCTAAAATTACAATAAAAAAAATACTTTCTGTTTACGTTTGGACTTTAAAAAAGTATTTTTTTATTATTTCAAATTTATGAGACAAAAATGACCCTATTTTTTCTAATGTTATATTATTCTCATGAAATTAATTTTTTTTAATTTCAACTTCCTTTTTGTAAATTTTCTTCTCATAATTTTGACTTTTATTCATGTAACAGTATACCTTTTTCCGCAACCTAATTTTTCTAAAATTCTGACTTGCTTTTTTGTGTGTTTTTCCCATTAAGTTTTGCTTAGATGGGAATGCTACTCAACTGTACTCAAATCTTGCCAGATTCAAAAGTATCTGCAAAGATGATAAGACGTGATAGAAGCTTGCGTACGTTTGAAGATACGCCAACTCTTCCTATCATTGACCTCATTTCTTATTGTTTCTCTCTCAAGGGAACTTCTCGGACCTTTTTGACGCCGCCGCCTCGACAAACAGTTCGGATCTGGTATGTGCCACTCCTCTCCGACCCTTTGCCGCATGACGTCGAAGACACTAACGGGCTTTTCTTCCCTTCTTCTCGCAGTCGGAGAACGACACCTGGGCGTCGCTGAGCCGGCGCCAATGCGAGAAATACGGCGGGAGCCTGGTGGGCGAGGCCTGCGGCTACGTGCCTGACATCACCCTCATGTCCTTTATCTTGTTCTTCGGCACCTACACCTGCTCCATGGCGCTCAAGAAGTTCAAGACCAGCCGCTTCTTCCCCACCAAAGTGAGTGTGGACGACATTTAGTGCGTCTGTTTGGTTTGCAGAGGACTTTGTAAACATGGCAGCTAGCTACTAAGGAGCAACTAGTCTGGGTTCAACCAAGCTGTCACATCCATTCGTTACATTCGTCATTGTTTTGTGTTTCTGTTGGCAAAAGTATCCAAAAAACTTTTCTTTTTTTGGAAACTATTCTCATAATTATGACTTTATTCCCATAATATATTGACTTTATTTTTAAAACATTCTAACTTTTTCCACGACCTAATTTAAAAAAAATTACAACTTTATTTAGTTTTTGTTCTCATATTACAATAAAAAAACAAAAAAAAATGTCTTTAGTATTTCAACTCTATGCTACTAAAAGGACATGATTCTTTCTCATAATATTACAAGTTTATTTTCATAAAATTGCAGATTTTTCTCATTAGAATCCCTATTTTACTTTATTCTGATAAAATTACAGCTAATTTAACCTGTTTCTGCTGTTTTTTTAAATTTTGCAACTATTTCATCTTTCTAGTACATTTTCTTTTCATAATTATGACTTTATTCTCGTAATAATTTTACTTTATTATCATATCATTCTAACGTTTTCCACAACCTACTTTTCAAAAAATTACATCTTTATTTAGTTTTGTTTCTCATATTACAACCTTAAAAAAGATGTTTTTATTTAATATTTCAATCCATGGTACTAAAATGACATTATTTTCCCTCATAATATTACAAGTTTATTCTAGTAAAATTGCAACTTTTTTTTCTCGTTAGAATCAGACTTCTTCTATTAATTAATGACTTCATTGTTATAAAATTACATCTATTTTTCTTCATTTCTGCAGATGTAATTTATTTTTTAAATTTGAACTGGACTGTACCGCTTGGTGGAAACGTGGTTGAAAGTTTAGTCTCTGGCAGACGAGTCCTTCCCCCTCACAAAGTCCTTGCCTTTCCAACTTTCTCGATCTGTTTTCCAGGTGAGGAAGCTCATCAGCGACTTTGCGATCATCTTGGCCATCCTTCTCTTCTGTGGCGTGGACGCTCTGGTGGGCGTGGACACCCCGAAGCTCATAGTGCCAAGTGAATTCAAGGTACAAACCGTTTTACTGGGCACTCTGGCTCCTGCCCCTTCCAAATCCATGAATCAGGGGCAACTAAGCTTCTTTCCTATTCTTCCAGTCCAGTCCAGTCGCCTTGATTCAACTGTACCTGGATGACTGAAAATCCGCAGACATACCCCCACTTCTAAAGTTGCCTATGTAGCTTGTTGAGTGAACCATACAGGCGGTTCCTGGGGGAACGGCGTGACTGACCTGCCTCAAATAACATCTCGATTGCAGAAGAACACCGGCGGTGTTGTGGGTGCCACCACAGAGCTATCTTTGTTTGCAGTAATTCAGTGAATCTTTGTTCAAAGTCACTCAGCCAGCAGTCGGCGAACCGGTTCGAGATCGGAAATAATCCACAATCTACACACAGGTGTCTTCATGGTCATTTTGTTGTTTTCCAGCCTACCAGTCCAAGCAGGGGCTGGTTTGTTCTTCCCTTTGGAGGAAACCCGTGGTGGGTGTACCTGGCCGCCGCCCTCCCCGCCCTGCTGGTCACTATTCTGATATTCATGGATCAGCAGATCACGGCGGTCATCGTCAACAGGAAGGAGCACAAACTCAAGGTTAGTGCTGGCGTTTACGCCGCAAAGCCTCCTGGGAAACGGGGAACCGGATAGAAGATCGTGAGCGCATATTGCTTTCTAATCCGTCCTTCATCTTTGTCCAAATCCTGATTCATAATCTTAATTTGCAACTGGCTGCGTTCCCTGCAGAAAGGGGCGGGCTACCACTTGGACCTGTTCTGGGTGGCCATCCTCATGATGGTGTGCTCCTTCATGGGCCTGCCGTGGTATGTGGCCGCCACCGTCATCTCCATCGCGCACATTGACTCCCTCAAGATGGAGACGGAGACGTCGGCACCCGGAGAGCAGCCCAAATTCCTGGGTGTCAGGTGAAGGATTCTTCTGGTCTGGGCCAGGGGTGGGTGCACTTTTGGGGCTTGAGGGACACTTTTGGTTTTTATGATTGACTCCGCATTAGGGAAGAAAATCATTAATGGAGCTGAGAAACATAATCATCGAACGTGATGATATTAAGGGCTCTAATTTTGTAGACCAGGCGCAAGCAAAGGTGCGCCTCGCCGATGGGTGTGTTTTAGGTGCATTTTGCAATTTCGTGCCACGCGCAGCTTGGCGAAAGAGCGCCTCTGTCCCTCCTACCGGCGCAAAGTAGAGTAGAAAAGGCGTGACTGGGTTTGACACACTTGGGTCAAAACTTCACCAATCAAATGAGCTCCTCTCCTCACCTTTAAATGCGTCGCTAACGAAGCGAATTACAAGTTTCGGTAAATATGGATGAAGATAGAATGTGATGTTTTGGTCCGAGAGGTCCAAGCTCGCAGTGACCGAATTTATGGTCCCGCGAACAGACCTCCACGGGCTGATTATGCAGAAGTGTCCTGGGAGATTACAAGTATCGTAAATCAGGTTTGCCCTGATGTACCGAGAACCGTTGCACCATGTAAAAAACTGTTCAGTGATGTCAGAAGGCAAAACAAAAACTATCAGCGCACCGGAGGAACACGGTGGCCATAGGTAAGGTAAGCATTTTTCCCCACTAATAAAGACACTTGTGTTTAGTAACCTATATTTGTAATATGAATATGTAATATAATATGTATATGTAATATGAATAAACCAAAACTATGCATAACGGGGATGAAATCTGAAGCAACTGTGCATAAAAGACGCATTGCCAAGCTGGTGGTCTGGCCCTTGTCACTTGTGTTAGCATGTGAGATGAACTTCTATTACCCAATTCATTATCATCATTTTTGCAATTCTCCGTTACACAATCAAAGATGTCAATACGTTTGATTAAGCGTTTATTTACAATTAACCACATCATACCAGATCCACTGGCCACCGATGAGGAGGAGGGGGGCGGCGATTCGGGGACAGATGAGGTGGAGGAGACGGCGTGACAGAGGCAGACGGGAGAGTCAATATAGCTCATCAAAATGTATGTGCTGATTCAGATACTTTAAACAGTGGTTGTTGTGATTATTAAACGCATTCAAATGTGGCTGACATTGTGTAAACCGGGCTGTGAGCTTTTGGTGACAAGCGCGCCGGTCTGCCAAATTACTGCCTTTTGCCGAGAGTAGACCAGGTTGGAGCCGGCGAACTTTCAGCGCACTTGCAGCGGCGAAACCTTTTGGCACGAAATTGTCACTACGCCAGGCTGAATCAGTCAGCACCGCCACCTACTGCGCCTCGTTCTACCAAATTAGCTGCGCACTGTGTTGCGCCTGCTCCAAGCTGCGCAACTCGCAAAATTAGAGCCCTATGACAGCTATTTTGTCAACTGCTATTGAGAATTGTGCAAAAACCAGCCCAATGGTTCCCTCGACTCAAACCTATCATCTTGCATATATGATCCTGATTCTGTCACTACTGTGTATCCTCAGCTTGTGATCCATAGACATTAATAGGGATACATTTTTCTTCCTTTTCCAGGGAACAAAGAGTGACGGGCATCATCGTTTTCATCCTTACTGGACTTTCCGTGTTAATGGCCCCTGTCCTCAAGGTAATTTTCAAGGAAATATGGATTACTGTCACGCCCTTTTAGGACAAAGCGTTGTCACTTCTTTTAAAAAGTGTTCATCCGATTAGGAACACCCCAAGCGGACAAAATGTGATGCGAAATAAGCATGTTCCACTGTCCAATCCCTCATTATTTGTATTAGTAGTGCTACAGTAATAAGCTGTCAGGCTGTGAGGGGAGATAGTTGGAGCCACTACTCCCCCTTGTGGATATTTGTAGAAAACAAATTACACATAAAACTTTATGTTTTTATGTTGAAGTGGCTCCACAATCATGCACAGTACAGTCTGTTTTATACCGGGGTGTCCAAACGTTTTCTAATGAAAAATGAAAGGATGCAACTTTGCCACTTTGATACTTTGTGAAGCGACACATGCTGGTATGCAAAGAAGTTATGTATATTTCATATGTGTCAACTTTGTGATCTAAATGAAAATGTGTATTATTAGTGTCAAGTGTTTGCTTCTCCCCCCTTTTTCAGTTTGTTTCCAACATTACTTAATATATATAACTTCATTATTAAATAATCTTTGTAAATGTTCTTCTCATAATATGACGACTTTTTTCCCAATCTAATTTTCTAAAAATGACAACTTGATTTTGTTTTGTTTGATTCTCATATTACAACAGTTTATAAAAACAAAAACAAAACATTTTTCTTTATTATTTCAATTCTACTAAAGTCAATTCAATTCTACTAACATTATTGTTTCCCTCATATTAAGTGTATTGTCATAAAAATTGCAACTTTTCTTGTTAGAATAAGACTTTTTTTTCTTCGCTATCGATTTTAACGTTTTTCTTGTAAACGTTCTTCTGGTAATTATTACTTAATTACTATAATATTTTGACTTTATTCCCATAATAAACCTTTTTCCCCATTGTTATGCCATTGCTTTTTTCTAACTATTTCAACTCTCTCTTGTAACTTTTCTAATATTTATGACTTTACTCCCGTATCTTGACTTTCTTTTTAAATTTTGTTGAAACTTAACATAATTTTCTTGAATATTTTACCTTTATGCTGCTATTATTTTTGCCCTTAATATTATGAGTTTATTCTCCTAAAATTGCAATCTTTTGTCCTTCATTAGAAGACCGCATTTCTCTTAATATTTTGAATTTGATCTTGGAAAATTACAGCTATTTTTAAAAATAATTTTCCATCTATTTTAACTTTCTTCTTATAAATGTTCTTCTTGTAATTCTGACTTTAATCTCATAATCTTAAACAACCAGTTTTTCCTAAAATTACGAATGAATTTTCTCTATTTTTGTTTGTTTCTCGACCTAGAAAAATGTATTTTTAGTGTATGTAAAATAAATACATTAAATTTTATGCTACTAAAATGGCTATATCTTTCCGCATAACACTGTGACATTATTTTAGTGAAAGTCAGACTTTTTCTAGTTAGCGTGCAAACTTTTTTCCGCAGTATTTTGACTCTATTCTTGTAAAATTACAGCTATTTTTTCCATTTTGCAGGCTAACTAAAAAAACTGCCACGGGGCCGCACTTTGGACATCCCGTTTTAAAAGGACTGACAGACACTTGAATTACTTCTCCCGCCCGATTTAGTGGGTAAAGCCAACAGTCTAAATCTAGAACGTTCTGAGAAAAGCTGCTTGGTGATTATTTTTAAAGCGACTGCAATCTATTTGTGTTGTATTTGCATAATTGGCCATGCCGCCTGTGCATGTCATATTTATGGATGCTGTGGGAGAAAAAAAGAGAGCAAGAAAAAAACACAAAAAGATGAAAACAAGCTTAGAAATATAAATGCTGTAGAGCATCGCGTGTTTTCATTGTCGTCCCTGATTGTGTCCAATAGGACTATAAAAAGTCACTAGACATTCAATGTCCCACTGTAATGTACATTTACTTGTAAAATGTATTTGTGGCAAGCCTCCTCAAGTACTACTGCATTAGTTACTACTAAGTATATTTGTCCTAACTCCTTTTTTTAAAGTCAAATTCATTTGGATGTCCTCCCACGTGTTCTAGTTCATTCCCATGCCCGTGCTCTATGGCGTCTTCCTCTACATGGGTGTGGCCTCGCTCAATGGCGTCCAGGTGAGTCATTTTTTAAAAGAATTTGTAAAAAGCCATTTATAATTCTATATACACTCCTCCCTTGTTTATAGCGATTTGTTGGTTCCAGGTGGCGATACATGAATTTCCGCTATATAGGAGTCCATGGGCCGCATGGTGGATGAGTGGGTAGCATGTTGGCGTCACAGTCAGAAACGCAGGGTTCGAATCTCCGTTGGGCATCTCTGTCTGGAGTTTGCATGTTCTCCCCCTGCGTGCGTGGGTTTTCTCTCCGGTTTTGTCTCACGTTCCAAAAACATGCATGTTAGGTTAATTGGTGACTAAATGGTCCATTGGTATGAATGGTTGTATGTTTGCCCTGCGATTGGCTGGTGACCAGTCAGGGTGTGCCCCGCCTCCCGCCCAAAGCCAGCTGGGATAGGCTCCAGCATACCCGCGACCCTGATGAGGATAAGCGGCATAGAAACGGACGGATGGACGCAACATTGCATTTTCAAGTGGCTAACTCAAGGGAGAAGCTTGAAAATGTAGTCAAGTACTAGCAAGGCGACTTTTATGTGAAGTTTTATTCCAGTTATACCAGTCAAAGTTGGTTGCCTTCCATTTTTTAGTGGAACCTTGTTCTTCAGTTAACAAATTTACACTAACATTTTGCCTGGACATTTTGCACTTGGTGTACATTATTAATACACTGCATGAGTCCAGGTGTGTTCTTACTGTATTTTATTTAAACACAGAACATCTTTAGCTTTTTGCAAAGAAGCTAGCTCTCTAACAAAATAGCAACCATAGCCCGTCATCAGCGGTTGACTCTCAAAAACTCGTTTTTAAAGTTTTACAAACATACAATAATTCGGAATGCATATAAATGAAGAATGAAAAGGATAAATGAACATTTAGGATTAGTTTTAGGTTTATTGAAGACGTGATTCCTGATGTGTTGTCAAAGACACGTGGTTGCATCGAGCTACCACACGGACACCACCTTCCTGTTTTGCCATGAGTTATTTCCTAAATTTCGTCAGTGTCTTTCCCAAAATGCTTGAAACTTTCTGTGGCTCCTTTTTGGGTTATTGATGTGAGAAACACAAACACACTAAAGGCACACAACCAAGAACCACGCTAACATGCTAGCTGAGGTTTCACTGTACTATCCGCATTCAGCTAATGCTAGCTTGGTTTAATTGTTGAAAAAAAAATCGACCTGTGTATATGTTTACACTTATGTACATTATTATGTAATATAAGGGTTAGAAATGACATAATTATGATATTAAATGGCCACGGTTGCTTTTTTACAACCAAATTTTGTGCGAGAAAGCTATCCAGTCATCTAGCTAGCAAGCTAATTCAGATACCACAGAACAAAGAAAACTTTCTGCATATACAGTACAAGTATATGATGTAGAGTAGGGATTCAAAATGACATAAGTATGACTGTTAATGCTGTTTTAGGAGCTAATTTGTGCTTGAAAGCTAGCAAGCAGGCTAATTTGCATACAAGCAGGTGCATATACAGAATGTTGTGTACTATTGTGTTTTTCTAGCTCGTCACTTAGCCAGCTAGCAGGCTGGCTCAGCTAGTGGGTGTGAATATACGAAAAGGCGGTGGTTGTGTTTTTGTTTGTGTTTTAGTTCATGGATCGCCTGCAGCTCCTCTTGATGCCCGCCAAGCACCAGCCGGACCTCATCTACCTGCGCCACGTCCCCCAGAGACGCATCCACCTCTTCACCTTCATCCAGGGCATGTGTCTGGCTCTCCTGTGGGTGCTCAAGTCCACCGTGGCCGCCATTGTCTTCCCCATCATGGTGAGCACGCCCGTCCACCCCAAACAGTTGCAGTTCACCGCCATCTAATCCGCCATCTTGTTTCCTCGCCGGCAGATTCTGGCCCTGGTGGCCGTCCGCAAGGCCATGGACTACGTCTTCTCCCAGCACGACCTCAGCTACCTGGACGACGTCATCCCAGAGAAGGACAAGAAGAAGAAAGAAGACGAGAAGAAGAAGAAGCACAAGAAGAAGGGAAGCATCGACTCGGAGAACGACTTTGTGAGTTGGATACAAAACGACAACTGGCCTCCGTTTGTGGTTGTGCTCCTTTCTGTCTTTAATGGTGTTCCTTCCCTCCTCCCACAGTCCGACTATCCCTACCATGAAAATATCCCCAGTATAAAAATCTCTATGGAAATGATGGAGCAAGAGCCCATGTTGGGTGGAAAATCTTTACATAGTGAGTATTAGGCGTGTACCCGCTTTGACCCCCATGGCCCCTCCACCGTGCTTTTCCACGCACATTTAGGCTACGGTCACACTGCAGGGTAGGATTCCAAATTGAGATGTTTTGTTTAAAACACGATTTTTTTTACGTGGTGGTTGATTTTACCAAACAACTGCCACTTGTAATGTGAATGCAACGCGCCTGGAAAGGGGCGTGCATGCACAGAAGCACGACGTCGCTCGCATTTCCGTGTGTTTACGGAAGTAAAGACTGCTGTGGTGTGAGATCCAGTGATGTGCGATACCACTGATTTCATTTCTCATTTGATGCTGGTATCAGCGATACCAATTCAATACTATGTGTAAATTCACCAAATGTGTCATTTATTGATTTATTTTCAACCTTGAGGGATTTTGAGGCAGTGGGTGATTTACAATATAGCCAAGCTAATATGCAACATCAGAAAAAACAAAGGACAAAATCATATACCCGAAGCACCAAAAGCATCACAATTTTGATGAGTATCGGAGATATTGACCTTTCAGTATCAATCCGCTCATTACTAGCGTGCTGTCCTTAAAGCGTCTGTGGCGATTTCAAGGATGTTGTGCTACGGGAGTGAATATTTTCTCAACCAAATGATTCCGTGTAGAATTCCGTGTATGTCCACATACAAATGAGACCTGAGTCGCATTTGAAAAAATCGGAATTGTGCTGTTCACACTGACATGAAAAAAATCAGAAACTGGTCACACATGAGCAAAGAAATCAGGATTGACCTGCAGTGTGAACATAGCTTTAGTGCTTATGTGTCAGCATGCATGCAAAATGCACGTAAACAACTACACAAGCAGCAGCAACATAATATACATTTTTTCTTTAAAAATTCCTGCTTTTTGTTCATATTCTTCCCCACGCTCCGCAGGAGATGAATCGCAGACTTTCCTTAATCCCCATTCACCGTGCTAAGCACTGCTTGGAGTCTCCCACCGTGGCTGAGTACGTGAGTGACGCTGGCCGACAACCTCAACACCAGTAAAAGCCACAAAATGACTTTTTATTTTTTTTACCTCCTCTTCCAGCCTTGAGAGAGGTTCGTACACGAAAGGTTCTCCTCAGATCCGAATCGACGGCAACCCGGAGGACAACTGCTTTTTCTGGAAGAAAGCCTCCGAGACGGACCTGTGAAAGATTGAAGAGCAACTTATTATTGTTATTTTTGATTTTGATTTGATAAAATGTCCTTAGAGGTATTTTTTTAAGTCTTCTTTTAAAACCATAATGGCTGGAACTATATATTTTCAAATCGTCATTAGGATGACGAAGCCTCACGTGATGTGTTAATAATGATGATGCAAGGTGTGAGGCAGCCTGTTATTAATATATATCCTATTTTATGTAGCATCCAGATGATTAGGGTAAGACCGCCTGGATGCATTGAAGAAAGCTACACGTCTCACAATGTTTATATATATAATTTTTAAAAAATTATATATATATTTATATATAATGAATTTTAAATTTATAATATATGTAGTTTTACCCCCTGAAAAACAATGCAATCAATTTTTTTTAAACTCAAAATTGTGTTTAATCTTTTTTTTGCATATTTATTTAGTTGCAAATTTTGTCTTCTTTAGATGTAGCCCTTCTCTTTTTTTGGTCTCTGAGAGACCTTCATGTGTCATTATTAATAACTTCCGTAGTTCTACCTCTTATTTCTCTGTAGGTGCCAGACATTTATATATATAATATCAGCATCACATGTGCAATTATATTTAGGATTTTTTTTTTATGCAGTTTTTTTTTGTTCAAATGGAACTGTACAAAAGAAACAGTCAATTGCATAATTTGTTTTAAATTTTAAAGACGGGGTGCACAATAATCATCATCCCGATATGCGGGAATTCATTATACCGATAAATCTGATAACTGATCATTTTTCAACGCTCCAATGAGACAAGACTACCCACACTGTGCGGGTGAGCAAAACAAGCGCTCCTTTTTTTCCCTTTTGTCGTAACTTCCCCCTCAGCTCTCTTGTAAACAAACATTCACTTTCCAGAGACTTGCCAGAGACCTCCGTGGCGTCACACCGGCTGCTCGGACCGTGTGCCTGAATACAGTGCACCTTCCTGGGCTGCAGCAGTTGGCTCCCTCCGCTCCATACTCTGGTTCTCCTGACAGTAGTGATGTGGTAGTAGTAATGTCATGATATTTGATCGAACAAATCAACAGGTATACTTGGTCAAATCCAAATTTGTTTCAGTCCTAAGTTTAAAAAAAAAGGTATTAATATCGGTAAAATCGTGCATCTCTATTTTAAAAGCTTTTTTTATTACTATTTGACTGCATTTCCAGTGAAAAATCAAGTGATATTTTCATACCAATCAGTTCCTGTAGTGAATCTTTCTTTTTGAGTCTGATAATCCTTTTAAATGTGATCATATTTAAATCTGTTTGGTTTTGAAATGTTCTTTGTACGATGTCTTCCAATGCTTCTGTACCAAATCATTATACTATTTCGCACAGACTGTATATGCAAAACGTCATCTGATGAAATCCACAATCTATGCAAACAATGCCGCGGGACCCTTTGTTGAAGTATTTGTAAGTTACGTGCATGGTGAAGTGAATGTGACCTGCAAGGATGCCGTAGAAATACATTTGGACGCACTAAGTTGCTTTTAAAGCACAAAAAAGGTTATCAGTGTAGCTGTGTGATTTCTTTGTGTTGACTGGTTACTCAGTGACAACGTCATATTTTTCAAGTGTAGCCTGACACTTGTTTTGTACATGATGCACCTTATGGGCTCAATAATAATAAAAAAGACTGCAAAAAAAACATGACTTATGATTTATTTTGGTCAGATTAGGACTTTTCACCACAGAAGCAAAGCCAAACCTGCATGATTAATTACTGTATAGCAGGGGTGGCTCATTTGCAGTTCGTGGCTGTATAAATAATACATTTTAAATAAAAATTATATAATTTATAAAGAAAAACATTCATTCATTCATTTTCTATACCGCTTATCCTCATTGTGAATGGTTGTCTGTCTGCCTTGCGATTGACTGGCGACCAGTCAAGGGTCTACCCCGTCTCTCGCCCAAAGTCAAGAAAAACATTAAGAGAAAAAAACATATCTAGTGCGAATAATAATAATAGTTTAAGGAAAAATAACATTTTAGGACTATAAAATTATGAAATACTAAAAAAAATACTTTCTTAAGTTGTAATATTATGAAAAAGAAACTTTGTAATTTTAGATTTAAAATTAGGAATTCTACCAGAATATCATCAAGATATGAGGAAAAATGTCGCTTTAGTAACATGAAGTTGAAATATTAAACGAAAATGAACACCTCTGAGTAGCTTATTATTTTATAAACCCCACAGCCAACCACAATAGTCAACATTTTTGTCTGTCAACATATTTAGCATGCAGCTGCTTTTTTTTTTACACTAATTTGACAAAAAAAAACAAAGAAGAAAAATCATTAAAAGCAATAATGGGATAAATCAACAGTAATTCTACAAGAATTAGGCAAAAATATTAAGAGAAAAGAGTAATATTATGAGGAAAAATAACATTTTAGTAGCATAAAGTTGAAATAGTACAGAAAATATATTATTTTCAAGTTGTAATATTATGAGAAAAACATAATTTGGGGAAAATAAGGTTGTAGAAATATAATATTTTGGGAATAAAATCAAACAATTAAGACAAAAAAAAATTCTAAAGAGAAAAAAGGGCACAATTTTAGAAGAATATACTCATAATATTATAAGGGAAAGTAATGTCAATTTAGTGGCATCGATGTAAATGACATTTTAATTCATATTAATATATTATTAGATATTATTATATTAATTATACATTAAGAAAACATGTTTTTTAAAGTTGTAATATCATGAGAAACAAAAAAATGGGGCAAAATAAGTTGTGGAAAAAAAAGATGATATTTTGGGAATATAAAGTCTATATATTACAAGAAATACAAGGAAGTTGAAACATATGAAGAATTTTTTAAAAAGAGCAGAAAATAAGTTTATACTAATAATACGCCTTTATACCCACATCACAAAGCTGACATGCATTTTTTCTTGAAATACCTTCTAGGCATACCAATATGTTTTACTATACAAAATATCAAAGAGCCCCTTGCATCATTTCATTTCTCAGTATGCGGTGCTCGGTGGAAAAAGTTTTTGCTTTACTTCAAACACAAAAATCCAACCCGAGCCGTATTGATTATTTAGCTATGCAATTTCACCCCAGTGCTGTAGGTGGCAGTAATGCGCAATACACACCGTCTCTTACCTGCTTAAGGGTGACTTCCTTTTTAACCGCCGCTCTTTCTGCTGGATCTTGTGAGTCACTGCGCCACAATGCCATAATGCAAAATCTTTTCAAAGCAATAATATTTGACATTTAAGATAAAATAATACAAAATAACATCGGAGACCACTCCCACTGCCGGCCGCTAGATGGCACTGCTTCTCCAAATTTGTAGGAGCCCGTGAATAAACACAAAGCGTAATGAGAGCCTCCTAAGAGGCTTTGTTGCCGTGGTAACTACATGCTGCTTTAAAAGTAAAGACGCAAGACGGCAGGAACGTTTAGTATTCCTGGCGGCTGCCGAAAGGTGTGGCACATAATCCTAAACTCCTTGAGATTTTGAAGGAAACGCTACCATAATCCCACGGGAACTCCGCTGATTAGCAAAACGAGGAAGAAAAGGCGGAAGTAAAAGTAGAATGCATTTCGATTTGATAGGAGTACGATACGAAAACTAAATTGTAACTAAATTAAACATAGTCCTGGTATAAGATTTTCACCTCTCGAAGTAACCATACTAATAACAATAAATTATTATGATTGGAGTTTTGAATTTCGAACGTCAACCCAGTGATTCTACCTAGCAACAAAATCGTAACGTTACCTTTAACCCAGGGCAAAAGACCACACAGGTCCCTGTGTTTACAGCTGTCTCGGGCAATGCCTGTTAAAATGGAGTACTAAAACCGTCAGATTTCGATAATAAAATAGAAAATGTATGACAATAACGTCGTACATTTACGATAAAAGATCATAATATTACGAGAGGAAAGTCGCAACATTATGAGAATAAAAGTCATAAATTTCATTTTATAGGCATCGCCTGAGACCGCTATGAAACCGGGAGCTGTATGTGGAGGGGGAGGATACTAGAAGGTACCGGTGAGATTGATGCTAATCCATGCTAATCTTGTTTCTGACCAGCTGCTCTGTTTTGCTGTCCCGTTATAAATAAAAGCTTGTCTGAAGCACGAGGAAAGTTTCCCTCCCTCCTGAAGAACTCTGCTATATATTTTCCCTCTGACACGTATGACACAATGACATGTCAAATGACGCATTTTTCTCATAAAATTACGATTTTTAATCTCGAAATCGTGCGGTTTTTTTTAACGTGACCCTAATGCTCTGTTGTAAATGTTAAAGAAAATGATGCATTCAATTTTGCCTCGTCTCCTCCCTGAGCCACCACCTTATCGTGGTGGAGGAGTTTGCGTGTCCCAATGATCCTAGGAGCTAAATTGTCGGGGGATGTCATGCCCCTGGTAGGGTCACCCATGACAAAAAGGTCCTAGGGGAGGGACCAGACAAAGAGTGGCTCAATAGACCCCAATGATGCACAAGAACAAAGGACTTTATTTTGCCTCGCCCGGACACGGGTCACCGGGGCCTCCCGGTAGAGCCAGGCCTGGAAGTGGGGCACGATGGCGAACGTCTGGTGGCCGGACCTGCACCCATAGGGCCCGGTCGGGCACAGCCCGAAAAGGTAACATTGGACTCCGCCAGGGCTGCCCTTTGTCACCGATTCTGTTCATTACTTTCATAGACAGAAATTCTAGGCGCAGCCAGAGCGTTGACGGGTTTTGCTTTGGTGGCCGCAGGATTCAGTCTCTGCTTTTTGCAGATGATGTGGTCCTGTTGGCTTCATTGAGCCGTGATCTTTACCTCTCACTGGATCGGTTCGCAGCTGAGTGTGAAGCGGCTGGGATGAGAATCAGCACCTCCACGTTCGAGTCCATGGTTCTCGCCCGGGAAAGGGTGGAGTGCCATCTCTGGGTCGGGGATGAGGTCCTGCCTCAAGTGGAGGAGTTTAAGTACCTTGCGGTCTTGTTTACCAGTGATGGAAGGATGGAACGTGTGATGGACAGACGGATTGGTGCAGCGTCGGCAGTGATGTGGACTCTGCACTGGTCCGTCGTGGTGAAGAGAGAGCTGAGCCGAAGGGCAGTTTGCCTTGTCATGCAGGTACACGGCCCTCTAGAGGCACCCCCGTAGGGTTACAGTGTGCAAATGGAAAGCCATTTACTAGTAAATGGTGTCGGTGGGTTTGTGCTTGTGTGAAAGATGTTGTCCATAAAAGACGCATGTTTTCTCTTCCTTACATCCCCGCCACTAAAAGGTTGGTGTTCATGGTAACGTCCCAGGGCGTCGTTCCCAGCAGCCCTTGCGCCGCCTTGCTGACCTCTCAGCACTACCTGCAGCTCCTCCAGCAGCAGCACAGGTATGACTTGCATCCATGTCTTATGTATACCTGCAGGAAAAGTGTCGATCATACATGTTTTCCTCTGCAACGAGCGCAATGCTCGCTTTGTATGTATGACAAAATATTAGAAACACCTCTCAGTGTATAAATCTAATATATTGCATCTGATTTGAGTTACAGTATGGGCTGTGCTGTCCCACTTGGGGGCGCAACTGATTCAGTTAAGGAAGTTGACCCAGGCTGCGTCAAAAATGACACAAACACAGTAATTGTTTAAATGTACAAAGTCAAGACAACGCAGATACCAAATATGGACTGTACTTATTTTGCATGTTAATTGCATGATGATTATGGATCAGATTTAGCGCTATGCAAACTCGATTTTCACTATAAATGAAATACACCAAAGGCCGCCCTCCCCCGTCTTTGTCCACCCTGCAGGCGCAGCTATACAAGACTGAATGGAAGCCTTAAATGAAGCTTTTAAAGCGGAGTTGCCAGACCACCAAACATTTACAAGCAAAGGGTAAAAAAAGATACTACTTTCGTAAACAACAGCATCTAATTTGATGTAAATGCACACCATTTTTTGAAATAAAGGTGATTATTTTAATGCAAAAATACTATTTTGTTGGAAAGCCTGCAGATTTGTCTCATTGTTTTTTTTCTCAGAGCGTCCACTAGTTCCACTTTGTCCAGCTGTCCTTGAACGCACCAGTTGTGTGCTATCATATAAAGTGAAAGTTACTTGTACAGTAATCCCTCGCCACTTCAGGCTTCAAAAATATATTCATAAATGAATCATGCAGGTTTGTGGTTAAATACAGCCTATTATTAGACAAAAATATGAAAATTTGAGCAAAAGTGTTTGCTAAAAGCAAGCATATGCTGTAAGTATTGAACTAAAGTTCAAATATGAGGCGTTCAAAGACGCTGCGATGACATGTAGTTTTCTACACTGGTCACAAGATGTCAGTAATGTTTCTATAATGCAGGGCTGTCTACCGCTACAGATTTTCGTAGTCAAATCTAAATTGTTGCATTTTGTCCATTTTTCCAAACAGACTCATGATGTTTTTATAAGCGAACCGCTAATGGCAATCTCCACAAATAAACACATCTCATTTGGGGCGCCCCCCTCCTCAGCTAAAAACACTCGGATATAGAATTAATTGTTCTAGGTGTGCAAACTTTATTTTGATTTATTTAGTGACACGGAAAGCAGTTTACATAGATGTGTGCGGTGGGAGCTTCTGCTTAGCTCCAATTCCTCCGTGCGTTTCTCGCCTATGTTTATGTTCTTGACTTGACTTGACCACTTCCGCCCGGTTGAGTGGTGTGTGTGTGTGTAGACTCAGGGACCAGTTGAAGATCGGTGATAAAAACGTTGGCGCTGCAAAATCCAATATTATCCAAAGTTCTTGTCGATATTAAGACGTTAAACCAGACTCAATATGAACAAAATAATAATTTGTCGTCGGGTGCATACGCTGCCATCTTGCATAAGTTTAGGTCTTATGTTAAACACACATGTGATTTTCAATTCTTTATTAACATTCTGTGTACAGATGTATGCTCGGCAGCGGCTGTGAGCACCCTCAAGTAGTCTTGATGTACAATCTTGATCACATGACATTTTTATTTGATTGGACTACGAGATTGTACACGTGTGTTTGTAGTTGTGATATCTTGTTCATGTATTACTGCATATTGTATTCATATAACAGGCGTTAGTATTGCCAATAAGGGGTGGGAGTAAATAAGCTAGTCTTCCTGCCATTTACTTCCGTAAATGGCTTATTTTCTGTTATTATGTCGACTGTATTCGGTAATAAGAGTGTAAAGGTGGCTATATGGCTGTTATATAATGTCAAGAAGACTCTAATAATGTTAAAAAAAACTTTTAGACAGTCATAAACAGGTTTTCTATGCTCTAACTACAAAAATATTCCCTTTATTAACATAGAATCCAATATCGCAGAAATGTATTTTGTGCGGTTGGGATGACTGACATCAGAGTGATCACATGACATTTTCATATAATACAAATGCGAGATTGAGAATTATACAGTGGGCTACTCTAAGACGCCCCTAGTGTAATGTTGTGTGAGACACACAAGCACCAGACTTGATCTCCGGAAGAAAAGGCTTTTATTATTTTATTTGAATGATCTCTATCACGAGCTACTGTTAAGGCCGTAACCCATGCCAAGTTCAAACTCAACTATGAGCCCCCGACGTCACTTCCTGTCCTGCACGCCGCACTCAGCTCAACTTTTAGCACTGGGACACTTACAGCAACACACAAGCATGCGTCTTCTTTTTGTCTTAAATAGCTTATATTCTGTTATCATGTCTACAGTATTGGGTAATAAGAGTGGAAAGACGACTATAGGGCTGTTACATTATGTCTAGAAGGCTCTAATAATGTTAAAAATAACATATTTAGAAAGATGTAACATGTTTTCTATGCTTTACCTATGCAAAATGTTTGATTTGTAAATGAGGAATTCTAAATTCACTAATCATGGTAAAGTCTGGAACCAATTAACCACAATAAACGAGGGATTATTGTAACATCCTCCGATGCTGCCACAAATAGAAGTCACTTTGTGGCGAAATGCTGTTGCTGTGCGTACACATGTTGTCTGTTTTCATAGATTTCCACCTTTTTGCGACAGTCCTTTTGGCTGTCATGTGAACAGGTCAAACGTCAAAGTGTTCCTCCAGTAAACACCCTCTCGGTGTTTAGTTTTAGCAAAGGTTGCTTGCGTTCCTCCTCAGCCTGAAAGGGCGACTCTGCCAAATGACCCCAGTCGTCATTTCATCTTCAAAAGTCGCCTTTCGACATTGCACGCAGACACCAAGTATGTAATTACTTTTGAATCCCTTTCAAGACGAAAGCCTCTCTGAGCAACAACACCCTCCGTCCTTGCAAGTCGACTGCAAAACAAGGAGAAGCGAAATGCGTACACTTGAGTTTCTTCGCGTCTGCTTCCACTCAAACGCTGCGGTTTCCGCTCAGCTGCCATCCCCGAAAAACACTGGGGGGAAATTAAAGGGAAGAAAAGTCGACCTCAAATCTTATCCCAAAGAAACAAACTGTTTCTCGTCTTTGCAGCCCCGGGGTTCTCCTCCAGTGTGTGCCAAGCTCAAACGTCCCCTTTTTCTTTTGTTGATGGTTCCGTCAACAAGCAGCAAGTCGTCCTGTAGCGTAGTTGAATAAGGACACCAGAATATTAGAAACATCTCTCGGCATGTTGCAGACGCACCACAACCACAAACATCTTCTTCAGCTCAGTGAGCGCTTATACCGATGAGATTGTTTGTGTTGTGTGTTGCAGGTGTATCGAGTCTACGTGAAATGAACTATCTGACTTTGATGCCTCGACAGCTGTACATTTTATTGCACGTAATCCCAAATTTGTTTTTGTGTTTTATATTCGGTCATGACGACCCAAAAGATAAAAAGTCTCCACCAAACCTCAATTTGGCTTCAGCAAATGTAGACGGCAGCCCCTTCCTGGATGAAGACACGCTTAAAAAAATAAAAAATAAAGATGAAAGGTGGATATAACTCTTGAAGTATGTAACTAAATCACCCTCATGAACACTGCTATTAAAAAAATTAATACTCTGCACTGTCAGTCATTTGGATATATGTGTCAAATAGAACTTTTGTATTTCCCGTGGGAAATAATGGAAGTTAATCAATTCCACTGTTAAAAAAATCATAGAAAAGCACTCAGAGAGTGCAGACCTCCACCAAGTGCCATAGCAACCCCCATAATGTGATTTACACTTTAAATATTAGCCCTACATTTATTTTATCTGCATATGTAAAAGCCTTGACCATGAAAACATACCATCAGTAATTGGATTCATAATGATATCAGTATTATTTCAGTAGTTATTGACAAAACACATTTTCTGTAAGGGCGGTTTTCCTCTGGCTCCATAGTTTTTGAAGATACAACAAATCCCTTGGCACTGTCCGCATTCCACAGTGTCTTGGCTGAGGAACGGGATTTTGTAACTTTACTGACACCTAGTGACCAGTGCACAATACTACACACCATCTTTTGATGTGTCCTTGAATGTGTCAACAGTGGTGTCCAAAGTGCAGCCTGGGGGCTATTTGCGGCCAGCGGCTGTTTTTTTATTGGCCTGCAGCTCATTCTAAAACTATAATTTAACAAGAAAAGTTAAAAAAAAGACAGCAACAAAAATGGCAAAATAAGAAGTAATTTTGCTATAATAAAGTCAAAATATTAGGAGAAAAATGTTGAATTGTACAAGAATACCATTGCAATATTATAAACACTTTTTTTAAAGTTGGAAATTAAAAATAAAGCAGAAATGGGAATTTTCATTAGAATAAAGTCAAAATATCAAAAGACAAAAGTTGTATTTTAACAAAAAAGAACAAACGCTTACAAATATTGTAATTTTGGTAACATTGACTTGAAATATTAAAGAAAAAGTACATTTTAAAAAATAACAAATAAAAAAGAAAATAAAGTCATTTTTGGAAAAGTAGGTTGGGGAAAGAAATTATGATATAACAATAAAGTCAAAATATTATGTGAATAAGTCATGATGTTCTAAGAAAAAATTGTGTAAAGATTATTTGAGAAGAAAATTGAAAATATGCGGAAACAGAAAAAAATGGTGAAAAAAAGAGCAAAGCTGATACTAATAATAGTATTTGTCACCAATATGTCAAAGCTGAGATGCGTTTTATTCTTGAAGTAAATACAACTTCTTATCATATCTACATGTGTTCACAAAATGTCATTTTTCACTTTGTGGCCCTCGCTGGAAAAAGTTTGGACACCCCTGCTTTACGCCATCAAAATTCTGCATTTTTAGGGCTTTTTATAGGGTCTAGGAACGTTACACGTTTGTGACTGCTGCCTCTTTTTTATACAACCTCCCTTTTCCAACAAGTCTATCTGTTAACCCCTCAAACAAAACAATACCATAATCCATAACCCCTCCACTTCTTTTCTGCATCCTCAGAATCAGAAAAACTTTATTGCCATTGTAAGTGAACAATTCACAAACTAGGAACTTTCTTTGGCGACTCAGTGCAACGTAGAATTCTAAGTAAACATAGAGCATTAAATAAACATAGAACTAACTAAACATAGAACTTGAGTAAAAAGTTGAAATCACTGATAAGTAAAGGCATGAGGGTGTTTTTAGTGCAGGTATTATAAGGTGCCAAAAATACTGTTTATAAAGTGAGCATAGTGCAAATGTTATAAAGTGTTCATGAGTTCAACAGCAGCAGGAAAGAAACTGTTCTTGTGGCGAGAGGTTCTGGTCCGAATGGACCGTAACCTTCTGCCAGAGGGGAGTGGCTCAAATAGTCCATGTCCAGGGTGGGAAGGGTCAGCAAGTATCCGGCCTGCTCGCCCCCGAGTTCTGGAGACATACAGGTCCTGGAGAGATGGAAGGCTGCAGCCGATCACTTTCTCGGCGGAGCGCACGATGCGCTGCAGTCTTTGTTTGTCCCTGGCAGTGGCCCCAGCGAACCACACTGTGATGGAGGAGGTGAGGATGGACTCAATAATGGCCGTGTAGAATTGCACCATCGTCTGGACAGGCAGCTTGGCTTTCCTCAGCTGCCTCAGGAAGTACATCCTCTGCTGAGCCTTCTTGATGATGGAGCTGATGGTCTGCTCCCACTTGAGGTCGTGGGTGATGTTAGTGCCCAGGAAGCGGAAGGAGTCCACAGTTGTGATGGGAGAGTCTGTCAAGACGAGGGGGGGCAGGGGGGCTTTGACTTTCCTGAAGTCCACGATCATCTCCACTGTCTTCTGAGCATTGAGCTCCAGGTTGTTGCAGCTGCACCACGACACCAACCGGTCCACCTCCTTCCTGTAAGCAGACTCATCACCGTCTGAGATGAGCCCGATGAGGGTGGTGTCATCCGCAAACTTAATCAGTTTCACCGAGTCGTGGCCGGAGGTGCAGCTGTTGGTGTACAGGGAGAAGAGCAGGGGGGAAAGTACACAGCCCTGTGGGGATCCCGTGCTGATAGTCCGAGTGTCCGAGACATTCTTCCCCAGCCGCACGCGCTGCTTCCGGTCCGTCAGGAAGTCAGTGATCCACCTGCAGGTGGAGTCAGGCACGTTGAGCTGGGCGAGCTTGTCCTGGAGCAGAGCTGGGAGGATGGTGTTGAATGCAGAGCTGAAGTCCACAAACAGGATCCTGGCGTAGGTTCCTGGGGAGTCCAGATGCTGCAGGATGTAGTGGAGGGCCAGGTTGATGGCGTCATCTACAGACCGGTTGGCTCTGTAGGCGAACTGCAGAGGGTCCAGGAGCGGGGAGGTAAAGGACTTGAGATGAGGCAGAACCAGGCGCTCAAATGACTTCATGACCACAGATGTCAGTGCCACAGGTCTGTAGTCGTTGAGTTCAGTGATCCTGGCCTTCTTGGGGACGGGAACAATGGTGGACAGCTTGAAGCAGGCTGGGACATGGCATGACTCCAAAGAGATGTTGAAGATGTCCGTGAAGACAGGCGCCAGCTCTACCGCACAGTGTCTCAGGGTGGAAGGAGAGACACCATCTGGACCTGGAGCTTTCCGAGGGTTTTGCTTTTTAAATGTCTTGGCCACATTCTGCTCCGAGAGTGTGAGGGCAGTGGGGGAGAGGGGGGGCTCCAGGGCTGATATGCCTGCAATGTCCATCGTAGTCAGTGGGGTGGGGGAGGGGTGTGATTCTTCGAACCTGGAGTAGTGGGTGTTCAGTCTTTCTGCTAGGTGACGGTTGTCAACAGCGGGGGGGGCTTTGGGTCTGTAGTTGGTGATTTCCCTCAGACCTTTCCAGACAGAGACAGGGTTGTTGCTCCAGGACTTCTCCTTCAGATTTGTGTTGTACCTTGATTTAGCCTTCTCCACCTCCTTACTAAATAGGTACTTGCTCTGTCTGTACACGTGAGGGTCGTGGTCCCTCGCATCATTTGCTTCCCAAAAAGGCTGAAGAGGTCCTCCTTTTGGCACTGCCTAGCTCACTTTGCTCTTCTAATCCTCCTCCTCTTTCCTCCCTTCCTTATGTGAGTGCAATGCTGCATGTGGAACCTGTGTGTGTGTGTGTGTGTGCTCCAGCCTGCATCCAACCACCGCTAATGATGCCTCATCCTAGCCCCCGCTGACATGCGGATGTGCGTCTCTGCTAAGCCATAATCGCGTTTAAAATTGTTGCCATCACTAAGTCACTTGGTGGCACTCGGTGTGCTTACCAAACAGGAAGTAGCCCGCAGAAAAGACACTGTCGGGGATTTTATTGTCGTCATATCGTCATGTCGTCATTGTTGTCAATAATAAACATTACAAATAAATGTATGAGATGTTTTAACCGGTACATGGCGATGCTCGGGTAAAATAATGTATATTTCAAGTGGAACTGCATAAAACTATAAAAAACGGGCTAATTTAATAAGCATGCAATATTGTGCCGTGACAATGTAACTCTACCGGGGCACCGGTTGTCGTTCAAGTCTCCACATAATGTGTGGTCGTACTAAAATAGTCTGCAGAAACGCTTTAATCCATACTTTAATCCATCCTTGCAGGGTGCTGCTGTTTATTGTGTAAACCGAAATGCTGTCTCTCGTTCATAGCAGTTAATTAGTTAAGACCCGACCACTTTAAATTCATATCTGTGATATAAGATTCAATGTTAATATATAAATGGAATACTGTTGTAGTTGGAGCTTAGAAAACCTGTTTAAAATTTTGTGAATACAATTTTTAACATCATTGGAGCCCTGTCGACATGAAATAACAGCCCTATAGTGACGTTTACACTCCTAATATTCATTGTGCACATTACATTGGACAAGTCCTATGTTGCAGGGACTCAACTTGGCTTTTAGCTAGCAAACTAGCGAGATGTTAGCCTCATATTTATTTGTTCTAATAAACTTACCACTGCCACACAGAATGGGAGGAGAACTTATTTTTCACTCTGTCATAACAGACATGTCACGGCTGACTTCACAAATACATTCAGTGTTAAGGTAATGTACTGTAAGGTAACGTCTCATCAGTGTTTTGTGTCATTACTGCCGCCTAGCGAACAGAATACTACATATCGCTTGTATTTTAATATGTTTTGACTAATAATAGACCAGGGGTCGGCGACCCAGCCTCCTTGTTGTGGCTCTTTTTGCAATTCGCAAACTTTATTTCAACACCCGAATGGGAAAAACATGCAGTTTTGAAAGGAGTTCATTATATCTGACTTTCTGTAAGACTGTGAAAGCATCTTGGCTGAGTTTCGACTGACTGGATGAACGTAACAGCCGGTGTTTGCCTGCCTGCGTTGGTCCAGACGTGACAAAGGAGTCCACCTCACCCGTGTGTTTGACGGAGGGCTACTATTTGAGGAAGTATGGTGCGCATGTTTTTTTTTTTTGCATGTCGTGCTTCCAACATTGCATTTTTCCAGACAAGAGAAGCTATAATCCAAGCTTTTGCTGCAAAGCACACCACAAGCCCCTTGCGGTGTCACCACATGTTTGACCAGCAGCTGTTATTAAAATATACTCTTTTAATATCCGGCAGTGTTTCCCATACGTTTATTTGTTTGACTAGCTGGAGTCATAACTCTCCACCCTGGAGACACTCATCCGTCGTCGGCCAACACGTTGCCTAGCAGGTGAAACTTTTTTTTTCATGGGTTTGTGGCACACATCCATAAAATCAACAAAAAAACAACAGCAAAAGTGGAAAAAAATGGAGCAAAAAAGGCATAAAAAGCTGAAATGCTGATGCTAACATAAAAATTTGTCTTTAAATGTGTGAAACACGTTTCTTTAGCCTTTTAAAAAATTTAAATACATATGCAAATTTGACAATTGCATTATGTACACCCTGGCAACGCACCTCCACAAATGGCGAAAAATAAGCACAATTTGAACTGGTAAATATACACAATTCAATGTACACTTTTAATTAAACTGGTTTCAAAAGCGGGAAAGGAAGCGCAATTAACCTAAAAGAGACGTTTTCTTTGGGGTGGGTTTCACACCAGTCAGTGCAAAATAAAAAGCTGCCCTGAAATAAAGATTAGGCCCAAAACAAGCAAACAAATCAAAGGTTAAAAGCATTCTCAAAGCAACAATTTTGTATTTGCAATTACAGAAATGCAAAACCTGCTTCAAAGAACAAGTCTCTTAATCCTCCACATGGCGGAATTGTGCTTTGCAAGACATCAGAAAGCCTTTTTCTGTCACACACTATTAAAAAAGCTGTGTAACGTGGGTTCAGCAAAAAGACAGCAAAAAAAAAAAAACCTGCTAAAGGAATAGAAATAGGCCCGGCCGGTGGGCTTATTGACTAAAGCAAGCAGGAGGAATAAAGTGGCAGAACAAGAAAGCCAGAGGAGATGAAGACGATGGAGGAGAGTGCTGAGTCGAAGCTATGCTAATAACAAGATGCAGCCTTGTAAAGGAAAACATACTCATGGATAAATACATCACAGCAGAGGCGTGCTACTCTTTACAACTCACATTTCATGCTTAAATTACTGTTATCCATATTCCGCATTCATTTATGCATTATACCAAATGGTCTCAACCTGAGACCCACTTTTATTTGTCATTTGGTATTCTCCACTTTTTTAACCACTAATGTACCTATCTTTTGTTGCTCCTCGATTAATTATTTATATTTAATGTCTTTATTTATTCATACATACAGTAAACCCCACTGCAAACCACCCCATCACCCACACAATCCGAGTTTAAGCCCTACGTATGCCTCATACGCGTATTAAACAAATTTTAAAGTATGAAATGTATAGGTAATTACGCAACTATGGTGCATTCAAGGACCGCCAGACAAAGTGCAACATCTCACGCATTTAATGAAAAACATTATCAAAGAAGAAAGAAAGAGATTACCACGTCACAGCTGTGGGCTACCACACGTATGCTGTACGTGTTACCCGTATGTCACCTATTTATGAATTATTACAGACTTACAGTAAGTGAGGTGTGTTTTCTGCAGGAAAAAAACTTTCGGAAGAGAAAAAAAAATACAAATACCAAAAATCCATGACGTCGCAGGGTCGTGAATAATGAATGATTTAAGGCACACGTCATAAAATGTAATATTATGACGCATGCGAGTCCGTGAGGACCAGGTAGCTCTTTATGTGACAGGAACCAATCTCTTCTTTTCCTTTCTGCTTATCCCTTCAGGGATCGCCACAGCGAATCAATTGCCTCCATCTAACTCTGTCTTCTGTATCCTCTTCTCTTGCGCCAACTACCTTCATGTCCTCTTTCACTACATCCATAAACCTCCTCTTTGGTCTTCCTCTAGGCCTCCTGCCTGGCAATTCAAAACTCAGCATCCTTCTACCAATATATTCACTATCTCTCCTCTCGACATGTCCGAACCATCTCAGTCTGGCCTCTCTGACTTTATCTCCAAAACCTCTAACATGTGCTGTCCCTCTGATGTGCTCATTCCTGATCCTATCCATCCTGGTCACACCCAAAGAGCACCTTAGCATCTTCATCTCTGCTACCTCCACCTCTGCCTCCTGTCTTTTCCTTAGCGGCACTGTCTCTAAACCAAACAACATCGCTGGTCTCACCACAGTTTCTAAGGTCTTGTTAAACAACCCGGTCAGGAACTCTACTGCCACCTCTCCTAGACACTTCCATACCTCCACAGGTATATCATCAGGACCGAGTGCCTTTCCATTCTTCATCCTCTTCAATGCCCTCCTCACTTCTTCCTAACTAATCTTTGCTACTTCCTGGTCCACAACAGTCACCTCTTCTACTCTTTGTTCTCTCATTTTCCTCATTCATCAACTCTTCAAAGCACTCTTTCCATCTTCCCATGACACCACTGGCACCTGTCAATACCCTTCCATCCCTAACCTTCATCACCCTAACCTGCTGCACGTCCTTCCCATCTCTGTCCCTCTGCCTTGCCAACTTGTATAGGTCTTTCTCTCCCTCCTTGCTGTCCAACCTAGCATACAAGTCATCATAACCCCCATGTTTGGCCTTTGCCACCTTTACTTTTACCTTACGCAGCATCTCTCTGTACTCCTGTCTACTCTCTTCAGTCCTCTCAGTGTCCCACTTCTTCTTAGCTAACCTCTTACTCTGTATACGCTCCTGCACCTCCTCATTCTACCACCAAGTCTCCTTATCTACTTTCTTTCCAGATGACACACCAAGTACTCTCCTACCTGTCTCTCTGATCACAGTAGCTGTAGTTGTCCAGTCATCTGGAAGGACTTCCTGGCCACCAATAGCCTTTTTCAACTCCTTCCTAAAACACTCCTCCTTTTTCAGTTTCCACCATTTCGTCCTCTGTTCTGCCTTTACCCTCTTCATCCTTCTTACCACTAGAGTCAACCTATATACCACCATCCTATGCTGTCTGGCTACACTTTCACCTACCACTGCTTTGCAGTCACTGACCTCCTTCAGGTTACACCTTCTACACAAGATGTAGTCTACCTGTGTGCTCCTACATCCACTCTTGTATGTCACCCTATGTTCCTGTCTCTTCTGGAAGAAAGTATTCACTACAGCCATTTCCATTCTTTTTGCGAAGTCTGCCACCATCTGTCCTTCTGCGTTCCTCTCCTGGATACCAGGTTCCTCTACCTGGATATCTCCAGGTATGATGTTCTGCATCACTTCATCCAGGTCTGACCAGAATGTCTCTTTCTCCTCCATCTCACATCCTACCTGTGGAGCATACCTACTAACAACATTGAACATCACACCTTCGATTTCTAGCTTCAGGCTCATCATTCTATCTAACACTCTTTTTACCTCCAGGACGTTGCTAGCAAACTCCTCCTTCAAAATCACCCCTACTCCATTTCTCTTCCTATCTACACCATGATAGAATAGCTTGAACCCTGCTCCTAAGTTTCTAGCCTTGCTACCGTTCCACCTGGTCTCCTGGACACACAATATGTCTACCTTCCTTCTCTGCGTCATGTCAACTAATTCTCTACCTTTTCCTGTCATAGTTCCAACATTCAAAGTCCCAACTCTTAGTTCTAGGCACTTAGCATTCCTTTTCCCCCTCCTCCTACGGACACACCTTCCTCCTCTCCTTCTTCGGCCAACAGTAATCCAGTTTCCACCGGCACCCTGTCTGGTTTGGCAAAGTTTTACGTCGGATGCCCTTCCTGACACAACCCTCTGTATTTATCCGGGCTTGGGACCGGCACAATAAGACACTGGCTTGTGCCCCGTTGCGGCTACATTATGTGACAGGAGCCAATCACAAGGTTCAAAGCAACTCAGGAAAAAGTTTATCAACCCACCGGAACTCACAAGAGGTCATTCCTCTTTAGAACAGTCTGAGGTGTCATTTTAAAAAGAACGCTAAAATCATCACACAGTAACTTAACACCTTAAAGGTAGGTAATAAATATACACAAAAAGTACCAATACCAGTTTAGAATAAAAAACTATCATTAAAACGGCTTCCCATCATGCATCACTTCCCAGCGGTAATAACATTACAACTTTTTCTCTTAATGTTTTGACTTTATTTTTGTAAAGTGGTGGTGTTTTTTTTTTTTTTTAGATTTTTTTAGGTTTCTTATTAATTACCATTTTTACAAAGGGCTGAGGGCACTTTGAAAAAAACTGGAAAGCACTGCATTATAATAATCTCTCACCACTTTGACTTCTGTTGATACAACCTATTACTAATAAGAAAAAACACATTTTTTTTTGCCTAGATTCAACATTTTCAAGCATAAAAATAGCTAAAGAAAGGAAAAAATACAAATGTAAGGCATTTACATGATGCATTCAAAGACTTTGTGATGATATATAGTGTTCTACACTGGTCATTAGGTGTCAGTAATGTTACATTTATGACACCACAGCAAGTACTGCACACAACATGAAGTAAAAAAAGGAACCATGCTAACATGTGGGAGTACAGTATGCCTTATATGTCTACTATATTGGGTAATAGGAGTGTACCGGTGACTATATGGGTGTTATTTCATGTCTAGAGATCTCTAAAAATCATAAAAACCACATTTAGAAGATCGGAAATGGGTTTACTAACTAGCAAAATATTGTCTTTATAAATAAGGAATGCTACTTTGTGGGAATTCATTTATCACCGTCGAGTCCAAATAACCACCATAAAAATGGAAACTGGTGACCTTTTTGTTTGTTATGGAGAAAAACACAAGTTAAACACAGGAAGTGAACAAGTAAGCTCTGCTTCGTCCTACTCCTTTTTAGTCATAATGAATTGAAGTGCACGCACACACCCGCACGCACGCACGCACACACACACACACACACACCAATTTGCTGTCTGGGATAACAAGCCCTAACACACTAACAGGCCCTACTTCCTCTATCATCATCATCATGTTGTCCTGGATAAGTCATGAAACAAAACAATGTGTTTGTCATCTCGGTGAGGGAGTTGCAGCGCTTGAAACCTGGTAATGGTGCAGGGAAAGCATCCCTGTCAGGCTAATAAGCACACGAGAACGTCTGCCTTCTGTGATTTTACACAGGTCATGTCATTATGCGGCATGTCATGGGTGGTTTGCAGTACACGGATGCAAGGATTGGACACAAAGGGTGGGCAGCTTAGCAACGGTGCGGCAACACCACATTTGTTACTGCTGTTGTGTTCTTTCCGAAGCCTTACCGCCTTTCCCTGTTGGTTTGCCGTAGCACAGGGGTGGCCCGACGTTTTCCAGCGAGAGCATGAAAGGATGCGACATCGCCATTTTGATGTAAAGCAACAGATGTAGATGTGCTAAGAAGATACGTACTGTATATTTTAAGAAGAAAAACGCATTCCTGCTTTCACTATAATTAGCATTAACTTTGTTCTTACTGTTTTTTTATTTTCCAAATATTTCAACTTTCTTTCTATTGTTTGTTTATAATATAGAAACAACATTTTCTTTAATATCTCATCTTTATCCTAATAAAGTGACATTATTTTGTTCTCATGATATTACTAGTTTATTTTCAGAAATTCCAACATTTTTCTTTGACTTTATTCTCATTACTTTCTTGTAAAATCACAGCACTTTGTTTGTGTCTGCTGTTGGTTTTCTTTTTCCAGTTATTTTCCCTTTCTTCTCGTAATCTTCCTTTTTGGAATTATGACTTTATTCCCTTATTATTTTGACTTTATTCGATACACTTTTTTCCGCAACCTCATTTTCCAAAAACTTGTTGTTTTGTTTGTTTTCATAATACCACCACTTTGATTTAAAAAATATTATTATATGTAATATGAATACTATATCATTGTATATAATAATTGCAATAAACACATATTTTTCTTCAATATTTAAACTGTATGTTACTAAAATTATGTTATTTTATCGCACAATATTACATCGTTATTCTAACTTTTTCTTGTTGTATTACAACTTTTTTCTCAGAAATATTTTGACTTTATTCTCGTAATCCTGCTGATTTTGCCATTTTTGTTGCTGTTTAGTTTTTTTAGTTTTCTTGCTAAATTACATTTGTACATCGTGCTGCAGGGCAATAAAAGAACAGTCGCGGGCCACCAATTGCCCTCGGGCCACACTTGGCCACACTCGGGCCACACAGAATTTTCTTGCCGCTTTAAATTTTGCTAATCATTGCTGTTTTGTGGTTGAATATGGCCTATTATTAATCCAAAAATATGAATAATTATTATTTGGAAAATTAGGTTGGGGAAATATATAATATTATGGTAATATAGTATAATAATAATAAGTTATAATATTATGAAAAAAAAAAAAAATAATATCATGCAATTTCATTTAAATAAAATGAATGAATGAATAATTATAACATCAATAAATGTTATTTTAAATGATATTACATTTGAAATGATATTTAAATGATTAAATGTATAGAATAATATTATATTAACATACTGTATATATTAGATGTGCCAGATCTCGGCCCAGGACACCAGCGTCCTTTACCATGTCGTTCAAGCTCCCTGCATGCCCACCGTCCTGGTGGTCGGTTGTTCCTCAACTCCTGTTCGCACCTACAGGACTAGCTGGCGTTTGGGACCCTTGCCTTTGGTCTTCTCATAGCAAGGCTGCAGAAATGCAATCAGTTAGTTTATATCACCTAAACGGGCAACTCTACTTACTTTTTGTCTGTAGGTGACAATATCAAAATAAACGTATATAGAAGAGTCGTACACTTGAATAAACATTTTTTCAAACAGGTGCAAGTGAAGAAATAAGCCTTAAAAGAGCCACAAAGTGTCCAATTAGTCACACAACACAACAGCCTAGTCTTTTCTTTAGAAAGTTAACAAGCGTCACTTCCCTGCCCTTTTTACTCCAAACATCAATTACGACTCCTCACATCCAAATGTGACATTAAAAATTCATGCCTCTCAAATTCTTCCCCCTCCACGGCCACAAAATGACTTTTTGTTCTTTCTGTTCTGGAGCACGCCGCTCTTGTCAAAAATTTGACTGTCTTTTATTTTCTTTAAAAAAATTAAAATTTCCACTCATGCAGCTTCTGTTGCTGCCTAGTCTTTTCATACATAGTACAAAGAAAGACATTTTGACAAATGGGTGTACAGCAATCCCTCATTTATCGCGACTAACTGGTTCCAGACCTGGCTGCGATAAGTACATTTCTACTAAGGAAGATTCAATGTTAATAAATGGAATATTTTCGTAGTTAGGTAATAGAAAACCTGTTTACAATCTTCTAAATGCGGGTTATAACATTATTAGAGCCCTTAAGACATGAAATAACACCCCTATAGTCACCTTTACTTTTGTATTGCCCAATACAAACAATATAATCAGAGAAAATAAGACATATTAGACATTAAAAAAATAGTATAGACACACAGATTCTCAGATTTGTTTTGTTTTTTCTGCACAGCATACTTCCTTGCATTTTTAAATGGGCTTACACCTGTTTTGCCTAATAAAGTAGGCAGAATAAGAGTAAATGGTAAGACATAAATAAAACTCTTGATTCAGCAGTATCTGCTTCGCCTAACCCTGACACCTAGTGGCCAATGTAAACCATAGCACTGTGCTACATTCACAATTATAATGCTTTTTCTGCCTTGTAGTTGTATTTTAGTTCATTTAGTCATCTCATTTAGCTTTTTTAATGCCTGAAAATGCTTAATTTAGGCCAAGAGTAGGTATAACTAGCTTAAATATACACATATATATATGTTTTTACTAATAATTGTCCGTATTCAACCATGAACTCTGCACATTATTGACTGATGCTTTCTCCAGAACAGTAGGGGGCAGTAACCCTCTTGTTAGCACACTGCTAGCATCTTTTAGACAATTTTAAAATTGAAGTTGAACATCATTTTTGGCCAACTCAGTGTTAACCCTAGCAATTTTTAGCATTACAGTTGCCTCTGGAGATGGTGAGTTCAGTATTAAATATTCATTTAAAGTTGTTGTTGGTTGTAGCAATGTTATCTCTACAGTATGGCTGCGATGCCCTCCATTTTAGCTAGCCATGCTAACAGTGCTAACAGTCTGAAGTCATAACAGGTCGCTGGTTGGTTGGTTCTTTTTTTTTTTGCAGCTTTTTCTTCAAATATAGACGCATTATGGGTCAAAATAAGAGTTTTACCCTGATCATAGACAGGTGCTTATGTTGTAAGGTGCGTTGTTTATCCGTCAAAGCAGTGTGTGTACTTAATGCAACCTCTCTCATGGCTATTGTTATGCTGGAGCCTTGAAAGAGACCCAACGTGCATTCCTTCCTTTTGCATGGAAATCATTTCCTCTCCGACTGAGTCGAGGCCCGGCTGGCGTCCACCTACGACTTTCACAAGCTTTCCTAAAAAGGCACGTCTGAAAGCGCCACTAAGTTGGAACTTCAAAAGTGTAAAATTAATTAACCAATTTTTTCAATGTTTCCAAAGATGTATGTTTGCGTGTGCAGGGCTAGGGGGTACAAGGCTTCACATCAAATGTGGAGGGGTACGCCACTATAAAAAGCTTGGGAACCACTGCTCTGTAAAACCAGAGAGCTCTGATATTTTCCAGCACCTGCTGCAGTAACACTACTCAAAGATCCTCAACAAAACAAGAGCGCTCTATACCGACTGAAGAAACAACCTCTATATACTACAGGGGCGCTGCACTGTTTTTAAGCAGAAATGCAAGTAAAAAATCCCCAATAAGACAAGAGCAATGTACTGCTGTCAAGAACCTACCGAAAAAACTCTAGTCAAAGATCGTTTACACGACAGGAGAACTTGGCTGTTTTTAAGCACCTGCTGCAAAAATGCAAGTCAAAGATCCTCTTTACATCAGGATCACGCAACTGTTTTAAGCACCTGTAGCAAAAGCACCAGTTGAAGATCCTCTATACAACAGGAAAACGTATCTGTTTTTAATCAGCTACTGCAAAAAACACCTGAATGTCACTAGAGGTTGTGTGTAAATTCCCGTAAGTTTTTTGTCATGTTTTTTTCAAACACTGAACCCTCCCCCTGGGTAAAGCCCAACACCAAGGAATGTAATTAAAAGTGAACTTTATCCATCGCACCGTTCACACCCTTTTTTTCACCGCGATAAAGATTACATTTTGCCTGCCAGGTAAATAATCTTGTATAATATAAATATAAATGTGTGCGGAATAAAAGAACCAAACAATGAGAAGCTCTGTTGGTCTTTCTCCAACGTTCACACTATCGTATCCAGAGTGAGTCATCTTCACTGATGCTGCTGTGTTAGTTAAGAAATATTAAGAAATTCTAAAAACATTCAATTTCTTTCATTGATGCCAAAAGCGCAAAGCATTGTAATGCTACAATCGTATGAAATGGTAGAATTATGAATGGGTTTTGCTTTTATTTGGCTTAGCCAGAATCCTTGTGTTTTATCACATTTACCTTTTGATGGTTATCAATTCTTGACTTCAGCTAATACAGTGGTATGCAAAAGTTTGGGCACCCCTGATCATTTTCAAGATTTTCCTTTATAAAGCGTTAGTTGTTTGGATCAGCAATTTCAGTTAAATATATCATATAGCAGACAAATATAGCAGTGATATTTGAGAAATGAAGTTTTTAGGATTTACAGAAAGTGTGCAATAATTATTTAAACAAAATTAAGCAGGTGCATACATTTGGGCACACTTTGTTGATTTATTGATTTGAATACATTTAGCACTAATTATTAGAACACTAAATTTGTTTGGGCCGCACGGTGGCTGAGTGGTTAGCACATTGGCCACACAGTCAGGAGATCTGGAAGACCTGGGTTCAAATCTCCGTTGCGCATCTCTGTGTGGAGTTCGCATGTTCTCCCCGTGCGTGCGTGGGTTTTCTCCGGGTACTCCGGTTTCCTCCCACATTCCAAAAACATGCATGTTAGGTTAATTGGGGACTCCAAATTGTCCATTAGGGTATGAATGTGTGTGTGAATGTTTGTTTGTCTATATGTGCCCTGCGATTGACTGCGACCAGTCCAGGGTGTACCTCGCCTCTCGCCCAAAGCGACCCTAATGAGGATAAGCGGTATAGAAAATGAATGAATGAATGAATAAATTTGTTTGGTAAGCTCATTGACCCTTGACCTACTTACACAGGTCATGCCAGTCATGAGAAAGGGTATTTAAGGTGGCCAATTGCAAGTTGGTGTCCTCTTTGGACCTTCTCTGAAGTGTAGCAATATGAGAGCCTCAAAACAACGGTCAAATGACCTGAAAACAAAGATTGTTAAAAAACATGGTTTGGTGAAAAACGCAAAAAGCGAGCTGAGAAATTCCAGCTGTGAGGAACATAATAAGGTAATGAAAGACCACAATCACAGTTCTGGTTAAGGCCCAGAGTGGCAGAGCAAGGAACTTCTCAGACAAGCTGAGGCGAAGGATGGTGAGAACATTCAAACTCATCCCACAGGCCAGCTCCAAAGACCTCCAACATTATCTTGCTGCAGATGGTGTCCCTTTGCATTGGACAGCTACTCAGCGCACTTTGCACAAGGGGATGCTGTCTGAGGAAGAAGCCATTTCTGTGCACATGCCACAAACGGAGTCGCTTGAGGTATGCTAAAGCACATTTGGACAAGCCAGCCGCATTTTGGAACAAGGTGCTGTGGACTAATGAACCTAAAATAGAGTTATTTGGATGTAACAAGGGACTGTGCTTGGCGGATGAAGAACACAGCATTCCAAGACAAACACACCGCCATTCATAGTAACATTTGGAGGTGGCTCCATCATGCTATGGGGCCAGTACAGTTACTGACAATCTTGTTCAAATTGAAGGTCGCATGGATTCCAGTCAGTATCAGCAGATTCTTGCAAACAAGGTTCAAGAATCAGTGACAAAGTTGAAGTTGCGCCAGGGCTGGATACTTCATTCATTCATTCATTTTCTATACCGCTTATCCTCATTAGGGTCGCGGGGATGCTGGAGCCTATCCCAGCAGACTTTGGGCGAGAGGCGGGGTACACCCTGGACTGGTCGCCAGTCAATCACAGGGCACATATAGGGCTGGATACTTCAGCAAGACAACAACCCTAAACATTGCTCAAAGTCCACAAAGGCATTCATGCAGAGGAACAAGTACAAGATTTTGGAATGGAATCCCAGTCCCCAAACCTGAATATAACTGAAAATCTGTGGTGTGATTTAAATCGGGCTGTTCATGCTCGGAAACCTGACTGTTTTGAATGGTCAAAGATATTGTCAAGCAGAATTCAGACCCTCATTGGAAGTGTTTGAGGCTATTATTTCTGCAAAAGCAGGATCTACATAATATTGATGTATTTTTTCTGTTGGGTTGCCCATAATTATGCACCCGCCTAATTTTGTTTAAATAATTATTGCACACTTTCTGTAAATCCTGAATAATTCATTTCACTTCTCAAATGTCACTGTGTTTGTCTGCTATATGATATATTAAAGTGATTTTTGCTGATCCAAACAACTAATGATTTAGAAGGGGAAATCTTGAAAATGATCAGGGGTGCATGTTTAAAGCCAAGCTCCTATAGGTAGCCACTACATGGCGGGATAGGTCTTTCTATACGTTGCTGTTCATGACATCATTTTAATGAAATTGTACAACAAACGCCACAGTCAGCATTTTAAGATCTTAACCCAGCGACAACCTCCCCACCCTTCTGCCTTGCTGTACAGTAAACGAGATACCCTGTCACCACACCCTGCATGTGTGTGTGTGTGAGCCAGTGTCAGTGACAACATTAATATAAATGACACGGAGCAGTAAGTCAGGCAGAACGAGATCTCGCTTCAGCGCTCTCCAAAAATCTTTGACGCTTTCAAACTCAATTTATTTCCTGTCACCGTGCCGAGAGATCGTCTTTGATTGAGGCAGCAGATTTGTGACGTGATAGGGGGATTGGGATAAACAATAACCTCGATTTTTGGAGGTGCAGGGGTAAAACATTTTACATGATTGATATAATATAACATTATTAATAATCAATACATGTTATTGATAACTTTATTAATGATATTAACATATAAATAAAATATAGAGGTCCATCATGTTTTCATTGGTCAGCTACAGCATGTCATGTTCCTGAAGATGCAATTTCCTCCATGGTGGAGGTACATCTGATGATTTGGAAAGGTGGTGATGAATTGATTGGCAGGACGCTGACGCTGCATGGTTCTCCAGAGGAAACATGACACTCCCATTTGTGGACATCAATCTTGTCCGGCACGCTCACACAGAGACATGGACCAAAGTGGAGGAGCAGTGATTTATCACCAACTGCAAGATTTATGTCTTTTCATTTACCTTTCTGTTTTTTTGTTTTTTTTCTTAGACGGGCCCAATTGAGCATCTGTGTCACGTTGCCTGCAGGCTGCCGCCGAGCCATCTTCTGCGACATCTCCCTTCCAATAATTGTCCCTAAGTCTTTATCTGCCGAGAGATTTGACAGCAGCCTGGCAGTGACCTTGGTGAGTCATGCATCCGTCTGTCCCGCTTTTTGCTCGGCAACGCCACGCTAATTAACATCTGACGTGAGATGCAGATCCTCTCTGAATTCAAGGATTACTTGGCGACTAAACCTGAATGGCACTCTGAAGGGGCCCCGACCTCTGCCAAGGCCAAGCGATGCCCAACATTACATACCTCCTGCATACAAATCCTGTCACTCTTTCATTTCTTTCCTAACGCCATTGCGAATAACCCGCTTGCTTTCATGAGTTTTTTTTTACACACTAAATAAATGTCCTCAAACTGGTGCATTTTGGTGAGAATCTGGATAAAGGTGCAGATAAGAATTTATTTTGTTTTAGACGGGAATCATAAAAGCGCCACTTATCGGCTCACTCTCCTCCAGGAAGTAGACTGCTGACTAACAAACGAAACAAATGCAACATTCAATTCCCATATTTCCCCCCTCTTTGTGGAACAAATAAACGGTGATGGACACACACGGTAACTTCCTTTGCTGAGGTAATTACCCGTGAAAGCATTAGCAGCTAAATGAAGCCGTAATGGACCTCTTCTGTCAATCATCATCGCAACCTCGTCCTTGAGGGCAAAGGCTGTGATTGGCTGCTGCTTTGCTCTTTATTGCCTCTCTGTGTTCTGTCAACATGCTAACAGCGCGTCCCTAGCTGGTCCGTGTTTGTCAGATTAGCTGGGAACGGACGGAGGCAGATGTATCCTGGAAGTCAGAACACAAAGCCATAATCTCATTTAATCTAATGTAATATGTTTACTGCTAATCAGCGCTAACCAGACTCTTTTCCGGGCAGACACACTTAATTTAAAAAGTGCTAAGTAAAAAAAGTAGGCTAGACAGATCCAAATATCTATACTGTAGAATCAATACTATGTCTGTTTTATTGTGACTATAGTCATTGCAGGCAAAATCATAAAATTGTTCATTTTCTGATGCCGCTTATCATCATTTGGCCTATCCCATCTGACTTGGGTGAGAGGCGGGGTACAACCTGTACTTGTCGTCAACCAATCGCAGGCCACATATTAACAAACAACCATTCACGCTCATATTCACACCGATGGACAATTTCGAGTCGCCAATTAACCTAACGTGCATCTTTTTGGAATGTGGGGAGGAAACCGAAGTATCCGGAGAAAACCCATTCACATGCGGGGAGAACCTGGAAAGTCCGCACAGATACCCAAACGGCTATACCAACGCTCACTAAAATACTATTGGCAAAGCTGTTTACTTGGTATCGGAGCGATATCAATATTTAGTATCCCCCAGCCCTACTGGAAAGTTCTCTCCCACAAATGAAGCATCAAACTACACCAAAAGATAAATGCAGGCTGTGGCAAACAAATAAAAGATGTTATTGTTAGCATCTTTGGTTTTCTTAATTGCGACATTGCATAAAGAACAGATGCCTCCCGGCTCTTCCTCGCATTTCTTGGCATGTCACTAGAGGAAGGAAGGAAGGGAAGAAGGGAGAGAGAGAAAAAAGAGCCCTAGCTTGGCACCGTGCGAATAGCTTTGTACGCAAGCAACTGCGTTGATGGTAGAGAAGAGTCCCATTAATTTCACAGCGGGAGATGATGTTTGTGTTGTGGATGCATCAGTCACAGAACGGCTGTCTGATGTGCCTTGCAGTCTCATCGCTCGCATAACTGACAGCACCACCGCTTGCGTCAGTGTGACGGAAAAAGAAGATTCAAAGGTCCACTACAATACGCATGCCCTTGTTCATATTTTGTTACACACTGAAATCATCATACAGCATGGCTAACTTTAATTAGAGACAAATCATATTATTGATAATAGACATTGATTATTATTGTCAAATTAACCATATTGCGCTGAGCAGCCACAATAGGGGACATGCGTACTACGTCTGTTGCTATGCTCTGACTGTGTTACAGTCGAAGCGCTTTGCGTTTCTACAGTACAGTTATCACTGGGGATGTCCCGATCCGATCTTCAGGATCGTTGTCGGCTGCCAATAAACTGTATTTTGAAGATCGGAAAAGACGGGCTTCCACAACAAAACCACCCGACCACCATCTCCTGCCACCCAGATGAAAATGAAAACGCACCACCACCTTGCAGACATGTCGGTGGGGTACTGCGGTTAGGTTAGTTTCACGTTGGACGCCGGATATTTGCAGCTACAGCGGTTGACTTCCCTCCCTGTGCCCGGACTCCTCTGTCATGGTGCCGGGAGGTTCCACAGGAAGTACCGCTTCAGCCGCTGGTTGTTCTAAATCACACCACAAATTGATCTAATGATTAGTCAAATCATTAAGCCTACCCTAAGAATTGTAATGCCGGCTGAATAATTCCACGTCAGGATGGCTGTAATTCAGTTGGCCATTTATCTGCAAGTCAACACAGAGCACTCAGTCCTTCAACAAGACATTCCACTAGTTCCTTGTTCTACGCACTTGACTTCAAACGCTTGCTCTAACCATCATGCTGCACACCACTGCCCTCTATAGCCCACACACTAAACAGCAGCCTGGATCAACACAATAATCCCACCAAAGTATTTTGTCTGCCCATCCATCCATTTTCTAGGCCGCTTATCTTCATTAGGGTCGCCCATTTTTTCCAATTTTCTCTTTTATTGGATGGACTGACTCAGAGAGGTGTGTTACAAAAGCCAAACAATATTGTTGGTCGTGCTGTGTAATAAAAAAAGTAAATACAGCAATGCTTTGGTTGGATTATTTTTAATGCTTTGAAGAGCTATTTAAAAACCATATTCAATTTCACAAATTCAGGTTTGTGGCAAAAGTTTATTATTAAAAAAAGGATCGGTACCAGATCAGAACCGCGAGACTATAAAAAATTGTATCGGATGCCATAAAATGTGCATCGGGACATCCTCCTCATGACTGCAGTTTGATACCAACTCCGTGTCCCAAGGACTTTGACCAAACAAACCAAATTCCAACCATAAATACTTGACAGATGGCCGAAAATAAAAAGTGAACTGTTTTAGTCTGCACCATACAATGTAGAATGAGCCTTTGAAAAATTGCCGAGCAGCCTGAAATTCTAATAATTCCACTCCATAGTTCCGAGTTCTCCAATAATTGACATGTCTGATGAAGATGACACCTTGAAGCCATCCGGATATCCATTTCTTTATTAATTACAGTTCTATCCAATGGCCAAACTGTCATTACTTCTCTTCAGATGATTACAATTCCTTCAAAAATGATATGAGCATTGATATCGGTAGGTGTTGATATCGGCTCCATATTTTCACAAACCACGCCCAAATTTCAACCACGGATACTAGACAGATGGCTGATGATAAATTACAAATCATTTTAGGTTGCGCCATACTATGTGGGATGTGCCGTTGTATACTGATGAAGATGACACTGTGAAGACATCTGGATATCCACTTGTTTATTAATTACAGTTCCACGTAGAGGCAACACACATAGCATAGCAGCAAAGGCTGCTCCTTGCCATTAACCAATGACTCTCATTACTTCTCAGCAGCATGTAACTCGAACAACTCGACTCCACAAGGTCAGACTTCACTAACAACTGGTGTGTGTGTGATAAAGACGACACCAAGAAGACACCTGAATGTGCGGACCTAGAGGCAAAGTGGCGACAACAAAATATGTGGACCGTGGGATTGTTATAACCTCACTTCAGGTGATCACATTTCCTGCCAAACGGATTTGAGCGTTAAAGGTCGGGTTCTGATCACGACTGCAAATAGTGGCAGAAATGTATAACCGTTGGAACTACTTTCCACGTGGTCCGATTGTGTCCACATTTTCTGTGGTGGGCTCAGGCATAGACAGTGCATGACTGCATGATCCATGACCAATCGCAACAGGGTAGTTGTGGTCAGGGGCGTAGACTGCTGAATCCTAGCAGGCTGGCCAAGGGGAAAAGAATGCAGATTTATTCTGTATGCAACCATGAGATTTATAGAGTATTTTTAAAAATGATAATATCATTGTAAAAGCTCCTGAAATGAACAGTATGGGGACCACTTTAATGTGACTTGTCTGAAACAAATAAACCATCCCATGCCGTACCATCCCACTTTTCATACTTTGTGATGGTGTCACCTCTTAATGGTTTCACATTCCAAGCTTTTGCGTGACTTTTGAGGCATATAACATCCAGGAAATATCAGTTGCTTTGTTTAGAATTTTAAGCTATGGCTGTGTTGCATTGCACATCTTCTTTGGGTACACTTGCACATTCTAATTAAAGTGCTGTATCAAAGTTAATGAAGAAGTAGCAGGAAAGCGCCGCTTTACTTCCTTAATTAGTCATCCATGTCCTGAGGGATTTATCTTATGTTTGTTTCTGTTTCTTACCCAATTTGTTTTTACTGTTGTTGTTTTTTTTTTGGCATAGCCAACAGACAAACAAACCACTTTGAACTTATTCATCCTTTTCATTGGACGTTCATTCCTTTTCCTAATTCAGACTCCAAGACCTAACAATGCCTTTATCATTGTGGCTTATCAACTATTAGAAATAAAAAAAAAATAGCCTAAATCAGCAGCTATGACCATATGACAATTCCTTTGTTGACTTTTGCTGTTGTTCTACAGGACGTAGCCCTCTGAAGAGGTGGTTTTCATCTGGAAAGCCTCTCAGCAGAGCTCCTGGAGGGGGAGGCAACCAAGCTGCACCATCTGCCCGATATGACTGCCACTCGAAGTGACCTCGGAGCAGAAAGGATTTGTTGGCATCCTGACAAGGAGAGGGTAAGTGTGTGCAGTGATAAGTCGTGAATCACAGTGAAATAGGCAGCAAGAGGACGACGCGGAGGCATTAAAAAAGATCTACAGTATATATGGTAGGATGTTCAGTGGTGAGTCAGGGAGCAAACATCCGGGCCTACTTTTGCTTTCCACAAACTGGCTGTGCTGCACACACACACATGCACACGCACACATACACGGACACGCGGTCATTAAGCTGACATCTGTGATCACAGACCATCGGGCTGTAATTGCCGTACTCAACTCTCCATCCTGCTGCTGATGAGGGCTTTAATTGAAAGTGGACGTCATGGACACCTGCGTAGGCTCAGCCCATACGATCAGCCTGACGTTAGTCCCTTCAGCTCACACCCCTGCATTCTCCACCTACATAATACTGTATGTAAAATATGTACTATGTTAGTACACAAACAAATGTCTATTCCACTGAAAATGATAGTTACTATAGATAGATACTATAGATAGATTTATATTACAAAGTATCACAATCCCGAACCTTATGACTAAATAACGTAAAGTTGTTCAACTATTACATTTTCACCCTATATCTATAATTATTGAACTTATTGTTAGACATTCTGTAGCCATTTATCATTCAACAATGTTTCCGTCAACTCTTACCCTTTTAATTGTCGAGCTTTATTGCGTTTTGTCCATAGTTAACTCATAATTATTCACACTAATCGCAGATAGAAATACGTTTATCTTTATAGTAAGTAGGGATGGAAATCTCTCTGTGGTACACGATTCAGTACGCAACTACAACAATAACTACTTCAAATTTCATGTAAAGGGATATCAATTTTGGAAATTTTATTTTAAAAATACACAGTTACAAATCAGTTTTTTTATGCCAGCATTTTGTCCCACTCTGTTTTGCGGTCCTTGAATGCACCTTCCCTTTTTCCACCTCACATTTGGTCCCAAATCCTAATATTATGTGGGAATGCATAAAGATAATATTTGATGACCTTACTGAGTGCTAATGTGTATATTTGTGTGATGCACTTTCTGAAAAACAAACGTTTGTACTGGTTAATTGTGGCTTTTTATTTATTTAATGTTATTTTTTTATGTTGTTCCTGCCATAATTTTACACAACACATAATACACAAGACTGGCATGACAAAGAGGTCCCACCTGAGATGTTTGAAGGCGGCGCCTCATTTGTGTGGTAATGACTGGCTTTTTCAACAGGACAACGCTGCACTTCATTAAGGATTTCTTCCAGAGGAATAACCTCACTCTTTTGAGCCATCCTACATGTTTGCCTGAGCTAAATTCAATTGAGAACATTTAGGGATGGATGGCAAGGGTAAAAATGGACATCAGTTCCAGACAAAGGTTGCCCACCGTTAAGCCATCGTCACCATGCTCAAAACCAATTTTTGATCTGATTAACAAGAACGGCACAGCTACTCATTACTGAGTCCTTTTTTGAACATTTTATTTTTATTTTAGGGTTTTTCTGGGTTTTTTTTCTCCTTGTTGACTGGGGAGGATATACATGGCAGGAGCTTTCTTGACAATACCAGAACATCAAACTATTCGCTGCCTCACTCAACTTTAACTTGGATGAGCAAGTGGTATAAATCTATTCAAATATAGTTTTTATAGGTGCTGCTAGCAAATCTAGATAATTGGCTAACTTCTAAAGTTCAAAGTGGTTGCCTAGGAACAATGGCACGCACAGAGAAAACTTATACTGAAATAGTCAGATGAAAGGAGGACGACGCCTCGATTGATTACGAGGACATTCTCAAAGGCCAAAATGTAATATTATGACACGCCTTAAAGAAGGGGATCAATGGTGTACAGAAGTGTACTACAATACTAGCAATAGAAGATTTTATGCGTCTGCAATCATAATTTAGAAAGAGTCTGTTCATATTATGGTAGGTATTGCCCATCTGGAATCAAAATCAGTGAAAATTCTCTAAAATATCCATAGTGATGTGTGAGTTGCCAGACGAAAATGCTACCTTATGTGCTGCTTAAGAGTTTAAAAACCATATGGAAGAAAATAGAGCATTATGAAAGGATGTTACGATTCTGCAGGATGATATCAGTGCATTATTGGAAGATAATGCTGCTGTGTGCGCTGGTCTTAAGGAGGCTATGAAACCTATGAAAGAAAACAGAGCATTAGGCAAGGATGTCAGGGGTCTGCAGGATGACTTCAATGCATTATTGGAGGACAATGCTGCCTTGTGTGCTGCTCTTTAGGAGGTTAAAAACCCTGTGGAAGCTTTATGCAATAATGTCAACGTTCTCTCAAGGCACTATTGGAGGATAACATTGCCTGGTGCACCACTCTTGAGGAAGAGAAAGAAGCAAAGGAAAAAATATATAATTGATAAGATGGATTAGAATCACAAATGAATGAAGTGATCCTCACAGGATTCCAAATTACACCTAGGTTAAAAGATAATAGCTGAAAACAGATGAGAACCAGATGGAATGGATTTTCCTTCAACAAAGCAGTTTGCCAGCTTCCTACAATCAAAGAAGGTAGCTGCAGATATCAACACCATCGACACTTGCATCCTACAGTATGGTAGAAACAACACCACACCTGACAATGCTGACATTGCCAAGAAAGCACGAGACTTGAGGAAGCAGGGAAGGATACAAAACACTTTGAGCATCAACAGTAGAAACTAGGAAAGAAGTTTTTTTTTGGTTTACACAAAATACACATACAGTATATACATATATACAGTATAATGTATTAGCAATTGACGTGATACAGAGAGGGTGTCATGGGGGTTTGCTGGAGCCTGTTCCAGCTGATTTCGGGTAAGAGGCAGTTTACACCCTGGACTGGTTGCCCGTCAATCACAGGGCACATATAGACAAAAAAACATTCACACTCACAGTCATATGTATGGACAATTTAGAGTCGGCAGTTAACCTAACATGCATATTTTTGGTATGCGGGAGGAAACCGGAGTACCCGGAGAAAACCTGAATTGTAACATGAATTGTTTGAAATAAATTAAACCATAACCATAACAACGGTTTTAACTTTAAGAAATAAACCCTACTAAATGCAGGCTCTGGAGATGAATCCACTCACAAAAGCCCAGTAAATGTTTAGACTTTCACAAGGCCTCCGAATGTCCCTCATCCTGACTAAGCAAACACAAATTTGACCTCAACTTGCCGAGCGTGTTTGCATTTTATTGAGCTTAGACAACAGCCAGCTTGACCAAAATAGCTCCCGGCCTATAAAACCTTTGGAGAGTCTCACTTAGATGTGGACTCTCTTAAAAGTTGAAGAAATTGCTCGGCTGGGTGATATATGTACCGTTGGCAAGGACGTCTCCACCCAGGACGATGTCAGTGCAGATGAAGTCGCCCCGATTTGACTCGGCCCAATCACTTTAACTGGACCATTTTGAATGACTCATCATGAGAGAATTTCTCATCAAAACAGCAGGATGATAAACATCCACGAGTGGATGTTCTTCTACTATGGGTGTGTGGTTGAAAAATTTAAAAATGGAAGAATGAACACAATCCAATATGCTTGGATTTAGGCAATTTCCCCCCCTTATGGATCTACAAATAATCTGTTCCATTGTTAAACTGCCCCCTTTTTTGAAGTGTACAGGTGAATTTCCGCAGAGTAGGATTCAATAAATTCCATTCAATAAAAGGAAATTTTAGTTGTTATTGTCACGATCCGGGTGTTGTGCGCGTGACAGTTTAGGTTTTATGTGGGGTTTCCTTGGTTGTGGTGGTTTCCTGTTTTCGTTGCTGGTTAGTTTTCCGTTGATTAGACACACCTGTTCCTCATTTGTCCTTCTTGCTATTTAAGTTCAGGTGTGTGCATCTTGTGTTTGTCGGGTCATTGTAATTTTGTCATTTTGCCATCGGATGTCGTGTGTGCTTCTGGTTCCTGTTTTTGTTCCTGCCCCGCATCTTTATCATTAAAAGACTCTTTTTCTGCACCTTACCTGCCTGACGTCCTGCTCGCTGCTTCCCCGGGGTTCTCGCTATGCCGCGCCGAGCTAACCGAGCGGCGGATCCTGACAGTTATGGCGTGGAAAACCTCTTTACGATCCTCTCAATTAGGGGTTTTACCATTATAAGAGCCCTCTAGACATGACATAACTCCCCTATGGTCACATTTACATTTGTAACACCAGATAAAATTAGAGTAAATAAGGCGCATTAGACATAAATAAGATAGCATAGACATGTTGTTTTTTTCTGGATAGCGCGCTTCCTGCGGTGGCTATTGTTTAATAAATGTAGTCTAGTGGCAGCTTTACACATATGCTATACTATAGTTGACAAAATAATAAGTAAGTCAGCCAATTAAGCCATTTAAGTCAAATAAAACTCCTGCTCATGTGTGTCACAGTAAATGTGTTCCCTAGGGCACCTTTGAGGCGGGCGGGCAGGAAGTGACATCGGGTGTTCAGAGTTGAGTTTTAGCTTGTTGTGAGTTATGGCCCCAACAGCAACAGCTGTGGTATTATTGTGATTATTATGTTGTTGTTAAACCTGCAATAAATGCCTGTTGTGGCGATCACGTGTGATGCTTGTCTTTCCAAACAATTACTGACACCTGGTGGCCAATGTACAATACTGCTTTCACAATTACAATGCCTCTCCTGCCTTGTGTTTGTATTTTAGTTCATTTAGTTGGCACGATGTTCGAACCGCGAAGTAACAAGGGACAACTGTATTCCATTTGAGACACAGCCTTACTGCTTTGAATGCCTGTCATCGTACTTCCTGTCTATATTCTTCCTCTTCTGTTGACGCTGATCCTGCTTTTGCAAGAAGTGGCACTTAAACAATGCCAAAAAAAGCAGATTTTGATTTGATGTTTGGTAGCCTTGTTATTCATCTAACATGCTAAAAATGTTGTTTTCTATGTAATTTTGTAATGCAGGATGTTTAGAACAACCCACGAGAAATGAATGGACCCCGGGCCGCACTTTGGACACCCTCGTGCCAACATGTGTCGCTACTTTAAGTTGCAAAAAGCCAAAGAAAAACCAATTGTCTTACAGGGTTTGCTTACATCGGCTGAAAGGTTTTCAGAAGCGTATTTTTGCTGGATATAGTATTGAAATAGGAAAGACCCTAGTGGGGCAGGATTACTAAAGCTTTGCTTCTTCCTACTCCTTTTGGACATGTGGAACCGTCAAGTGTATTCCAATGTCATTTACATGCACGTTCAAATCAAATGAAACCATTACCATTACCATTGCCAAAAGGAGAATTACCAGAGCAGCTTCACTCTTCACCTGGTGACCTGCTTGGTTTCCAAAAGGACAACAGACCACACTGCTGCCCCCTAACGGTGAGTGTGTGACAATAACATGGCCTCAAGTTAAGGCAGAATCTTGCCTTGTATTGGATCTTGTTTTGGATCTCATCAGCATGCGCAGGGGTACCTAATGAAGTGGCCAGCCTCTCTCTCTCTCCTTCCCTCCCTCCCTGTCCCTCTCCCTCATCCTCACTCTCTGTCTAGGTCACTCGGTACCAAAGCAGGAGTTCTGAAGAGTACTGGGTGAGCAGCTCTGGTGGGCTGCGTTTCCACACCAGAATAAGGACCACCGGCCGGACTACCCGCTCCCTGCCCGACAGCCCGCATGGAGACAGCAACCGGCCGCAAACGCTGCGCCCCTGTCCGCTCCCTGGCGGAACCTTCTTGTCCGGTCTGAGGGGCGGCGGCGGAAAGACGAAGTCTGCAGGATCACTTTTCGACCGGAGAGGAGGATTTTTTTTTGGAAGGCGAACTGCTCCTCTCTCTCGCTATTGCCTTTAATGGAAGGAGCATCGATGAATTCGGATAAAGATGTTTACCTCGGCAGAGACAAAGGCATCATGCGGAAAAGAGCCTTGCTCCTTCGGAAGGGCTGCAGCTTTGAGATTACCAGGTAAGAAGATGCGGAGGGGGGACGCTCACTCTTTGCCTTGGGGACTTTCTACTTTGCAATCTCGATCACGTCAACTTTCTATTGCGTCCTTTCCACTTTTACGCCTCATGTTCCCCCCATGTGCCACCCAAAACCAATCAGTGTGCTCGGTGGCGCTTTGGGTGCTGTAAAGCACGCACCTGACTCTGCAATGTTGGCATCATGTTGGCCTTTTGGGATGAGATGATGCCGGTAGGAGTGTTCTACCGGCATGACACTGTCATCCCAGGGACATTTGGGGGTTCTTTTGGGGAGGAGTGTCACTGACTGCACCACTGAGCGTGTCATTCACTGTCTTCACAAGTATACTGCCAAATAGTGTACTGTAGTATTATTGCGACATCATGCAAACAAGACAGCGTTCACAATACTTGATTCATTCCTTCATTCATTTTTCTATGCCGCTTATCCTCACTAGGGTCGCGGGTATGCTGGAGCCTATCCCAGCTGGCTTTGGGCGGGAGGTGGGGTACACCCTGGATTGGTCGCCAGAAAATCGCAGGGCACATATAGACAAACAAGCATTCACACTCAAATTCAGAGTCACCAATTAACCTAACATGCATGTTTTTGGAATGTGGGAGGAAACCGGAGTACCCGCAGAAAACCCACGCACGCACGGGGAGAACATGCAAACTCCACACAGACATGCCCAACGGAGATTTGAGCCCTGAACCTCCTGACTTTGAGGCCAACGTGCAACCCACTCATCCACCAGGCGGCCCACGATACTTGATATATTGAGCAGTTGTCAAAAATCTGCCAAAGTATTATGCTATGTTTATTAAAAGTACAAAACAGCTTTATATACAAAGTGTAGCAGGGCTGCCAATTGTTCCGGGAAAAAAAAATGTAATCAAAGCAGTCATGGTTTAAAACTAGTTTGGTTTCAGGACCCACAATAACTCCTTACTGACATGAGGGACGTTTTTCAACACAATTGTTTCAAATGTCTTATCTTTATTTAATAAGAAGACAGGGCGCGTTGAATTGGAGGAAGTGCAAAATAACACAGCGTGCCAGCACAAAACAAGTTTTGTCAAACTGTAAATGATAATAAGTGCAAAGACGTCCTAGTTTGCTCCTACTGAAGCTCGGGTCACGGGTTCTCAATAACGACGCCAGTTGTGTTCCATTGTGGAGCCTACTTTGAAGCATTGTACAACTAAACATGTAAATTATAACTTCAACATAAACAGAATACATTTTAAGAAATGTGCTAGCTCGATGCTAATTTAGAGAGGAAATATATATATACATCATATTTAATATACGTCATATTTTATGTACGTCATATATATACGCATTAGCGATGTTGCATGGAAATTTCAATCGCCTCCAAATATAACAATAAAGAGCTGCTACATCAAAAGATTAAAATACCCAAACCTGATAAGTGAAGTCCGTCCATCTGTCTTCTATGCCGTTTTTCCTCACTAGGGTCGCAGGTATGATGGAGCATATCCTAGCTGACTTTTGGCAAGAGGTGGGGTACACCTTTAACTGGTTGCCAGTTATAAGTAAAATTGGATTCAATATTATTAGATGCAACATTATTGTAGTTAGAGACTAGAAAACCTGCTCATGACAATGAAAATACTAGTTTTCAACCATAACTAGAGCGCTGCAGACATGAAATAACACTCCTGTAGTCACCTTTAGACTGCTGTTATTCTTTGTTTTCACAAGACAATGTTCAACTGTCCTGCACAGGCTATGGGATCCCTGCAGGGACATATATATAAATATCACCTCACGCCCAAAGCCAGCTGGGATAGGCTCCAGCATATCCGCGACCCTAATGAGGATAAGCGGCAAAGAAAATGAATGAATGAATGAATGGTCGGGTCTGTGACCAATTAACAAGGGACGACAGTAACAATAGGCCACAGTCAACCACAAAACAGCGATAATGTATTAATATATTTTGAAAAGCCATGATAGCGTGAAGCCACGAAATGCTGAATGCAGAGTCTTCTGAAATCTCAAGGCATTTGTAGACACCCATAATGTTACCAAAAAATACATTATAAAGACAATAATTGTATTTTTACACGCAGAAAACAATGCAGCGTAATTATAAATGACGAATGGATAGAACTTAGTTGGTGCAGACTGGACCGAATTAAGTAGTGTTTCTCATCTTCTTTATAAATTGCTGGCACTTGCAACTTTGTTTAGTCCCATGGCGGATTATTTAGCACTTGCACTCAATAAAAACAGTGACAGTGAGTCAGCAAGGTGCAGAGTGCTTTGTTTGGGCACTCAATTCTCCAGAATGATACAGTACAGGGCAATTGGACTAGTTTGCAAAACTGAACAAAAACCTAAACAGGGACTGGGGCGTACCAAAACCGAGGTTTGACTGTATCATAATGTTCTTTTTTTGTGTTTTGCTTTTTTTTCTTTCTTTTTTTTTAGCTTTTCTGTGTTTTGTACTTGGGACTTTTCTGCAAAGCAGTACCTTCTTGTACATTCCCGTCCTGGCTGCTCAGTATAATATGGCTAATATGATTTTGGCAATATGCTGGTCATTAATGGCCGTGCGATCGTAGCTCCAGCAGGCTTATTATGGTGCTTTTCCTTAACTGCCCCCTCGTGCCCACCTACGCTCTAATTTTCCGCTATTTTCAGTCGGCCTGCGGAGGTGTGCAGTCGTGCAAATTTACCAAGGAGTCTCGCCTCGCTGCTCTTCTAGCTGATGGCTTTAATAACTGTGAGAGTGTGTGTGTCACAAGAATAGATTCGAGTGCACGTGTGAAAGAGAGCCGTCTTGCCAATTCAGAGTTTTGCAAAGCCCTCAGTCACATGACTCACGAGGCTTCCTGGAAGACACTAAAAGTCTGGCAGGCCATCAATCAACACTAGCCTTGAGTTCTGCTGCGTGGGGGCGAGATAAAGTAGATTCTCCATAGCGAGAGTGTTTTTAAAAGAGCCTCTAGTGAGGAGTTCTGTGTGTCATTCATTGCGTTGCCTGCTTGAGGGGGAATCACTGAAAGGAGTGTGTTGTCTCCTTTTTTCTCCATCCTTCTTGCCATGTTTGGCCTTAATGAGAGGATGGAGGTGATTTATTGGTTACATTATCTCCTCCACCACAACGTTAGGTATCCCTGAACACAATAATGAGAAGCGATACAAGGGATGGATCAACTGACATAAAAAAAAAAACATTGTGTTGTGCATTAAAGGGCCACTTCCTTATCGTGGAGGTTAAGGAAAAGGGTCGTACCATTGTTGATGGAGTAGCGTTGTGTCTCACACTGGAAAAAGAGATCTGTATTCCTCTAACAAAAGTGTAAAGACAATTTGTGACACAAACAGCAAAAGGTGAGCATAAATATCCTTGGCAAAAGTTTGCAGTTTGTATAGGTGTATGTTACTTTGTGTTTCTCGGGATGGACTTGACTTGTTATGACTAGAGGAGCCTGACTTTGCATTCTGCAAAGTGACCGCAAAAAAACTATTCCCTTGTGAAACTAATAGCAAAAAGTGAGCATAAATTCCCTGACAAAAAGTTTGTAGTTGGTTTATCTGCATGTTACTTTATGTTACCAACACTTTATGGCTAGACGGGCCTGACATTTGCATTCTGGGGAGAGTGAAGACTGTTTGTGACACTAACAGCAAAAAATGAACATAAATTTCTTGATAAAGAGTTTGTTGTTTGTTTATCTGTATGTTGCTTTGTGTTCCTGGAGAATGGCTTGAAATGTTATGTATGACTAGATGGGCCTGACTTTACATTTTGTGGAGTCAGGGGTAAAAAACTGTTGCATTGTGATGCTGACGGCAAAAAGTGAACATACATTCCTCCACCAAAAGTGTATTTATAGTGTGTTTATTTGTACGTTATGTTGTGTTCCTAGAGGATGACTTAACACGTTGTGGCTATACGGGCCTGACTTTGCATTCTGGGAAGGGAGGGTGGGGGAACAGGTCCATTTCGACAGTAATAGCAAAAAGAGAGACTAAATAGCTGCAACAAAAGTGTGGTATTTATCTGCTTTTTAATATATGAATACAAAAGATTTTGTGACTAGATGGGTTTGACTTCACCGTTTGTAGGGCGATCCTGTCATGGCACTTCCAAACAGCAAGCCTTGTGTTCCGCTACACTTTCCCCAACGAAGGCACACATGTGGGAGGAAAAACAAGTATCTTGGCCTCTTGTAGTTTCCTGCTAAGCCTTTTTGTTGGGCCGGCCAATGAGAAACATGTTTCCAATGTCAGCCATCTTTTATGTATTTAGAGTGAAACACTCTTAAAGTCACAGCACTTCCTGTCATTGGAGACGACGAAAACCGCATCACTGGTGATTAGGGAACTTTGTCACCATGCTACAGCTACGTGCGATTCTACTGTGACGTCAATTGTAGTATGTAATATCTTTTTCTCTAAACAGATCGTTTTTCTCAAGACCGGAATGGTAGAGATAACTTTTTTATCTACTTTTTACTGTAGTTTGTGCACACCTTGATGTAAGAAGGGCTGCAACTTTACCTGTTGATTTGTCTTAATCAAACACCACATCACTACTATCTGGAGTACCAGAGTATAGAGTGGAGGAAGCCACCTGCTATGGCCCAGCAAGGTGCACTGTATTCGGACACGCGTTCCAGCTAGCCGGTGTGCTCTGTAGTTGATGGGGTTGCGGAGCATTTGGTACAACTAGCACGCAACAACTAGCACGCAAAATGTCTTTGTTGGAAAGTGAATGTTTGTTTACAAGTGAGCAGGCGGTTAACGTCACAGACAGGAGAAAAAAAGGATTGCTTGATTTGCCCACCTACACAGTACAGGTAATCCCGCCTCATCGGAGCGTTTTTTTTCAAATGATGGCTTATTTGAGCTGTGTAGTCATAACTCCTTCATATTCCCTCAATTAGCCGATGATTATCGTGCACCGCTAGTAGTACCCCTTTGTGAAACACAAATGTGTGATATTCTTGTGTAACATTATTGATGTGATACACATTGTTCAGCCTGAGTCAAGGCAGTCTCTTGGTTCTGTTCAAGCAATTTTCTGTTTAAAGGGGAACCTCTAGGTGACTATTGTCGTCTGTCTCTTGTGTTAGACATTGAATTCCCAAAGTCATGGATGCTGAGTCTCACGACCGCCCCAAGTGTTTGATTAGGTGTGCAAGTGTTTGTTCGTAATGGATGCCGGCCCATGCGCCTGAACAGAAATACATTTGTAAATTTGTACATTTGTAAGCCCCTGATGGCTTAAGAGTCCCGCTGGGCGCTGAGTTGACAGCTTGATAGCTAGCGCTCGTTTGAGGTGTGGCGAAACCATGGCTGTACCATGCGCGTTACATGTACACTAATCATTCCATGGTGCATTCAGTAACCACGGTTGCACTGTTTCCATTGTGTGTGGTTTTTTTTACAGCTGCACGGCATGGAAGTGTGCGAGGTTGCTTTACGCTGCGCTCGGCCGTACAGTGAGTCCCCCATCAAGGCCTGATGATAAACACTGGACTGTAATTACTCCCATATGTGGCCGCATAGCTCAGCACAACTGTGCTCGCGTAATGCTTCGCAGAAGTTCGTTCAGGGCACCCAAAAAAAATGGACTCGAATTACGAGGCGAAAAATCAAGGGGGAAAAATGTTTGATTGCAGCCCTATGTCAACTTTTACTCCTCCGCTGAAACATCTGCTTCCATTTAGGGCATACCTACATATTAAAAAGCACAGTGCGTCGCCCCAGGAAGCCTGGAAAAACATTTGCTGTGATAGTCGACTGGAGGGAGGCCAGCGTACAGTGGAGTGCTACGCTGCCTTGAGACGTGGCCGACCCCACAGCACTTTCCTGACACTCCGTCATCTACTGTATACCCGGAAAACCAGAGTGCGGAGTGTGTGTTTGGCTGCCGTAGAGGTTAAAGGTCACACCACTGTTTGTTACCCTTCAAGTGAGGGGTGCGGTCAGCAGTGAGCCCTCGTGACGCCGTGTAGACGTAGATGTGGCTCGTATTGAGCATTGCTATTTCCTTCTGGGCCAGCTGCATCTTCCTGTTCCTCGTCTTTAGTTTTAAGTCTGCTTACATATACAAGTATGGTGTTCTTGGAGCTGTAATCATTTATTAAACGAACCGTAACACAGTAAATCTCCACCAAGCATCCCTTTGGGCACATCTTCTTGAGCTGTAATGGAAGTGGAGACCACAAGAGGGCGGTCTCTTCCCATTGATTGAACGCCAGCGTTTCATTGAGAAAAAAAAAGGCTCACAAATTACAATTACAAATAGATACATAAAAATGTCATACCACAAAATAAAAATGCTGTACATAATTAAATAAATTATAAATACAGCAATCAACATCAAACAATTTAATAACCATGCAGTTTGCGCACAGTAACTTGTAACACTTATAACATGTATAAGCTACATGGCGTACAAAAAACTACATAAAATAACTGCATAAAAAAGCTATATACAATACCTATATATAATTAAATGCAAACTTGTGCAGAAATGATGGGCACGGGGAGACATTTCTATTATTATAAATCGGGCATTGCATTATTTGAATCAATATGAGCTTTTTCATTATAAGAGTTCATAGTAATAACTAGTTTTAATTAGGCGGTCAAATCATTAAAAAAAATCAAATTAATCACAGTTGCGTTGCATTCGAAGACACCACGTAATATTTTTGGACTGTTTTGAGTGTAGCTTCATAAAAATTGGCATGAATTGTCGTTTGGCTAGAATAGTATGATTTGGTGGTTGGTATTCCTGTAGATTTAGTACACAAAAGCAGTCTCAGAGAGCCCATAGCAATAGCGAACGTTAGTAGCTAAACTTGGCCAAATTGCTATCATTACTGTAACAGGTGTGTTACGTCGGGCCTATTTGACGTAAAGCAGGAAAAGGCCAGATGTGCTGCTTGCATTACATTGGAATGGAACGTTGGTGTCTTGTAGGCAAGCAAACCTAACACAAGAGCTTTGTCAACATTGGAGACAATTTGGACGCTTTGTTGCGCCAAGAATCGAACAGAAGCGATGCCAGCAGATCAGACACAAAGGCAAACTAGGAGAGAACAAACTGCACACTAAATCCTCTTGCTGTGAGGCAACAGCGCTGACTCGTGTTCTGTGCGCTGAGAATGAATTACCAGCAAATCTTTTTGCAATTATTCGGCCTGAAGTACATAGTTAGCAAACACACATACACACACGCTCACCATTTAGCACTAGAAGTGCTGGTCATGCCTGCTCCCGTCCTGACCAACAAAAGGTTAATTTGCCTGATTGCGCTTGATGAGCGCGCCATCCACAATGGCCGCCGCCTGACATTTCTCTGAAGTCACTCGCTGACCTGCTGGCATTTGAGGCTTACTGGGACCACTGGGGACCGCGCTCAGAATCCTAATTCTTTGTTTGTGTGTGCTCGTGAGTCTAAATTAGAGTCGTTCAGCGAGAGGTTCGACCGCGGCATCTTTTTTTTATTTTTTTATTTTCAGAAATATCACGTCTCAAGGCGGACGGCCTCTTGAACCGCCGCCGTGTGCCCGCATTTCACCTGACAGGCGGCACCTGGATTGTGATGACGCGTGCGCACAATTCGTTGCTTGTTAATGTTATAGTGCGCATGCCAGGCCACTAGATGGCGATATCACTTTGCCGTTCTATGTTTGTATGTCTATAAGTCCATGCATTCTTTTTGTCACCTGCAGATGTATTTGTGAAACGTTACTATAATTTTCTAGACTTACTCTTAATATAACGTCAGGCGAGTGGGGCCGCGTGCTGAATTAAAGCTCTTAACGAGCATAATGCTTGTATACAGTGTACCTGAACTCGTCCTTGATAAGGTTTCCACCTACGTGTTTGGGGAGCAGCAAGCCTGGGATAGTCCAGCCTTGTCAGTTCTCACACACACACACACATCCGTGCGCAGAAATTGTACGGGAAGGTTACTTTGAAAATGTCAACTTCGGCGTCCAAAGCTTAAAGCACTCGATTGATCCAGAAAACAAAGGCCCCCTGTGGGGGGGATTTGTCCGTTGTCAGCAGTTATCGACGGAGACGTACCGTATCGTACTTTGGCTTTATCCACCAACATATTGGCAGCTCTCACCATGAATTCACGGAGGTTTTGCTGTTGCAGTTCTATTAATATCCCATTCAATAACCCATACCAGCTTGAAGAAACTCTTGTTTTCATGCAAATACAAATAACAGCCTGCAATTCACACAAGCTGCACTTTTATTTATTTATTTTTTTTTTTACATTATTAAAACATTAATACATTTAATTATATGTCCAAAAATGCATTTTGGATATTGAGGCATTTTTACCAAGGTTATGAGGAAGATCATAACTGTATGCAAAAACGCATAGAATAAAATAGCAAAATTGCGCTAAATAAGACCACGAAATTAGATTTTTGACTTACAACTGTGGAATCATTATACATGTGTTTTTATTTGTATATAAAATCAGATATTTGACTTACAACTGTGCAATGAATATATACCAATAGATTTTTTACATGTATTTTTATTTGTATATGAAATCAGATATTTGACTTATAACTGTGCATACCTGAAAAAATATTGCTCAGTTTTACGTGAGGAAAATACCAAACATGTCATCACCGAGGTTTCTTTGTTGCAGTTCTATTCATATCTCATCGAATAACCTGCCACCGCCTAAAGTAACCCTTGTTTTGCTGGCATGCAACTGGAAATAACAACCTTGAACTCTCATAAATTGTAATCCGCCTTTATTTAGGTCATTTTTATTTGTATTTTTTAATGTATTAATTTATTCATGTATTTCTTTTCATTTCGACGTCATCTTTTGAAGCCTTAATACACTTAACTACATGTCCAGTGTGCATTTTAAGAAAAATCATGAAGGCATTTTATCAAGAATATGAGGAAGGACATAACTGCATGCATAAAATACTGCACAGATTAAAATTAATTAGCAAAATTTCACCCTTTGCATCCAAAGTTAAGTTTTTATCTAGTGAATGGTCAGTCAGTTGATTAGTAAGGCAGAAGAAGTCTATTAATTGATGGAATATACATTGTTGTTGCTCGAGGGCTCCCCCTATGGGTCGCAAATAAAAGTACATAATGTTGACTGCAGGGGAAAAAAGCCAATGACGACCAATGTAAAAAATAAATAGCAACAGAACCTACCTGTCTTGTAATATTCAATAATAACGACTTATTAATATTGATCATTGATCAATGTCAGCTGCTAACACAACATGAGAGCCATTCCACCACTACTATAGAACGCTCATTAATGTCATTGATCTGGGGTCCACCATGGCAACGACAGAGACACTTTGTTGAGTTTGACGTGTCGGGGCGACTATGCTTTTACCGGAGCAAGTGCATCATCAAGCTAATACATACTGTTCTAATTAAATTTGCAACTAATTATTGTTATTTGTTAGTTGATCAATCTGAAAATGGTTGTTTCTAGACCAACCAAATTAATATGAACCACACATGACTAAGCACATAAAAAAGATTCACATTTGAGATTGTGGAATCAGAGGATATTTACATTTTTAAGTCAAACGATAGTTGTTGATTAATCGAATAATCATCGATGAATCATCAATTAACTTTTGCAGCTTTATACTCTTTGTATAAGAAACGCATTGTCATGCGCTGCCCTCGGTTTGAGAAACTGGGCTTGTGATGTGCCCCGCGGGACGCCCCACATCGAGGAGCACTTGTAAACACCCCCACATCACCACCACCACCCCTCCTGGTTGAGGCAGCGTTGATGCAAAGGTCTCGTGGGCCAGCTTGTTGTCAGCATGCAACAGTGTGTGTACGCGCACGTGATTGGCCTAGGGGAGCTAATTAGAGGCAGGGGTGTTGCGATATCAGGGGGTGGGCCGCTTGTAGGTTGGTGCCGACGTGAGGAAAACAAAGGCGCTATTTTCTGCTTGTTTTTTCTTTCAAGCTTTTTCCTCCTGGCTGCCATTGACGCACTTGAGCATGGGATATTAATAACAATTGTCACTTTGTCACTTGAAAATGTCTCAAATAGACAAGAGGAGAAAGAAGAAGTCATGTGTGCTGCTTTAGGTGTTTTCCAATGACACACACAGACAAGGGGGGGTTTCTGTTGGTGAAATATTGATAAGCGGCCCGGTGGCGTGTAGCCTGAGACGAGCATTCCTGCAGGCGCACCCTGCATTTGTGTGTGTGTGTGTGTGTGTGTGGAGACCAATTGTGGCCTTTTGTGGAGGTATCAGATTTAACCAAGCTCACGTTTCACTTCTGTGTGTGTGTGTGTGTGTATTTGTCTATGTACTACTGTCCTCACAAATTCTGTATGTATGTGTTTGCATATTCAAATTCAAGTCTTGTTGTCACACTCGTGTTGTATTCCCTTATTCCCTAAGTAATCATACTTGTAATCATACTTCTATGTATTTATTTGCATTGTTGTTTTTATTCCTTTTCTTATTTGTTGGCCAGATGAATAGGTGGACATATGCCTTACGGGAGGATGAATGGGAACATATTGAATGGGTAGATGGATAATGAATAGGTGAAAAGATAAAACGTATGGCGATACAAGGGGTGGATGGAGGAAAGGATGCATGAATGAAAAGTGGATGAGCGGTGGGTGAATGGTTGGGTGTAAGGCAGACATTTGGAGAATGAATGCAAGGATGTGTGATGGAACAGCTGGCGATGCATGGAGGGATGGGTGGATTTTTGAATAAAAGGTAGATGAAAGGATGCATGGTGTGGTGTGAGGAGAATGAATTACACACGTTTGGAGAATGACAGGATACGGGATACAGCTTCTTCCTCATACAACATCCCTTTGTGCAAAGTGCGCTGAATAGTTGACCGATGCACAGTGACACCATCTGCAGCAAGATGATGTTGTAGGGTTTTGGAGCTGGTCTGTGGGTTGAGTTTGACTGTTCTCACCATCCATCGCCTCTGCTTGTCTCTTATTTTTCTTGGCCTGCTACTCCGGGCCTGGGCCAGAACTGTGATTGCGGTCTTTCATTACCTCACTATGTTCCTCATAGTGGAAAGTAAAAGCTGGGATTTCTGAGCTAGCTTTTTGTATCCTTCCCCCAAACCATGATGTTGAACAATCCCAGTTTTCAGGTCATTTCACAGTTGTTTTGAGGCCCCCATGTTGCCGCACTTCAGAGAAGATGCAAAGAGAAGAACAACTTGCAATTGGCCACCATAAATACCCTTTCTCATGATTTAGTCGTCCAATAATTAGTGCTAAAGGTATTCAAATCAATAAAACAACAAGGGTGCCCAAATTTATGCATCTGCCTAAGTTTCTTTCTTTTTTTCATTTTCTCTACTGCTTATCCTCATTAGGGTCGCGGGTATGCTGGAGCCTATCCCAGCTGACTATGGGCGGGAGGTGGGGTACAACTTAGACTGGTCACCAGACAATCGCAGGGCATCTGCCTAAGTTTGTTAAAATAATTATTGCACACTTTCTGTAAATCCTAAAAACTTAATTTCACTTCTCAAATATCACTGTTTGTCAACAATATGATATATTTAACCAAATTTGCTGATCCAAACAAATAATGATTTATAAAGGAAAATCTAGAAAATTATCAGGGCTGCCCAAACTTTTGCATACCACTGTAAATGATGGAAAAGTGGTAGATGAATATAGATGAATTTGTGATTGCAAAGTCGATATATGGATGGAAGGGAGTGTTATTGAGTGAATAGGTGCATATTTGGATGAAGTATGGATGGTTGGGTGAATTGTTGAATGGGAAGTGAACAGGTGGATGCATATATGGATGGGTAAGTGCATGAATTCAAGATGAATGAATGGATGAATGATTGCATACATTGATGGTAGGTTAGCTGTCACCAATAAACGACCCATTTGTTTCATGACTTTACAAGTCTCTGTGTTGGGTTCAAGTGCTGTTTTTTAATCTGGGACATCCAGGCGTGGGTGCTTGTTTGAGAACAAATGCACTTTTTAAATCTAGGACAGGGGTGTCCAAACTTTTTCCACATTGTCAAAAATGAAACTTTGACATTTTGTTGAGTTTACATTTTTCTGGAACCTAATTTTCCAAAAATTACTACTTTATTTTGCTTTGTTAGTTATTCATAATACTACGACCTCTTTAATATTACTTACTTTAAGGTTACTTCTTTAATATTTCCACCTTATGCTTCCATAATGAGATTTTTTTCTGATAATATTACGAGTTTATTCATGCAAAAAAATGTGCCTTTTTTCTTGTTAAAATTTTAGCACTGAAAGTTGTCTCTAAATATTGAGAGGAGCATTGAGAGGAGCCAGATGAGGTGGCTCGGGCATTTGGTTAGGATGCCTCCTGGACGCCTCCCTGGGAGGGGAGACCCAGGACACGTTGGAGAGACTATGTCTCTCAGCTTGCCTGGGAACGCCTTTGGGATCCGCTGGGAGGGGCTGGACGAGGTGGCCGTGGAGAAGGAAGTCTTGGCTTCCCTGCTTAGACTCCTGCCCCCGCGACTCGACCTCGGATCAGCGGAAGACAGTGGATGGATGGATTTGGACTTTATCCTTGTAAAATTACAGCAGTGGTTTCATTTCTGCTTCTCATTTTTGATTGCTTATTTATTTTCTTATACATCAACTTTCCTATGGTACATTTTCTTCTTGGAATTGTTGTTTATATACTTTATTTTTTGTAACATTATAGCTTTTTCTGAAACCCAATTTTCCAAAAATTACAACTTCACTCACTGTTTACTTTTTCTCATATTATCTTCATATTTCGACATTATTCTTGTAAGTCAGTTACTCTGCCGAGTTGTCCATAATTGCTGTTGTTTTCCTTGTTTTAAGTTTACTAATTTGAACATTCATTTTTTTTAATCCATGGCTGAACGAAATCCCATTCCTAAGATTTTGGCCTTTGTATTATCTCGCCTCCTAAGTGCTGTTCCGAATGAAGGGATGTGTTTTTCCAAACCCTGCCTGCATCCCGACATCACTTGGGGCTCCAGGCGCGTGTAAGTGAGGAGACGCCTGGCGTGGCTGACGATGATGTAACAGCTGTGTTGTTTGTCCACGTCTCGTCGAGGAAGAGAGCGAGAGAGAAAGAGAGAGGCGGGGGGTCCTCTCCAGCACTCTAGCAGAGCCTCCAGCCAAAAAGTGTCGTGTTCACACACACGCACCGTTGATGCGCAGCGGTGGATGTCGGCGGGGTCAGCGGGAGGGCGGGATGAGGCAGTAAACACACACTCTGCCGCTTCGGCTTGCAGAGCGGAGCCAGAACGGATTCGGAACCCGGTGTTTTTTGTGAGTGCGGATCAGCTGCTTCTGCCGGCGCCGCAGTGATGCTGCTGCTGCTGCGCGCTTAGCTGGGGAACCTGCGCGGCTGGAAGAGGAGGTCCGGAAAGGGGGCAAAGGGGGGGGACCTTCTTTTTTTTTTATTTGAGCACCAGTTTGTTGCAGGAGCAACACCGTGACGTGGGGACATGAACAGTGTGGATCCAGCGTCCAGCAAACTGTTGACTTTCAATCAGCGGTAAAAGCAAAGAAAGATTTTTTTTGGCAAGCTTTGCATGGCACCTTGCATCTGTTGCATGCCCCCCCCCCCTTCCCTGCCGCAATTAGACGCGCTAATGTCCCCTGAGGTGTTCCTTACAGTCATTAAAGTTAATTAAATCTGCGAATCACCTCGAGCCGGGTGAAGTTTTGTCAGCTTTTATTTGTTGTTGTTGTTATAAAAGTGCTACTGAAGTGTTCCTATTCATTGGCACTTTTGCGGCGCATGCACTCGGCTAATTGCAAATAATTGGAGGCATTAAAGGGAAGCGTGAATGAGATGAGCGGGGTGACGGGCAGCCAAACGGTAGCGTGAAATGAAGAGCTGCGTAGGATGGAATTGATGGTTCCGTTGATGTGGCACGTGCCACGGAGAGGGGATTCAAAAAGAAGAAGAAGCTGTTCTTGGTCTGCATGCATATTCTCGCCATACGGCTGCTTGTGAGGCAGCTGTGCATCAATTTACACCCCACATGTTTCATTTGATGGATCTCACGCCCACAGGGTCTGAACACAATTGCGGACACTCTCTCCCACTTTTCCCACTGAAGTCACTTTTGTGACACTGGCAGATCCTAAATTCGCATGTTAGGCCAGCAGACGTCCAGGGAAATGTTGATTTCTGCATGCAAGCAATAGAGAAAGTGTACTAAATCATGTTAGGTTGTCTGGCGGTGCCTGCAGGCTCTGCACCAGTGAGAAAAGTAAAGCAACAGGCAGCAACCCCATCCTGCTCTTTTCTTATTCGGAGGGAATTTAGCGTTTAGCCTTTAGTTTTGTTACACACGCGTTGGCCTTAAAGGGCGCAGGATTGTTACCGAAATGTTCTGGGACCTCGGACAAAACTTTACAGAAAGAATTAAGTTATACAACAATTATGTTTTTGTTGTTTGCATTGTTGGCTGTTCTTCTTCCCATTTTCCGGGGTAGTTGCGAGAATTTTGAAATGGGCTTGGCTGACACCTACTGGATTTGAGGGACACAGCAGGTTCTGACCGAGCCTCATGCCGGTGGTTATAATTATTAAGTGTGACTCAGCACATCTTGAACGTGACATGTGTTTGGTTTGAAAGGAAGCGCTCGTAACCTCCTACCTGGTGAAATATTGACTTTTTCACTAAGGCAAAAAGGCTTAAAATAGGCATTGGAGTCTTCTCGTTGCGGTTTAAACATCGAGTAAAATATCTCTTTGTTGTTATTTTCACCGTCAGAAGTCTTTTGTGCACACATAATTCGGCCATATTGATGCGCGGCTCATATCAGCTGAGGGACAAAAAGCCAAAACCAAGTTTATCAAATCGTGATCACCAGCTTCAAGAGCAAACAAAGTCTAGGTTGATAGAGGCAAGTGTGAACGCAGACGGCACCAACGGAACAAAAGACCTGATAGGATGTCACCAAATGCAAGCGTAACCAGGCAATGGGTAGCAACGGCCAACAGAAAGCTAAGTGGAAAATTCATCAAAAAATAAGAGTTGCGTCTAAGATCAGAAGCGTAACAAACTATACAATGGTACATTCCAAAAGGTCAGACCAAAAGCAAAACACATGAAAACCGAAGAAGTGTAACGTTTAGGGTCCGCCTGGGTGTGCATATTTTTTTTTTTTAGTTAATGTTGAAAATGTATGTCACGTTTACATTCTCCGCATTAATATGGCACCCGTCTTTGTTCCAGTTTCCTCCCACATTCCAAAAACATGCATGTTCGCTTACCTGGCGACTCTAAATTGGCCATAAGTATGAATGTGAGTTTGAATGCTTGTTTGTCCATACTATATGCTCCCTGCTTCTTGCCCGAAGTTAGCTGAGATAGGCTCCAGCATACCCCACGACCCTAGTGAAGATAAGTGGCATAAAAGATGGATGGGTGGATGGTGAGAGTCCATCTGTTGTATCAGAAAGTATCCATCCTTGCTAGCATTCCTAGTACATAGCGAACAAAATGGCATCTGGAACCATCTGCAGTTGACTCAAAAATCTTAACACAAAGCATGTTTTTATAGTTGTGTAATTATAGCGTTACATGCATCAAGTATTTTAAATGCACATAAACGATTCACAATGTTGGTACTTGTAACTTTCTTTGGCTCCATTTTGCATTATTAGTATTTAATTAGTAAATAATTAGTATATATTTGATTATATAATTAGTATATTAGTTATTATAGCATTGAGGTGAGAAACACTACTGAATTCAGGAAACAACTCATGTCAAAACACAAAGGTGGTGGTGGTTGATCTCGCTGCCACATTTTGTCTTTGGGGGCAGTCATATCAAGAATCATGTCTTCAATGAAGGTAAAGGTTTGGATTTTTTAAAGAGATTTCTGCATGTCAAAATATAAATATGTGTTTTGTTTTTGCCTTTCTGGAACTGATCAGTTGGATTTACATTATTTCTTATGGGTCTGTTTTGGTTAGAGTCAGATGAATTAAAGGTTCCAAAGGTTTTGCTATGTGCAAAATTGTCCAAAAAACGAGACCAAGTATCAGTGAAATTTTTCATCAAAAAACAAATCACACAAAAACTTGGGCAAACTGGGGAAAACCGAGCTTGGGCTACCTGGCTCTTTTCATTATAAGGGTTGTGTTGATTGTTATAGTTTGCTGATTATAAGAAGCGCCCTTTCCTTGCTGCACATCTCCGGGAACCTTCTTGACGTATCATGGTATTGTATTAATACATATGCTAAACTGGGAGCATTTTGTAGGTCAAGTACTAGTATTAGACTACAAGTGTGAACAATTGATTGGGTTACTTGAAGAGGCTTAATTATCTCTTTATTATTTATATGTATCCATCCATCCATTTTCTAGTCCGCTTATCTTCACTGGGGTTGCAGGGGTATGCTGGAGCCTATCCCAGCTGACTTCAGGCAAGAGGCGGGGAGCACCCTGGACTGTCAGGGCAGACAAACAACCATTCACACTCGCATTCATATCTATGGTATCATTTAGAGTCGCTAACATGCAAAACTCCACACAGAGATGCCCAACAGAGATATTCGAACCCAGGTCTGTGTGGCCAACATGCTAACCACTCAACCAGCATGCAGCCCTAATTATATGTATTATTGATTTATTTATTCAGAATTGAGGTGACTTCAAACAGGTGATTTTGATGGCAAATTAAAGACAATATGGATTGTGTCCTGTTACGAATGAATCATAACTTTAGCAGACTGTTTCCTACTAAAGACCAAAGCGCACCATAAAAACCTCATCTTTTTCATGAAAGCCCCACCAAGAGAGGAAGGCGGTCCTCTGTCATTTCATCATTCCTCTTCATGGTCCAACCCTTTTTACGACCATCTTACCCCTCCTCCTACTCAGAGGACAGCTGAAGGGTAGGAAAGACCAGGGTGTCACTTGGGAAAAAGGAGTAAGAACACGGGAATAGGAGAGAAACTCGTGAAAAAGCTGACGGTCCGACCCGAGGAAGCCAGCATCCTAGGAGGGCCGATGGGTAGATGGACGCTGAGGCGCACGTGTAGGTTTTAAACCTACACGTGCATTATACATAAACGCCTCCATCTCCTGGAGAAGAACCCAGAGCAGGGAGGTAGAAATGGAGTGGGGGGATGCATCAAAACGAATTTCTCCCATATACCTGCAGCTATATGGGATAGTAGTCTACTGTATGTACGCGTTTCAATCTATATGTTGCACCTATATAGGAGCTTTTTAATTTATTCATGAAAATAAATGTGTGTGCTGCTATTTTTCCAAGATAGAGAACAGCCAGTCACTCCAGTCGTCCTTCGTTTATAGCGGTTCATCGGTTCCAGACCCGGTCATGATAAATTAATTTCCACCATGTATGATTTTAATGTTTTAAAAAGGAATATTTTTGTAGGTACAGCACAGAAAACCTGTTTCTGACTTTCTAAATAAGTTCTTTACCATTATTAGAGGCCTGTATACATGAAATAACACACACAGTCACCTTTAATCATTTTTTGCATCACATAAAACTCACACGGAACTGACTGGCTGACTTCATGCGTTGTTAAGGTAATGTAATGTAAGGTAATGTCTCAATGTGGTGACCACAATGCTGCATATCACTTGTATTTCGATATGTTTTGACTAATAATAGATCATAGCCTACTACAAAACAAACAGCCATCATTTATTATCAACTAATTAATTTCTGAAAAAAAAAAGTGAAATAGTGAGGAAGCAATAATCGAAACACAATATTGACGACTGTAGTGACAAAAACACGATTGAGACCCATAAAAATATTTAATAAAGACTGGATTATGTTATCAGTTGTAGCAATAAAGGAGATTGTTGTTGTAATTATTAGTTTTGATTGAGCTACAGTAACCCTCCCCCTACCTTTTTAATTGTCGCTCGATGAAGAACTTTAACAAGCTAAATGCGTAGAAGGAACTTAAATTATGCCTCACACACACATTTGAAATGATGAATTGTATGGGTTCTCACCACCATTGAATGATAAAAAAGCTGATCGATAGAGCAGATGGGATCGGAGTCACGGTCTAGCCTTTAACTTGGTTGTCAGGCTAACGCTACAACTGGCTGCCTCCATCTCCCCCTAAAGCGGTGGCATGCGGTTTGATACCATTTCTCTAAGCTGCATCTACTACATCTACATACTCCCTACTGCTCGCCTGTTGTCATTCCAGTAGCGTTTTCACATGATATATTATCTCGTCAATGGCAAAAAATGGCAAATTTACCACTACAGGTGGCCCTCGTTTTACGATGTGTTACGGCATTTCGTGGTTACATACGACTTTCCAATAAGTACTGCAATTTTTTCACTATAAACCCTACGGCATGTACAGTGATGCTGCTCATTTTTGGCTAAAAGCTACACTTCCCATAATGCTTAGAGTGCAGCTTCGGGAAGTAGTGATGTGGACAGGTGAAGTGGAAGCTAATATCTTGGATGGAAGTCTTATGCAGTGATCTCTGATTTATCCTAAGTAAGTTTGATCAAGTTTACTTCAGCTTCTGCTTGGACTGCAAATCATCCAGTATCACCGACGGTTTTTGAAAGGCTGGATGAAGTGACTCCAAGATCGTCAAAGAAAGAGAAAAAGACTGACAAAGTGTGTAACGAAGGAATTATGAAGCTGTTTAATTGTGATGCTGAAAAAAACGACTGTAGTGGTTTTGGTTCCGGGGAGGAGGAGGATGGTAGTGAATGTCTTTTCTGGTAGGCTACTGGTAAACTAGCCATCTTACATGCACAGTTCGGAAAAAAACGTTTATTTAATCAAAAGGCTAAAAACACTTCCCATGTAACATTTTTCGGTGTGCCATGGTGCCTTGGTTTATGTCATTAAAAATCAGAACGGTCACTAAGCAAAGCAAATTTTCCCATTGAAAATAATGTATATCCAATTAATCTGTTCCAGACACCTAAAAATGTTAACACAAATCACATTTTATAGACAATAATTATAGTTTTATATGCAAACAAATGGACAGCTGAGCATTTCACATACTTTTACCTAGTTTTGTTGGGAAAAACAAAACACAAAAGCATCAATAATATATATATATAATAATATAGAAAATGAAAAAAATAACATAGCGAAAGTGCGCCGGTAAAGGTGCCTGGTTGTTGGAAACATAAATGAGGGTTATGGATGTGAAATGAGGTGTCACGTGGGCAGTGGTTGATTCTTTATTACTGTTTCACAGAATTTAGTGTGTTTATTTATTTATATGACAAACATTACACTCAACGTCACTCAGAAAGGACATTCATGAGTGATGTTATTTGGTGCAAAAGGGCATGCCCACCAGTTCCCAGCATATTGCCTTATTGAGGTCGGCAGCCGTGTTTTATGTTTACTTTCAACTGGAGCACTTTGAGGTCAGACCTCAGAAGCTTCCCAACAGTCTGGAACGCAGCACTACATATCAATTATCTCGCTAACTACTGCTCTGCTTGGGCTCACTTCAGTCACACAAAGAAAACATCACAGTCATGCGCCACTACAGTAATGAGGCAAAAAGCTATTTTTCTGTTTGTTTGTTGGCGTTTGTATTTATCGAGTGTGTTTGTGTTGCAGCTCGGCCTCGGAGGACTTGGGCTGCAGGCGTGGAGACTTCAGCAGGAAGCACTACGGCTCTGTGGAGCTGGTGAGTCGTCTTTCTAGCTTCCACCCCTCCTTCCTTCCTCTCGCTGTCTCTCTGCTGGGCTGGAGGATGGACATCAGAGGCTGGCCTGGTGAGTCATGATGCGCTGGGTGTGGTCCAGCGACATGATCGCTCCCGCTGTTGCCTCCTCCTCGTCAGCCTCCACACTGAATTAGTCTTGTTTGTTCGGATGCTCTTTGTATCGCTAAGCTGTTGAGTCATTGTTGCTACTTGAAGCTGTTGGGGGGGGGGTATTTTTTAGCCGTTTGAAGGAAGGGCGTTCGCGCTGCAATCGCACTTCCTTGCAGCAGGCCTATCGCCGGTTTGGCTGCGCCAGATTAGCGTCGGGGAGAAACCACATGCTGCAAATCAGCACTTCACTTCACTGTGTCACTGTGTGTGTGTGCGTGTACACAAGTCACACAGTGCTGAGTAAGAGTTAGGATGAGGTCACTGACAGCCTTTAAGCGTATCTGTCAGTCACAGAGCAGAGAGAGCACTTGTGTGCACACACGCTACAGCCTTCAATGCCTGTAAGTTAACTTGGCAAGGACAGGTCAATAGGCCATTACTGATTTTTTGCAACATCACAAATACGCTAATGCAGCTCATTAAATGAGAATATGTTACAAAAGTTATTTGAGTTGAGGAGTTCAGTTCAGACGAAGAGACCAGTTATAGGCTCAGGGAGTTTTTGCAGTTCATTAGCTGATTACAATAGTATTTAAAATATTGAACTTGTTTTTACAGTTTTTCACAATTATATTGTTCTTTTTACTTTATTTATGAGATACTGAATTTGGAAATGACAAATGTGCTGATGTAGCTCAGCTCAATACATTGCAAATTTCTGGAGATCAGTTAATACAAAGATAGCGGTGACTCAGGACGTTTTTGCAGCTCATTAGCTGATTGGAGCTTGAATATGTAGTTACAATATTAAAATGAGTATTTACAATATTCAACAATACTCATCTTTTTTATTTTAATTTTTTACAATGTTTCACATTTTACTTTTATTTTACTTTTTTCTATTATTTATGAGTAGGGCCCTATGAAATCCGTTTCCGGTATTAATTTATTAGAAAGTTTACATATTACACTTATTTTTACCAGCGCAGTGTGTGTGATTTTTGGGTTCCTGAATAAAGGGTCAGGTAATTAAGTGCAAAAAACCTTAGATTTACTGATGCAATCCTTCAATGAATACTGAATTTGATTATTTTTAAGCAGTTTTATTATTATTACTATTTTACAAATGTTGACATTTTGTTTTGTTTGTTTTGTTTTGTCTAGCTATTTTTATTTAATTTTTTAAAATTATTATTATTAGCTGTAAGCTGTAATCACAAGCATGACTTAAAAAGATAATAATGTTCAATAAATAAATAAATGTTTCGCTGTGTATTGTGAATCTATAGAATATTAGAGTTTCTCGTATGAATGAAGCTAAAGGATATACTTTTCAAAAGCATTCAAATTTTTTGGGTTGTTTACTTGTTTCACTTTTTTGAAGTGAGTTACAACAAAGTAGCAACCTTTTTTTTTTTAATTGGCATAACGTTTTAAAAATGTAGTGTAATCAGTTGTTTATTCAACACATTTTGAAGCAATTGAGGCAAAACGGAGTACTCAACTTGGCTGCGACCAGCAGCGGCGCTGTTCATTTCTTCTTTGTGAACATGCCACAACTCCTCCATTTTGTTGATCCATATGCACCAATAGAATAGGATTTATTTTATCCTACAGTCCACTTGGGTGTCTGTGTGTGTCTTGGGCAAGCAGCCACTTAAGTAGGCCACACAGTGGGAAAACTCTTACTCTCTGATGGGACAGAAAGCAAAAACCAATTGGTTTTCACTTTAAAACTACGCAAATTAAATTGCGTTTTGACATCACTGAAGGAATTGATTATTTTTCCTTGCCATGTCATGCATGGCCACTCACAGTGTTCAATCATAACTAATTACCGCCCAAAAAACAATTGGCATATGCAAGCCACACCCATGAGGCTGTCAAAGGTTGGATTTCGGAGCGCCAAATTCGTACGCAGAAGGGAAGTGGGGGTGAGCATTAGGACAGAAAGACAGGAAGTGTTTCCTCTGTCATGCATGTACTCATTAATTAAATACAAGCGATCAACAAAGGTGAGGTGTCCGCCGTGCAGCCGAGAAGCTGCATAAAGCCTTGCACAATGCAACCCATGGGTACATAAAAAAGTTTGTTTGTCCGGTCATATTTTTTCATTCACTTCTCCCAAAATGAATGTTAAAATCTCAGTCTCGTGCATCATGTTGTCCTGTGAGTGCCCATCGAGTATTAAATATGAACTAGATTTTGGAATAGTTGGATGGTGGGACACCAAATGAAATGTGGCTTTGTCTGGACACAGTAAGATGTCTCCACAGTATCAAGACAGTCAGTCTCTCAGACATAAGCTGCTTTTTTTTATTTCCTGCCTTCTTTCTGATTTAGTGCTTGTTTTTTTATCGGAATCCACATGCGACCGCTTATAAACCTCCTTCATTTGTCTCTCTTATTCTTTCCATTTACTCCGGTCTCCGCCATCCAAATAAAAATTGAGAAAACACAATTTACGTCTATAAATTGCTGAATTAATGAAAGCAAGGAAGCAAATATGGGTGTCTGCCTCCCGCTCCCCCAACTCCTACTGTGATACATAACTAATCTCGTAAAAGCAGACGATGCGTGGCGCCTTGCTGTGATGCTCTGTGGTCTCAGGCTTGGTTGCAGCATCTGTTGTAGCCCCCTACAGTCACAACGGCTTATACACTTTGTCCGGCAGTTCCGCTCTAATCCTGTAGAGGGCACCGATAAACAGGTCACAGTGTACCTTTACAGCCGTTAATTGCATTCAATAGTTTCATTTCCATTATAAAAGAATCACTGTTCCATCCATTTTCTATGTCACGTATGCTGGAGCCTATCCCAGCTGACTCTGCGTGAGAGGTGGGGTACACCCTGGACTGGTAACCAGTAAATTGCAGGGCACATATGGACAAACAACCATTCACATTCACATGCTTACCTGCATACAATTTAGAGTTGCCAGTTAACATAACATGCATGTTTTTGGAATGTGGGAGGACGCAGGAGTACCCAGAAAAAATCCACACTGACAAAGGGAGAAAATGCGAACTCCACACAGAGATGCCCAGTGGAGAGTCAACCCTAGATCTTCCAGATCTCCTGCCTAGCCCTGTAGACATGAAATAACACCCCTATAGTTACTATTACACCCCTATTATCCGTAGTTTGCACAGGATTGCACAACGGTTATACTACAGGCACTTTAGATGTCCGCTAGCTAGCGAACTAACAAGCTAACCAGTAAGCCTCAAATTTATTTTTTCTAAACTTAAGAAGGGGTTTCAAACTAAATGGAATATTTATACCAATATAGTCATCATTGCAGTCCTATCATTCATTGTTTACACAGGATTCCACAACTGTTATACTACAGGGACTCAAGCTAACAAGCTAAACAGTTAGCCTCAAATTTATTTCTTCAAAATTTAAGAAAGGGTTTTAAAATAGAAAAGAAGGGAAAAGAGCAAAGTAAGAAGCCACAAACTTACCACTTCCACATGGAACGGGAGGAGAACCTTTTTTTCACTCTGTATCGATGGTTGGCTACATTGAGTGCCAGGTATGATCATGTAATACGGATGGATGTCTCATCTATACAACATTACTACTGCCTGTCCACCAGAATACTACATATCACTTGCATTTCAATATCTTTTGACGAATTATAGACAATTGTCTACCATGAAAAAACAATCATTTATTAATCCATTCATTTCTGAAAAAACGGAATATAGCGAGTGAGAGATAATCGAATTGCACTGTATCAGTGCTATCTGAAGTCACAATAATAATATATAATAATAATATAATAATAATATTTTAAAAATATACTTTAAAAGGTTTTATACTTAATCAATTAGTGTTCAGATTTAATGGGTATCAACCTGTGTTCATGACTGCACCACACTACAAAGTTTTGTTGAAAGTAGGAATGTAGTTTGAGCCTAATCCTGCTCATAAACCACAATCATGGTCAAGAAAACGCGCCCCTTGTGCCGTTATTCACACGAACACTACCATAAGAATGGTTTGATTAGCCCCAAAGGCATCGTGCGGTCACCAATGGAGTGCAAGTGAGTCATACCACTTCCAATGATCTCACACCGGCCTCGCCGTCAATCATCTCACAACATTTATCCCCCCATTCTCAGTCCATCCCCTCCCACCTGGAGGGTCAAGCGTGTGCATTGACAGGCCGACGTGAAGTCACCAAACGTATTGATCCAGGAGCCATTGGCACACTCATGTCATGCTTTGTCGCTAGGCGCCATGGGAAATCAGCTGCTAAATTGTTAAGTCCTGCCCTTAAATGGCTGGCTGTTTACTACGCAAGTGGGTCAAGGACAGTGTTGCTGTGAGGGCGGCCATTATTCTTTTATCAATTTTGTCGTCAGACGCTCCCGGCAGTCCCTCACTTTAATCATTTCGACGCCTCGTCTATTTGTCTCTGGTCTGGTCCCCTCGCAGCACTTTGTTAAATGTGCCCTATTGTTTTTTTAAATAGCAACCAGGAAGTGTTTTTTTCCAATGTAAGATTTAGGCATATCCCAATCTGATATTGATATCGGATTTTGGAAAAATGAGTCTTTCGGCCTGCATCTAAAATCTCTGATATCAACACTCCGGTACGAGCAGTCCATTCCAGACTATGCTCCAGCATTTCTATCCACGATATCAATCACCTTTGTGACAGTATTCCTCACCAAAGTCTGAAAAAGATGCAACTGAGTAGAAAAGTACGACAAGTTCCACATTACCAACCTCGTCACGCATGCAAACCAGTACCGGAAAAAACAGCATGAGGATCCTAGCAAAACCACAGAAGCAAACAAAACAAATCCCCGCCCTTCGCCAACAAATTGTGACATAGTGAGTTTTTCTAATACTTACTTTTAACTATGTTCCTTGTGAGTAATATCACTTCATCAAGTCTTTTAACATTCCACACACCAAAATAAGTCATAAAGGTACATGTGATTCGTGCTGATATCCGATTGGATTGGTATCAATGTCGTTCGACACTCTAGGCTAGATACATAGATAGATATTTTATTCATCTCCAAGATAAATTAAAAAAAGGAGCACTTTGGTTGTGGTTAGCACATTGGCCACACAGTCAGGAGATCTGGAAGACGTGGGTTCAAATCTCCGTTGGGCATCTCTGTGTGGAGTTTGCATGTTCTCCCCGTGCGTGTGTGGGTTTTCTCGGGGTACTCCGGTTTCCTCCCACATTCCAAAAACATGCATGTTAGGTTAATTGGTGACTATAAATTGTCCATCGGTATGAATGTGAGTGTGACTGGTTGTTTGTCTATATGTGCCCTGCGATTGACTGGCGACCAGTCCAGGGTGTACCCCGCCTCTCGCCCAAAAGTCTGCTGGGATAGGCTCCAGCATCCCCGTGACCCTAATGAGGATAAGCGGCATAGAAAATGGATGGATGGATAGAGGAACACTTTTTAATCAGAGTATAGTAACCTATTCTGGAACTTCTGGAATATTGATCTGGTCAGTTAAGTAACAGAGGGGGTTGTCAGTTTCAGCTGCTTTGTTGTTCATGAAATCAACAACAGGTGCATCAGTAACAACAATTAGGCAACAATTAGACAGACCCCAAAACAGGAATGGTTTTCCAGGTTGAGGCCACTGACTCCTCGTCTCTTTTGGCTGATTTTTTTACTGACTGACTTTCTATTGCTGTAGTTTTTTATTTGGCTTGGATCAACATCTCTGTTGATAGCATGGTGCGTTACCTGGACGCTACAGAGGTTGCACAAGTAGTCCTCCGGGATGGCACATCAATACGTACCGTTGCAAGAAGGTTTGCTGTGTCTCCCAGCACAGTCTGACGAGCATGGAGGAGATTCCAGGAGACAGGTAGTTACTCCAGGAGAGCTGGACGGGGCCGAAGAAGGTCCTTAAACCCTCAGCAGGATCGGTATCTGCTCCTTTGTGCAAGGAGGAACAAGATGAGCACTGCCAGAGCCCTACAAAATGACCTCCAGCAGGCCACTGGTGTAAATGTTTCTTACCAAACAATCAGAAACACGCTCCATGAGGGTGGCCTGAGGGCCCGACGTCCTGTAGTGGGCCCTGTGCACACTGCCCAGCACCGTAGAGCTATATACATATATATATTAATAAATAGTAATACATAATAATAAAACTTATTTAGGTAAAAAGTCCAGTCTTTTGTGTATTTTATTGCTTCCCTTCTGCGGTGTTGAAAAGCCGCAACGTGTGGGGGAGGAATGAGCAGGACAGTAATCTGCCACTGAAATTTCTCTATTGTTGGGAGATGATGCCGTGCATTGGATGATGCTGGTTGTCCATGATGGAAAGGAGCCTTCTCAGTGGAATTAAAAGAGTTGTACTGGGACATACCAAGTAAGAATTTTGTATCTTTCCATGTGCTAGCCAAGTCAACCGAAAGAAAAGGCAGTAATGAGTAGAATTTTTTGTTTTCGGGGAGCTAAAGACCTACCTCACCATCACTGCTCTTCAGGTCTCGCTATGTCACAGACAGCTGTTTTGTGAACAAAGCACTGTTTGATTCTGAATGATCCAATATCCATTCAATACATGCTATGTCCAATTACTGTTTACTGATAGCCGTGACATGCTGTGAGGTTCATGGCTGGTGAGGCACGAGACTCCTTTGGAGTTTCTTTTTTATGTTAATACAGATTGCTCATTAAAAGGATAACAAGAAAAACAAGATAACAATTCACTTTTGTTTAAAAAAAAATGTCCCATCCATTTTCTAGGGTTGCAGGGGTATGCTGGAGCCTATCCCAGCTGACTTTGGGAGAGAGGCGGGGTACACCTTGGACTGGTGCGTCCCAATTATAAAATGTTTATTGATTGGAAAACATTCTGTCTGTATATAAAGTACTGTAAATGCAGCTTTTCCTTTTCCAGGAACAGTTTGGATACTTTGTTGCAAACGTCTGATCACGTTCTGGTGATCTTGAGTGTATAATCCATCTCGGCCATCAATTTCATTCATTCCATCAGCAGAGAATAAAACACAAACGTTGACTATTGATGAATATTGATGTCACACTTACATTGAAGACGTTACACAGGCACTCAGTGTGCGGTGTGACGCTAGGAAATGTGCAAATTCAGCAATTTTACAATGCAGTTCTAGTGCCAAATATTAATATTTGTTATGTGTTATCATTATTGGTGCCTCGCTGCCTGATAGCAAGTAGCTGTAGCTGTCTGAGCGGTTGCCTGACCAATTGCAACAGAGTACGCGTAGTCAGGGGGGGAGGCTGCCAAAGTGTTTTTTAGCCAAGAGAAGAATTCCATTTGGCCTTGAGATTTATGGAGTATTTTATTAAAAGAAACGTACCAAGGTGCCCCACTGCTATCCAATATCACTTCAGAAGGCCCTTAAATGAGCGGCATAACACCCCCTTAACTTCAGCCAAGCGCAAAAGCGGAAGGTAAGAGAGGCCAGTGACATCATACGGCAGCACAAATGGAGGCCATAAAGGCAGCTTGTTTTGTTACATCACTACTATGCTTTACAGCTGATATCAACACTGCGTCTTGCTTACGTTGTTTGCTACTTTCCCACAAAACGTTGTAGAAAGGTTCACAGGGCATTGAATGGATCACAACTGGACTGTGCAGGTTGTCAAGTAGTTCATGATCAATGACTAGGTGGGACACACACCAGTCAGACTAGATAGGACAGCTTTAGTCTGAGAGGTTGGTGCAAGATCCAGTCTATTTATCCTCTAAATGAGGAGGCATCTGCAGACAGGAACGGTTTGGCCCATCAGTGGTATCAAATGACAATGGTTATATTACAATGAAGTCAACAATGCTTGGTTGGGTGATATAACCTTCATTAGCATTTGGGATGTAATCATAGTCATGGACCCACCTGAAACCAAAGTGTCTGTCCCTTGTTCTTTTGTTGGATGCTAAATGATTGACTCTTTTAGGAAGGGATGAAAGGACAGCACAATGTGTGGGGTGTTTCATACCTCCCCACTGTTCAGAGATGGTTCGCATACTTCTTTTTCAAACCATCTGTCTTCTTTGTCCGGAATGTGTACATTTTTGTCCTCAAAAGTGTACTTGTTCTTTGAGGGGCCGGCAGGCCGCAGAGTCATGACCTGAAGAGTTAGTCCATCTGTGCCATGCGCCTGCACAATAGACAGGTAGTGCACCGGCCAAAGAGGACATCAATACATATTAGTCCCGACCTGGAGCTTTTCAGCGTTACAGTCTGCCTGCATTGGGGGCAGTGGGCAACCATATCAAGTAGTCATACACTGTGACAAAAAGATGCAAATTACCGCCACCTGCAAGACTGCAGTACATACGTGTCGTTATTTTTTTACAGGACAAGGTTATTCTGCCTTGGAACATACCATCCCTCCCTCCAACGGAATCACGGGAGCCGCGAGCATTCTTTTGTGTGATAAAGGAGAACAGCAAAGTGAACATTTTTTTCTTTGTCTCCTGCACACAATGACATCTAACAGGGAAGCATTGCTCAGTCAGGGCCGCGCTGGCTTCCCCTCCATTATCCTGCGATTAGATGCTTAATGTTGCAGGAGGCAAGAGCGATGGAGGAAAATGGGAGTGGAAGGTGGGGAGGGGGTGTACTGTATATGTGGTTTCCTCATGCACTTTGCAGTTTGTAATGGAATAGCGAAGCTGGCTGGAGGTGCAGGCTCAGGCGTGCCTGGGAAGCAGTGCACCATTCTTTGTTTCCTGTTGCCTACTAATATGCATATGAAAGGGAGAGGAGGCAGCGCCTTCCTTATTAGATGCGCCGTTGTCTATTAGCGCAGCCTGCCACCTGCCTGCCTCCATTGACAAGACTGTGTCATTGTGTACAATGAAGCTTGTACGCATTAGGCTGGTGTGGGCCTGGGGGGCTGTCAGCTTTATACGCACGGCGGCGTCTATGGAAACAGGAAATGGTACAGTGCCTCGCGTCAGGCTGAGTTTTAAACAAGATTCAACAAACACTCGTTGCAACGTGGTGGTGACAGCATCGAGCCTGGTTTTTTTGCCACCCCGAGCTTACGTGAAGGAGTATGAAAGCTTCCAATTCGGGGTGCCAAACTCTCTCCAGCGAGGGCCACATATTGAAAAATGAAAGGATGCGAGGGCCATGTTGACTTTTTGTGAAAAAAAAGTGCATCTCAGTTTTGTATATTAATATAATTAATTACTAAAGGTGCAAAAGCATATTAGTAGTATCGACTTTGCGCTTTTAGGTCTTTTTTTCTGCACCATTTTATGAAATTTTGCCCAGCATCCACAATCTTTATGTGATACATGGACACGTATGTCTCCTTTCTGTGCGTTGTAAAGATATATAAGCAGATAAAAAGACGGAGCTAAGAATTCATGCAATGGGACATTACATATGGGACAACACATATTCCACCTATAAAGAAAAAAACTCAAAAAAGCCCCAATAACATTCCATTTGCATAACATGTGGTGTGCATGTTAACTAAGCGACTGCCACGTTGTTATTCTTCTTCTTCTTTTCCTTTTGGCTTGTCCGTTCAGGGGTCGCCACAGCGAATCAATTGCCTCCATCTAACTCTGTCTTCTGTATCCTCTTCTCTTGCGCCAACTACCTTCATGTCCTCTTTCACCACATCCATAAACCTCCTCTTTGGTCTTCCTCTAAGGCCTCCTGCCTGACAATTCAAAACTCAGCATCCTTCTACCAATATATTCACTATCTCTCCTCTGGACATGTCCGAACCATCTCAGTCTGGTCTCTCTGACTTTATCTCCAAAACCTCTAACATGTGCTGTCCCTCTGATGTGCTCATATCTGATCCTGTCCATCCTGGTCACACCCAAAGAGAACCTCAGCATCTTCATCTCCAGCTCTGCCTCCTGTCTTGTCCGCAGAGGCACTGTCTCTAAACCAAAAAACATAGCTGGTCTCACCACAGTTTTGTACACCTTTCCTTTCATTTTAGCTGAAACTCTTCTTTTTTTTTTTTTTGTCTTGTCCAGCATCATAACAGTTGAATGGGAGTCAAGCTGCTTTTAAGTGCTGAGCAAAATTGCTTTGCCAAGGGAGACTTCATAATCCAAATGAGTCTCCCTTGACATTTGACTGCGTTTATTATGAATTTTGTTGAACCACATTTCGATGCCGGACCTGACCTGAAAAGTGAGGGTTGGGGTGTGTGTGTGGGGGGGGGGGGGGGGGGGTGTATGGGTGCAGAAGGGGATATAAGAAAGGGTGCAGAAGAACCTCACAGACATATTTCAACCATATTATAAACAACCGTGATAATCCTAATTGCAGCAACAACCAGAACAGTCACAGAGCAAAATAAGCAAAAGTATAGGAAAAGGAAGAAAGAAAAAAAAAATATATATATATATGTATATACACACATATGTATATACATACATACATACACATACACACATATACACATATATATGTATACATATTTGTACACGAATACATACACATACTGTGCACATACACAAATCCATGCAGTACATACACACATACACACACATACAGTGTGCATATATATGTATACACATATATACATACATACATACTAATAACAATAAACATAAAAGAAGAACAACGAGAAAAACAGAACCTCTTGAACAATGACCATCCAGATTACATGTGCAACAAATCTACATTAAAGCTACCTTACTCTGCAGTGACAGGATAACTGCATTAGTGAAACAGAGAATGAGGAAATGTTCAGGGTGAACACAGCCAGGCATCCCAAACCACACTCCCTCCAAAAGCGAGGGTCCGACAAGGAAGACGCCGGAGCCCGGCGCCCCAGCAGGCTCCCCACAGAGGGGACGGCCCGACCCTGCCCCCCCAAGAGGCAACCGCGAGTCCACTCCGAAGAGGGACAAGGGAGACCCGGCCGGACGCCCCTCGGCAGCCGAGCAAGGGCCACAGGGGGGCACAGACCCCAACCGCCGGAACACCCGCCGGGGGCCGGCCAGCTACGGGCAAGCAGGGCATCCACCCCCGAGCCCCCGGGCCCAGAAGCCACCCACCCCTCAAAGCAGGGGGCACACTCAACACCCCAGGAGCTCCAGGCCACCCCAGACACAGCTGTCGCGGGCCATCGCCTACCCCGACGCCAGAGGCAGGCGCCCGTAGAGGGCCCATGGATTTGCCCCCCCAACCTGTCCACCCCACCCCCAGTGCTCTCACACCCCAGCCCCAGTACCCACACCAAACCCTGTTCCCCCACTCACACATGCCCACACGCATACACCCACAGACCTACATTTTCACATATGCACCTGGATGTGCCACCCCCCCAATGCAGCGAGCAGCACCACCACAAGCTCCCTCGAGAAACAGGACCATACTACCGTACCCGGCTGCCAGGAATCCCACAGCCACAGGCCTATGCACACACACGCACACGCGACTGCAGTCCTTCCAGTACTGCAGCCAACTGAGACTCGGAGCAGAACCGACCACTCACGCCGACCGCCCCCCGCCCCAGGGAGTGTCCAAGAAAACAGGGGTGTAACAGAACCCTCTAATCCCCGCCCCCCCACCCAACTAATAGTGTTATGAGGTGTGAGATGTGTGTGTGTAGGCAGTTAAAATTGAGGAACCGAAACTACGTGACACCATGGGCAGAACCACATCGCCGGCTGAGCACGACTGAGTAGTTCTGCCCACAAGGTGACATGAGTCAACGCCACCCCAAAAATAAATGTGAGGTGTCTGTGAGTCTATGTATAGTGAGTAAGTGTAATTAAAACTGGGGAGTTTGCGGCCCCCAGGGCACCACAGAAGGAGGTCATGTTTGTGAGCCTCCCCTGCCACACCCCCATGGAGCATGCGCACTCCCCAAGATCCTATGTGCTTGTTTGCAGGGAGTGGGGGGGGGCGAGGACCCGAGGGATAGTAGGACTGGGAGGAAAAATAAATAAAATTTCCCTCCCAGAGGACGAGCCAAGAGGGAGTAGGCACCCCTGTTTCCCGGGACCCACCGCGGGGCAGGGGCCGGCACGAGGGGGGGCCATTCATAGGCCCCGGACGCCCAGCGACCGCCGTCCGGGAGCAGCCTCTCCCAGATGTACTCAAAGCCAACAGGCAGGCCACTGTAGGAGATCCCGGCGGCCCGCACCCCCGAACACCACCACAGCCATCCCCACCACGTATCCGAGAGGAACCCGGGCAACACACACCACCACTTGGAGAGGCAGCAACCCTCCAGGCACAGTCACACACCTCACCCCCCACCACTGCCCCCAGTCTGAAACTCTTCTATCACACATCACACCCCACACTTTTCTCCACCCATTCCAGCCTGCCTGCACATGCTTTTTCACCATTTTTCCACACTCNTTCACCTCTTTTCCACACTCTCCATTGCTCTGGACTGTTGACCCTAAGTACTTAAAATCCTCCACCTTCTTTATCTCTTCTCCCTGTAACCTCACTCTTCCACTTGGGTCCCTCTCATTTACACACATGTACTCCGTCTTGCTGCGGCTGGCCTTCATTCCTCTCCTTTCCAGGGCAAACCTCCACCCCTCAAGCTTCTCCTCCACCTGTTCCCTGCTCTCACTACATATCACAATGTCATCTGCAAACATCATAGTCCATGGAGATTCCTGTCTAACCTCGTCCGTCAGCCTGTCCATCACCATAGCAAACAAGAAGGGGCTCAGAGCTGATCCCTGATGGAGTCCCACCTTCACTCGGAACTCCTCTGTCACACCTGCAGCACACCTCACTACTGTCTTACAGTCCTCGTACATGTCCTGCACCGCTCTAACATACTTCTCTGCCACTCCAGACTTCCTCATACAATACCACAGTTCCTCTCTGGGCACCCTGTCATAAGCTTTCTCCAGATCTACAAAAACACAATGCAGCTCCCTCTGACCTTCCCTGTACTTCTCAATAAACATCCTCAAAGCAAATACTGCATCTGTTGTACTCTTTTTTGGCATAAAACCGTACTGCTGCTCAAAAATGCTCACGTTTGCCCTTAGTCTAGCTTCAACTACTCTTTCCCATAACTTCATTGTATGGCTCATCAGCTTTATTCCTCTGTAGTTGGCACAATTCTGCACATCTCCCTTGTCCTTAAAAATGAGCACCAGCACACTTCTCCTCCATTCCTCAGGCATCTTCTCATTATCTAAGATCTTGTTAAACAACCCGGTCAGGAACTCTACTACCACCTCTCCTAGGCACGTCCATACCTCCACAGGTATATCATCAAGACTGAGTGCCTTTCCATTCTTCATCCTCTTCAATGCCCTCCTCACTTCTTCCTTACTAATCTTTGCTACTTCCTGGTCCACAACAGTCACCTCTTCTACTCTTTGTTCTCTCATTTTCCTCATTCATCAACTCTTCAAAGCACTCTTTCCATCTTCCCATGACACCACTGGCACCTGTCAATACCCTTCCATCCTTATCCTTCATCACCCTAACCTGCTGCATGTCCTTCCCATCTCTGTCCATCTGCCTTGCCAACTTGTATAGGTCTTTCTCTCCCTCCTTGCTGTCCAACCTAGCATACAAGTCATCATAAGCCCCTTGTTTGGCCTTTGCCACCTTTACTTTTACCTTACGCTGCATCTCTCTGTACTCATGTCTACTCTCTTCAGTCAACTCAGTGTTCTTTCACTTCTTCTTAGCTAACCTCTTACTCTGTATACACTCCTACTACTACATCTACTCCTACATCTACTTTCCTTCCAGATGACACACCAAGTACTCTCCTACCTGTCTCCCTCTTGTAGCTGTAGTTGTCCAGTCATCTGGAAGGACAAAGTCGACCACCATCTGTTCTTCTGCGTTCCTCTCCTGAATACCAAACTTGCCCATCACCTCCTCATATCTCTGTTTCCTGCACCAACATGTCCATTGAAGTCCGCACCAATGACAACTCTCTCACTTCTGGAGATGTTCTGCATCACTTCATCCAGGTCTGACCAGAATTTCTCTTTCTCCTCCATCTCACATCCTACCTGTGGAGCATATACCCATTAACAAGATTGAACATCACACCTTCGATTTCTAGCTTCAGGCTCATCACTCTATCTGACACTATTTTTACCTCCAGGACTTTGCTAGCAAACTCCTCCTTCAAAATCCCCCCTACTCCATTTCTCTTCCTATCTACACCATGATAGAATAGCTTGAACCCTGCTCAATAGCTTCTAGCCTTGCTACTGTTCCACATGGTCTCCTGGACACAAAATATGTCTACCTTCCTCCTCTGCATCATGTCAACTAATTCTCTATCTTTTCCTGTCATAATTCCAACATTCAAAGTCCCAACTCTTAGTTCTAGACTCTTAGCATTCCTCTTCTCTCTCCTCCTACAAACACACCTTCCTCCTCTCCTTCTTTGGCCAACAGTAATCTAGTTTCCACCGGCACCCTGTCGGTGAACAGCACTGGTGGCGGGCGTTGTTAACCCGGGCCACGTCAGATCCGGTATGGAAGTCATTTGTTTGATTCGCATGTTCTGGTTTGGCAAAGTTTTACGTCGGATGCCCTTCCTGACACAACCCTCTGTATTTATCCGGGCTTGGGACCGGCACAATAAGACACTGGCTTGTGCCCCGTTGCGGCTACATTTGCCCCGTTGCGACTACATTCCACGTTGTTATTATTATAAAATGAAATATTTTTTCTGTATGCATGTATATTTTTGACTTTATTCTTGTAAAATTACTGCTGATTTTTACATTTTTGCTGCTGCTGTTGTTTGGTTTTGTTGTTGAATTGTATTTTTGTATGTATCGGGAGCCGCCAATGGCTCACGGACCATACTTTTGACACCCCTGTTTTAAATAGTCCAAATTTGGTTTAGATTTTGAAGAAAGATCTTAAATCTTGTATCCATGTATGTGACGGTATACGTCCATAAAAATACATAAACAATGCAGGTAAACATGTACCGCTGCTAAAAATGCCCACAATTTTCACAGATAATGTTTTTTCGTGAAGCGTTGAGATTTTGGATTGTTTGGCAGTCCTTGAACGCCCCACAGTCTCAAAAGTGAAACCTAAGTATAACTCATTAATATACACTGTGACTGTAATTTGATTTGTTTATTGATCATCTCACATTAGAAAGAGGAGCAAAAATATGTGTCAAAAACAGACATTTTTATAGGCGTCTCAATTAATGTTTTAGCAATCTACAGTATTGCTATAGCCAGGTGTGCTCTTCACACACCGGCATTGCATTTCACAATCATAAAATTAGATGCTTTAGGACCTGAGTGCCATGAAATAATTGCTTCCAATGGAAGACGTTGAGGAAAAGTGAGACCCATGCTGTGCCTGAATTGGCGCTTTTCCATACTCACACTTCCTGTCTTTTGAGCGCATCAGTGCGTTCACGTGGAGATGGAATGCAAAATGCAGTACTGTCAGCGTACTGCACTCAAAAAAAAAAAATCAATGTGAGGTTTATGTGTTTTTTGAACATTTTTGATTGTAAAAATGTACTGTAGTTGGAAAGAAACCGGTATATGTCATTACAGTAGTGCCTGGGTTAACATCATTAATTGGTTCCAGCAGGTCCAACTCAAACCAAAATGGACTCCCACCAAAGCAAATTTCTCCCATGGAAAATAATGTAAGCCCATTTTATCTTTTCGAAACATGCAAAAATGTTAACACAATAGAAATGTTATAAATAATAAATATAATTTTACATGCAGAAAATAATGCAAAAATAATTACAAATGGACAACGGAACATTTAACATCATTTTAACCCAGTTTTTCAAAGAGGGAAGGGGGGGTGAGGAGATGCTTGGAGGGCAATCCTTTTTTTATGTTACTAGATTATCTATGCAGAGGTCTTTTTAACATGCCGCAAAGATGACACATGATTGTTAAATTGCCACAATTCATGGATAAATAACAGAGAATGCTAAATGCAGAAGGGACTCCGGGTGCCGCAGCATGCTACAGTCAGTTTGAATGCTTACATATTTTTTGTTGGAACCAGAAATGAGGCAGAACCCAAAGTGTCACCCTCGATGCGCCGCCAGTTCGTGAGAACTGGAGTAGATGTGTCCGTACGTTATTTGGTGTGTTGGGGTACATATAGGATAAACTTTCGAGGTTCTCCAGAAGTGTCTGCTGCTGCTGCCTCAAGATGCCGCCCATTCCACCGCAGAGAGTCCGGGTTCTGAAGCTGTAAGAGCAGATTCAAGAGGCGGCGCACCTCGAGCAGCAGCCTCCTCATGATTAGACTCTACGGCGTCATCATCTGATTCTTATTCGCGCCTCCTCTCCTCTTCCTCTCTTGCCCTCTCACCTTCCTTAGCGGCGTGTTTCTGTCGGGCCTCTCTGGCTTATCGGCTGCCTTTTGAGCTGCAGATGCAGCTGACTCCTTTTTCTGAGGCATCTAAGGCATCTTGGAGACGAAATGTTGGCACTCGTCTGTCAGCTCGGCTTTACTGCGTTGTAAGTGTGTGCCACGTACTTACTCGGTACGGTCATGTGAGTTCTGCATGCTCATTGGACAGTTGCACCGGGGAAGTGCGGGGTTAATCAGACGCAGCTCGAGCGCAGCGAAAGTTCCACTTGGACTAAAAGTTCTAAGGCGTGTCTGTGTGCTTCTAAATCCCTGCTGAGGTGGTACTCACCACGTACAGACGCCCCAATTTTTTTGCAAGTTGTGTGTCTCCCTCTGGCACCTTCAGCTTTAATATAAACAAACGCTGTTGCCCTACGCGATCACCCGCAAGTACCACAAGATTTTGTCTTGTGCACGTGTTTCAAGATGGTGGCGTAAACAAACCGGAGGCTGTATTTGTATATATATTTGATTTATTTCAAACATGCATAGTAACATTGGAATACATTGCAAATGACAATTGAAAATTGTGACTAGGAACATTTCTGCAAATGCGGTGCTTCTTGTAGTCCGTACTTTACACCAGAAGATGGCGGATTTCTGTAACTGTAATATTAGAAACATTTGTATGCAAAGTGTAGCAGTTTATAGACTTTAGGGTTTCAAAAAAATGCACTGCTAATTAATAGATAGACACTTTCACATCCGTTACTAATACATTTGGTCATAACACCTTTTGGACACTAAACCAAGACAAAACTCTGGCAAAAATTGTGGTTGTTAACCGAAAAATCCTCTAACCAGGGCGGACGTTAACCGAGGTGCCACTGTAGTTTGTTGTAAAATTACAAAGCGGGGTAAAAGATGCGTTATGGAGCGATAATGCTCCATCAAGTGGTTGCAATTCACCATTAAAAGGAGAAAAGAAGAAGAAGTGGGTAAATATTGTCAGGATGGAAAGTGTGTAGTGACACGTATTCATGTACTCCAGAATACCCTTTCACACAGGCTACCTTCAAAGGTACAAAATTGCTTGACTTGGCCCTCTCATTCTTTGTCTGTGTCGGGGGTTTTTTAAAGGTGAGAGAATACATCTTTTACAGGCTGTGTAAGAGGGGCTTGGCTTTTAGGGTGCAATAGGATGCCGTTAAATCTCAAAAGGTGAAGGAAGCAGCACCGTGATGTTTCCACCTGTCTTTCAAGATTGTCACTGAAAGCTCTGCAAACGTTTAATTTTGTGTCAGGAAGAAAAAGCGCGTTGCCGGCTTCTCTGTTCTCGTTGTGACCCAGAAGACACACTGATGCATACCAAGCAGCTTCCCATGTCCACTCAAGGACTTGCCTGACACCCCCATGCTGCATGGCCACTTGGAACAGACCATCTGTTGCACCTTCTTCCATCACGCGTGTGACTTGTTGCCTTTATTCACCACCCCCCTACTCCCATGAGCACATCTTCACAATGACCTCTAGCTGGGAGGAGGCTGACTGGCATAGGCGGTCAGAAAGTGGAGAGAGGTTAGCGAGGGGATGCGCCTCGGCGTTGGTTGCCTGGCCACCAAACATAATTGTGTGGGGTTGAAAAGGGGGTTCGGATGGGTGGGTATCTTCCTCCTCTTTCTCCTCCAGTGTTTGTGATTCTTCCCAGTATAAGTGTCTACTGTATGTTTGTGTCAGCTGATCTAACATGAAGCGCGTTGCCCACCTCCACAGCTGATATCCAGTGATGCAGATGGGGCCATTCAGAGGGCGGGACGCTTCAGGGTGGAGAATGGCGCCACAGATGAGGTACAAGCAACGTATCGTACATTTTTATATACTCCAAGTGCAACTCGTTCACCTTGTGCCCCCTTTTCCACTGCACGGTACCGTCAGACTGTTGCCTTTTACCTGCTGCCTTTTTGCCTTAACCTGTTATCTTTTAGCCTTTTGCATTAGCCTGTTTCCCTGCCCTTGGTCATTTGCCTTTTGCCTTAGCCTTATCTTTAGCCTGTTGCCTTCTAGTCTATTGCCTTAATCTTGGCCTAGCCTTTTGCCATTGCCTTGTCCTTTGACTGTTGCCTTCCAGCCTGTTGCCTTTGCCCTAGGCTGTGTTTCAGTTCATGCACTTCCATATTTAACCTTCAATATGTATACTATTTACACTACAGATTTAGTTCCTGCGAGTGCAAATTTCAACAATGTAGCGCTGTCCCAAATCACGGAAATGATTTGCTTTCTCTTCTTCCTCATCTTTATTTTCTCTCTTCCGCGACTTAGCCAAAGATGGTGATGATTAAGGGGTCGATTTCGCCGTACTTCCAGCTCAAGTACACTTCATGCATTCAAAATGCTGAGTGTAAGTACGGAAGTACATGGATTGAATGAAACACAACCTCAGCATTAGCCTCTGCCTGCCCTCGATTTCTTCTCCAGTAAACTTCCGAACTTTTAGCGATTACTATTCTGAAGTCAAAAACCGCACACAGTAGCCAAGCCGAGTCGGTATTGTGCAGTGGAAAAATATGAATGTTAGACTGGAAGTTATCATCAACCCAGACTTTTTTTGAAAATAGTGAATGTGTGTTTGTTTTGGGTGTCTAATGAGCAGACTTTGGACTACACTCCTGGAACCTGGAGGAGAACCGACGTCCATCTGGAGAATCCCGAGTACCACACCAGATGGTTCTTTAAATACTTTCTGGGAAAAGGTCAGTGTCGCTCTGTTTCAAACTCTTCGTTTCAGAGACGTCTGCACATAATCGGGAGGGAAAGTCAGGCAGCAGCAAACAGAGTCCCTCGATCCAGCCAGGGCCGAGCAAACCATGGGGGAAACTTGGCCGGCTTCTGCTTGGACTGCAGCTGAGCCATCTGCATCTCCCAGCCTGAACAAAGCTGACTACACTCTGCAGCACAACATATTAGCAAGCCTCAGTCATCAGCCGAGGCAGCCAATGACAGCAGAGCAATTACGTCTTTGGCTTGAGGAGAAGAGTTATGTAGATAAACAAGGAGAATCAATACAGGGAGGCATCCGGTGTCCAATTTGGACTTCTGCTCGCAGTCTTTGCTGATGTTGCCTCGTAAATCCAAGAGGTGTGAGGGTGAAAGGTCAAGGATGAGCTCATACACACCACCTTTACGGCGTTCCAAGTTTTACTGTTGCGTTGTTACGTACACACTGCCATAAAATATTAATACTGCACAAAAAGAGAATTAGTCACTAGTAGGTGGATGAATACAATAGCAAACTAAAGGAGTAACATCGGCGGACCCGGTGGGGTGTGTACGAGCCTGGAGTTTGTTTTCCAGAGAGAAGATTATATGTGGGTGCGTTGTGTTTGTGTGTGTAGTCATCAGCGTCATCAACGCAAACCTTTATGTATTTCCACTGAGTATCAGCATTTGAGACCCCAGGTGAAAGAAAAACGGTAAAAATACAGTGTAGTAGTCTACCTGTGCAACGTGGGAGATAGCACAAGCACAATGGTGCGTTCAAGGACCATCAAGCAAAGCAAATTTGTGTACATTTTTAAATAAAAATGTTTCCGTAATTGATATGCATTAACATAAAACTTGATTTGGGTTTTTTCAAATGTATTTTTTAAGTGTATATTTCTGTTTTTTATATTGCACCTGAAAGCTTCCCGCAGCCACAGCCCATTGGTTGGGCACCCCTGTTCCAAAGGGCTTTATGCGCAAAATTGGTGAATCCCATCATGAGCATTATTAGCTGCCTCGTTCTTGCAGTTTTTCACTGTTTAGAACACGCAGAAAAGGGAAAGGCATGTTCTTGTCTCACATAAGGATTGTGGATTATGGGTAAAATTAAAAAGATTGCAGTGAGGTATACTCGTTTGTTGGCAGCGCATGAAAGTGCAATTAGACAATGTAAGATGCACAGTGGAGAAATAATCATTGGGTACAGTCCAAGCTACCGAAACACGTCGTATTCTTGATCATGTGAAAAGATCTTCTCCTATGAAATTGACAGTGATAACAGCATAAACCGTCTGTCTGGAAACACTTTATCTCTTCTCCCACTTCAGTCCATCAGAACTACGTGGGCACGGATGCAGAGAAGAACCCCTTCTACCTGTCAGTGGTGCTGTCCGACCAGAACAACCAGCGAGTGCCGCAGTATCGAGCCATCCTGTGGAGAAAAACGGTGTGTTCATTCGATGGCTGCCCTGCTACTATCATCTACAGTATTTTAAAGACCATAAACATAGGTTTGGTCCTGATTCGTCATCATGTATGTAGGTGTCCGTGCGGTGACTCAGCTTTTGAATCTAAGATGGGGTAAATCTAATTTGACACCTCAGCTACCGGGTTGTGTTGTCTTGCTTTTGACCACTGTGTGACATGGTTGCAGTCATTTTAACAAGTGACTCCAATGCTGTGTTGTTGTTGTTGTGTTGACAGGGCACCTTGAAGATCAGCCTCCCCTACAGCCCCACCAAAACACTATCAGTCAAGTCCATCCTGAGGTAAGGAAAAGCTCACGTGGAACGCTTTTAATACAACTTTGTGATATTTCCACAAGCTATTTCTCAAGTCACATCTGTAGGAAGTCTAGACATACGTACGTCGTAGACATACGACGTCTATACAGTACTGTTTGTTGCTTTGTCCTGAAAATGGCAGCCAGAATTTAAGAATTGTGTATCTAAACTGGAGACAGGCAGCAATGGGAAGATGTTGTGTTTTCCAGGGAGCTAAAGACCTACCTCTCTATACAGCTCTGAGCCGACCCTTGACCCCCTTGGCAATCGTAACAAAACAGACTTGGTCGGTGAAGGAGGGCGGCGAATCCAAGTGTTTCAGCCAAGAGGAGAAAAATGCAGACTTACCCATTTAAAAGAAACCTACTATACAATATACAGTCATTTTAAAAGCCCCTGAAATGAGCAGGATAGACCTCGCTTAAGAGTACAAGCAATGATTTAAAGCACGTTCAACGTCTTAATGCAAATAAATCGGCCAAAATGTAGACTGTATCAGCTGCACTCTCGCGTTATTTTTCCTTTGTCCGTGCTGGATGTGTACCAATCACAGATGGGTGTGTTTTACAAATGGTAAAGAAAATCCTCTGCTGTGTCAGGTTGCATTTTTCAGCGCGTAGCTTTAGGCTGTCGCCTGTCTTCCATCGCTCCTCGCTGAGCTTCTCTCTTTCTTTCTTTCCTTTAATGTAATTACATCCTTGTCTGTGTAATGCCAGCGCAATGAACATGGACAGGTTTGAGAGAGGCCCCCGGGAGATTCTCAACCCTGACATTCAGAAGGTGAGCACCCTCGGAATAATATCCAGCACTGTGTCATAGTCCTGAGCCTGGCCCAGCAGTGCCACCGTTTACTGTACGGCACATCCTCGGGCCATCGGGTCATCTCTGTGTTTACTGATCACCTTTTGTGTCCTCGCCTCTTTCAGGATCTGCTGGTGCTGGAGGAACAAGAGGTATGAGACGCTTCTCCTTTGTGTGTACATCTGGAAATAATGGCTTGACTTTTGCCACTTATACTCTGCCTTGTATGTTTTTTTTTATTAAAAAGGGAATTACATATGCGTGTTGTGAAAATGATGATGAGAACATGATGAATGCTATTGTTAGCAAGTCGGCTGTTTCACTTGAATTAAAACACAGCAGATATGGCAACAGACAGCACGGTGGATGAGTGTGTAGCATGTTGGCCTCACAGTCAGCAGTTCGGGGTTCGAATCTCCGTCGGGTATCTCTGTGTGGAAATTGCATGTTCTCCCCGTGCGTGCGTGGCTTTTCTTTGAGTACTGCGGTTTCCTCCCACATTCCAAAAACCTGCATGTTAGCTTAATTGGCGACTCTAAATTGTCCATTAGAGTGTGAATGTGTGTGTGAATGGTTGTATGTCTGCCCTGCGATTGACTGGCGACCAATCCAGGGTGTACCTAGTAGCGGTGTGCGCATCGATTCTGAAACACCGATACGGCCGATACTTTAAAATTGACTCTCAAATCAAAGTATTGATACTTTTGATACTTCTGTTATTTGAGGTAAGAATTTCTCCTCCTATTCTGTGTGGAACTGGTTAGTTTGTGATCTCTTATTTTGTCTTTGTTACCCACTCCTTTTGAAAACCTTTCTTAAGTTTACAATAGGACCGTACGGTGGATGAGTGGGTAGCATGTTGCCCTCACAGTCAGGAGGTTCAGGGTTCAGGGAATCTCCGTTGTGCATCTCTGTGTGGAGTTTGCATGGTCTCCCTGTGCGTGGGTTTTCTCGGGGTACTTAGCGGAAATTCAGTTACCACGAAGTAGGATAAATGAGGGTTGTGTGCAACCACTAAAAGAGTATCATTTCATTCCGACAGGGCTCTGTCAACTTTAAATTCGGTGTACTGTATGCCAAAGATGGACAGCTCACAGATGATGAGATGTTTAGCAATGGTAAATCAAAAATAAAAATTGCTGTCGTCAACATAGTGGCATTTTTTGTACACAAAGTTGTTTTTGATTGTAGAAATGGGCAGCGACAGTTTTGACAAGTTTCTCAATCTGCTGGGTGACACCATCACGCTGCAAGGATGGGCGGGTTACCGGGGTGGCCTCGACACCAAGAGTAAGTCGGCAAAGATTAACGTCCTATTCGTTTAGCATTAACTCAAAATTATCCGTCCCGTGTTATCAATCCTTGTCGATTCTTCTTCCAGATGACACTACAGGGATCAAGTCCATCTACACGGTGTATCAGGGCCATGAGCTCATGTTCCACGTGTCCACCATGTTGCCCTATTCTAAAGAGAACAAACAACAGGTGTGCGTCCGCTTTTGTTACTGTCTTCATCTGTGTCGCGACGGGCGTCGGATTTCACCCCTGCTGTAAAAATGAGTCCTTTCAGCAAACACTTAACCAACCCTCTCTCTGCTGGGTTCTTGCCCCTCTCCCCGGCAGGTGGAGCGAAAGAGGCATATCGGAAACGACATTGTCACGATCGTATTCCAGGAGGGCGATGAAGTGTCGTCGTCCTTCAAACCCTCCATGATCCGATCGCACTTCACCCGTATCCTTGGCATTTGAGCAGTTCTCCTTGTAAGCCCCGTTTCAGCTGGGGTTCCTTCACTTGCACCTGCAGATATTTTTGCATTAGTTAGATATAACAGTCAGAATGACAGCTACAGGTAAGCGAGGCCGTCACATGTGGCGTCTTTAAAAAGATGAAATTCTCCCGTTTTTTTGTTTTGTTTTTTTGATGAAAGTCTTTGGTCTCAGGTTGAAGATATTCTCAGAAGAGAGCGTGCCGCTGTTTGGACCTCCTCTACCGTCGCAGCCCGTGTTTACCGATCACCACGAATTCAGGGACTTTTTACTAGTCAAATGTAAGTTATACATCCACTTTCTATAATAAAAAAGGGGCATAAGACACTTCTTACGTAGCATCTTCAATAAATGTTACATATTACACTTTTTGATTCAGTTTAGTAGCTCAGTGCATTGTCAGTCTAATACAGGGGTGTCCAAAGTGCGGCCCGGGGGCCATTTGTGGCACGCGGCTGTATTTCTATTGTCCCGTGACAAAAGAACTTTTTAAAAAAGAAGGAAAGTAACCAACTACTGCTGGCAGAGTAACCGTTGAGGAAAGTAAAGTAAGTAATTTCACAAGAAACCCATGAAAATATTAAGAGAAGAAATTGCAATCTAACAAAAAAAGTGCTTAAATACTAAAGAAAACGTGTTTTGTTTTGTTTTTTAAGTTGTAATATCATGAAATACTAACAAAACAACAAACAAAGTGGAAAATAAGGTTGCGGAAAAAGTTATGTTATGAAAGGAAAGTCAAAATATGAAGAGAAACACGTTGTAATTACAAGGACAAAAGTTTAAATGGTTGGAAAACAGCTGTAATTTTAGAAAAATAAAGTAAAACTCACAATTTGTCATTTTTTTTTAGAATGACCTTAATATTATTATGAGGAAAAATAATGTCACTTTAGTAGCATGGAGTTTCAATATTTGTTTTATTTTTTTTGTAAGCCTAATAGAATCTGGAAAATTAGATGGTGCAAACATTATCATATTATGGGAATAAAGTCATAATATTATGAGACTAAAGTTGTAATATTTTTAAAAATTATAAAGATTGTTTAAAAATAATGTTGAACTGTTTGGGAGGAAAACAACAGCAAAAACAGGGACAAAAGAGCAAAAGGTAACACTAAAAGTAGGCTTTTTACAATCACATCACAAAGCCGAGATGCAGTTTTTCTTAGCGTATCTGCATGTGTCTATATTTGAACGCGGCCATTTCTTGTGCTTATGGATTGAGCCGCTGATGAGGATTAAAATGGGATTAAGGATTGTGGTGTATAAAGGAAACGTGTCAATGCGTCTCTCTTCCCACTCTGCAGTAATCAATGGAGAGAAAGCCACACTGGAGACGCCAACATTTGCCCAGAAGCGTCAGCGGACCCTGGACATGCTGATCCGCTCGCTCTACCAAGACCTCATGCCCGACCTGCACAAGGTACAGGCCAGTTTTGATTAAAACTTCTATCTTTTGGTCTCCTTTGCCGCACCCCCACCGCCCTCCCTCCGTCCCTCCTAGTCACCGCTGTGACTTCAAAAGCTGCTGACTGTGTTGTGCTGCGATCCACTGCAGCCCACTGCGTACTGCTCCACAGCACAGTGACTGATTCCACTGCAGTGCTGCTTCTGCTTCTGCTCTTAGCTTATTCCTTCTGCCAACTTTCACTGTCACTGTCGGCGTCAGCCTCTCTAAGACCCCTCTCTTCTTCTGCTTTCTCGCCCTCCCACTCTCCTCCCTCCTCTATGCGTGATGGCGTGCCCCGTGTTAGGTCCCTTTTTCCCCGCAGAACATGTTGAACCGCCGCTCCTTCAGCGACGTGCTGCCCGAGTCGCCAAAGTCGGCGCGCAAGAAGGAAGAGGCGCGGCAGGCCGAATTTGTCAGGATAGGGCAGGTAACGAAAACAAGCTTTTGACGCACCCGAATTGAAGGAAACACGTCTGTTTGTCATTAGCAACTTTACAGCCAAACCAGTAACTCCATCAGGGTTAGGATTTGAGGTGATCTTCAGGGATTAACGGTAGGGTTACTGGTAGGGTTAAGAGGTAGGGTAGTCTTGAGGTTAGCAATTAGGAGATTAGGGCTGGGGAGTTAGGGGTACATGTTAGGGTAAGAAAGTAGAAAGCAGGGTATGGGATATGATAAGAAGTTATACTGTACATATATTTTCTTTTTTAAACTGCATCTCAGCTTTGTGATATAGGGGAAAAAGGCTATTATTAGTATCTATATTTTATATTTTATATTTATATTTTATTATCTATATTTTAGTCTTAATATTTTGACTTTATCCGTCCGTCCATCCATTTTCTATACTGTTTATTTTCATTAGGGAATCTTGTAAAATTACTGCAGTTTTTTTTCAATTTTTGCTGTTTTTTTTTTTTTTTACTATTTCACCTTTCTTTTTGTATATATTCTTTTCGGAATTACAATTTCATTCCCATAATATCTTGGTTTTATTTTTATTTTATTAATTTTTTGTTTGTTTCTCATAATATTACAATTTTTTTTAACATTTTTTTCTTTAATATTTAATTTAATAGCTTTTCCATTCCACAATTTTTTTATTTTTTCCTCATAATATTATGATGATATTCTAATAAAAACACAACAGTGTCTTGTTATATGTCATTTTCTTTCTTAATATTTTGTCAATTACTGCCATTTTTGTCCATTTTTGCTGGGGTTTTTTTTTCCAACAATTTCAACTTAATTTTTGTAAATGTTCTTCACGTAATTATTGCTGTTTTCCTTAATATTTAAATGACTTGAATGAATAAAATGGCCCCCAGGTTGACTTTATAGGCTTATGATTTGTTTTTGTGTGGGGTTAGGTTGGGCTTAGGGTTAATAAAGACCTTGAGCCATTCCATTTTGGTGTGAATCTGGATATAAATGCAGACCCAGCATATAATTTCTAAAAAAAAACAGCTAATATAAGCAGTTGCTCTTTGTGTGCTGGTGCTCTTATAGGCTCTCAAGCTAAAGACCATTGTAAGAGGAGATGCCCCCACCAGCCTGGTCACCACCGGGCTGTGCAGAAAGGAGGTGAAGACTGTGTTTAAAATCATTTTTATTACTGTATATCACTGACATTATTGTTGTTTGCTGCAGCCGTGGGAGTCGCAGTCGTTCTGCAACGCGTTCCCATATGAGATCGTGTGCGGCGACTCCTGGGGTCAGTCTCTGCTGGTGGCCACCGACGCAGCGGGTGTCGTCCTGCTGGAGGGTGAGGTTAAATTAATTGTAATCGATGTACCTCACCCACCCCCCTCACCTCACACAACCCCACCACTTCCAACCCTCTGAAAGGCAGCCATGCCGAGATGTCAACGTTGTTGTTAACTAACACGTCCTTATCGTTGCTTCTGCAGGACCTGATCCGCCTTCGTCCTGCACCGGTGAGCATCTTGGGATGTCTTTTTTTTTTTATTATCATCCTTCCTCCAGTCATATTTAAGCTTTCCATCAATGTGTGTCTCACAGAAGCGCAGGCTCTCCCGCCGGTGCAAGTGTTTGACAAGACGCTGCTGGTGAAGCAGATGCACATTCTCGAGCCTCAGGACCTGCTCATCACCAGGGCGGACAAAGGTAGGCAGGGTGCTGCTCAGTGCTGCCACCTGCTGGAATGCGGTGTGAAACTAAGTGCAACTGACTGTTCAAACTTTAAAACCAAGCTTCTGTGGGTTTTAACTTGCAGCGGAACCCGTTTAAGTTGCACAACTCATCAAGTCCCGGCCCATTGTGTAATTATTATGATTAAAAAGTGATGTTACACATTGTTGACCAATTTTTTTCAACGTAAAATTTGTGATCCAAATGGGAGGGGCTATGTGAATCATACTGGTTGTGCATGATATAAATCTTTTAATGAAGTTAGGCTAAACATTGTAGCTGCTTCTTCTTTGTTGGTGCTCACCGGCTTCTTTTTCCATTGGTGTTAACCTCTATTTCTTCCAGACTGGGAATCAAAACTCGGAATCAAAATTCAAATATGTGAACCATGCCGGGAGAATCGGAATGTGAGTCACGGGTCCCAGTGATGCTTGAAACTCGATGACCAACCCTACTAAGGGTTACCGCTCAGCTACAGACAACTCTAGCTAGCTGACGTCACACACGTCACTTCCCCAGTTGCGCTTCGAAAGGTGCACGCGACAAGTCACAGATATGTATTACAAGTCATATCACGTCTTCTGAACGTCCAGTGCAATAAGTGTTTTGTTTTTCAGAAATTCTTTCATTAATTACTGATGGCTGTTTTGTGGTAGATTATGGTCTATTACTAAAACATATTGAAATACAAGTGACGTGGTCACTAGGTGGCAGTAATGACACAAAACATTGAGACATTACCTTAATAATGTATGAAGTCATTAAGTCACCCATGGCATATCCGACTTTATAGAATGAAAAAAAAGTTCTCCTCCCATTATGTGTGGAAGTGGTAAGTTTCTGGCTTCTTAACCCTTCAAGCGCCAAAGTTGCAAAATTGTGACAAGTAACATTGCTGAATTTAACAAGCCATTTCTGCAACAATGGTACCTCATGTAGATAATACTTGACACCAGGACACGGCAAACATCTGTCACTTCAATCTGAGCAACGCTTGTGGGTGTGTTTATATGCTAAGTTTAGGAATTTAGAGACTTTGAACTCCCGCTTGCCAGTCCACACGCAGCACATACTTGAGCCTATGCTTTACTTAACTGTGTTTGGGGGGGCAGGAGGGGACGTGGTGGGTTGTCAAAACACTGCTAATGGTGATGGGGGTAGCAGGAATGTAAAAAAAAATGCGGAAATAGCTACAGACCCAGTAGGTCCATAGAGGGAGACTCCTCAGAAGAAAACGCACTGCTATTAGATAGATATAGCTTATACCATAATAACTAACTATGATATTATAACATACTGATGATTTGTCTCATTTACAGTATTCCTTCATCTAATTTTTGCGCTATGGGGGCAAACTTTTGGACTCCCATTGGGTTAAACATTTTTGCGTTAGGGCCGTCTGTATACAGGTGGTCGTCAAACAGAATGACATGTTTGCTCGTGGAGCAACGAAACAAAAGGACAACACATCCACAGCAAGTTAACGCATCACATAAATCAAGTGCAACTACTACGTGGGTGATAAACAGCAACAAAGCACTAAATGTAACGTGTAACTTAAAACTGTTATTTCCAAATGCGCGCAAGGCATTCTGGGTAGTCCAGCTGCTGGATGACTGGCAGCTTGGATGACTTTTTTGTAGAAGCTACTGATTGCATCTGACTATTTCACCGACTCAACCGTGCCACAATAGCACTGCAAGTCATGTTCAGATTAAGACGATTGGTGGGCCTTATGTGGCCCGTGGGCTGCAGTTTGCCCACCCCTGGGCTATCCAGGGCAACTAGCTTGCTCGCTCGCTAACATGCTAGCTTGGAAAGGAGTGGAAAGGTGACTATAGGGGTGTTAATTCATGTCTACAGGGCTCTAAAAATGTTAAAACTTTTACTTGGAAAGATATAAACAGGTTTTCTGTGCTCTAGCGCCGAAGAATTTGTACAATTTACTTAAATTAAATTATTAATTATTTACTAATAACCAAAAAACATTCAACTACGAAACAGCCATCCATCCATCCATCCATCCATTTTCTTCCGCTTATCCGAGGCCGGGTCGCGGGGGCAGCAGCCTAAGCAGGGAAGCCCAGACATCCCTCTCCCCGGCCACTTCATCCAGCTCTTCCCGGCGGATGCCGAGGCGGTCCCAGGACACCTGAGAGACATAGTCTCTCCAGCGTGTCCTGGGCCTGTGCCCTGAACACCTCCCCAGGGAGGCGTCCGGGAGGCATCCTAACCAGATGCCCGAGCCACCTCATCTGGCTCCTCTCAATGCGGAGGAGGCACGAACAGTCATAATTTTTTAATTTTTTTATGATAAACATCAATAGAGTGACGGCGCAATGGTCGAGCCGCGATGTAGGGAAGCACGACTGTACTCCCGTCGGTACCATGTCACATAAACAAAAACATGTGCACAAATAAAAAATCAAATCAAATGCTGTGGGTTGATACATCTGTTAGCGCCCACTGTATGTGGCAGTATTGGCCTTGGCAGAGGTCTGCGCTTTCCATTCTCACTGTATTGACACGTACGCCGTCACCTACTCTGGTCCACTGAACACATTGATCCGGTCTTGCACTGTACTGTGTGTCTGTTTAGCCTAAGAAGGACATCAATACACGCAAGCAGACAAACATTCAATGGCGCATTAAAACATGGAAAGCAGGAAGCTTGTAAAGACAAGGCATAATAGGGTGCGACGCATGTGTGCCACGGATGCATGTCATCAATTTCCCTGCAGATAATTAGTCAACTCTCACTTTGACAAACTTGATTAACTTGGTACTGACCGCGTGACAGCGGCACAGGCGTCTTGACACCACTGGATCCACACATTTATCCCGAGTCAGAATTTTATGGGTTCTTCCTTGGCAGGGTCTGCACCTTTTTTGCAAATTTAAGGAAATAGCTTTAGAGGTTTTTGCATAATCCAAACAAGGAAAAGAAGAAGTGGCTAAACAGAGGACCCTGAACTGTTTCCTTTCCAGGAAAGGATGCTCGGCTGTACGTGTTCCGACTGAGCACGCTCAAGAGAGGCCTGGAGGAGAGGCAGCTCGCCAGGAGCAAGTGCGACAGCAGGGAGAATAAACTGGAGAAAACTAAAGGTGGGGATTGTGTAACATGTTTTATTCTGGAAAATTGCATGTGACTCAGTTACAAACCCCCTGACCCGTGCCAGATGCATCGATCAATCGCACCATACCAACAATTGACATAACCGATTATGTGTCCCCATGCACCACCCCCCAACCCGTTTGCCTCTTGTCCCAGGATGCCATTTGTACTCCATAAACACCCATCACGGCTCTGAACTGAGGATCGTGGCGGCCATCAGGAACAAGCTCCTCCTCATCACCAGGAAGCGCTTCGAAGGCTTCAGTGCCATGGGAGCAGACTCACCGGTGGAGGAGTTTCAGTACATACGGGTAAGAATACGACGTTGTTGCAAAGGCATTGCAGCGCCCGCATCATCTGTGTCTTCCTATAATCAGGAGATCTGTCTGTGCGACCCACCTGTGGTGATGGCGCTGGTGGACGGGCCTACGGGCGAGAACGACAACATGATCTGCGTGGCCTACAAGCATCAGTTTGACCTAATCAATGAGAGCACCGGCGACGCCTACCGGCTACACCATGTCGACACCAACAGGGTGAGGCCGACATGTTTCCACCAAGCAGAAGCTCGGTTTCAGTTGTTTTCCATGACACGTTTCTTTGGAGGTCCATTGTCAGATGTGGAGAAGGGCCCAATGCAAAATACAGTTGGAGTTTGGACTTGCCAGCGAATGGTTAAAAATGCTAGTAATTGAGATGACCAAGTAACTGTACTGGACACTTTCTTTTTTTTGTCCACCTCAGACAAATCCAGCCGTAGAACCAAATCTCATCCAATTCATAACGGAATCTTGTAGGCAAGACATAGTTTATCATTCCATTTTACTTTTCTTTTCTCTTTGATTTGGTTTTGAGCATCAGTTGGTTACAGTGGAAAGTTTTGTTCGTTTTTTAGAACGTTACGTGGTGGTCACATGGTTGGTTCACTTAATGTTCCTCAATGCACTCATTTAATCCACACTTTCCACTCAGACAACTGGCTCATAGCAGCCCTTCTCATTCGGAAAACAAAAAAATCTCACCTATATTCAACTCCTGTTCTTCCGTTCCCACGTACTTTGACAGCCAGGCCACTTGTGCCACTTCCCATTCGTTTCGCCGTATTATGGGGTTGGCAAGCAGCATTTATCTGGGTCGTACTACGTAATGCGCTTGTAGTGTATTGATTGGCTTTGTAAGCAAATATATGCAAACAGGCTCTTAGCATTGGCTGGACAGAGTTCGTCATTGTGTTATATGTTGTTATTGCCTGTCACTCACGCACAAATGGTACGGAATAAATTGCAAGTTTCTTTTTGTTTTGTTTATTTACAGTTCAGGTGGGATTGCATGTTGCAGGGATTTCCTCTGCACTCAAACGCTGATTGCGCCATCGTTTTTTGTTTGGTAGTCCCTCCGCTTCCGCTGTTTGGCCAGGACGGCGACTATTGCGTATTGCACCTGCCCAGCACTGCGCATTATCCATTTTGAGTGTTTAGTGTTTTGGCCGTACTTCTCAGTGTGAACTCACTTATGCGCTCAAATTACTGAGTATAAGTACGGAAGTGTGCCACAGCACAAGCGCAATGGTTGAGTACAGTAAGGGGTGGAGCGAGTTGATTAAATTAACAGAGGACACTCAAACAAAAAGCTCATGTCAAGTAGAAAGATGTCCTTCATTGTTATCTTCTATCAAGCATTAATATCACGCTGGAGGCTAGTATTCACACACAATGATCGCATCAATGACACTCCTCTCTTTGTCTACAGGTCCATTTTGTGGCAGCTATCGACATGTATGAGGATGGCGAGGCGGGTCTGCTGTTGTGCTACAACTGTAAGTCCATGATGTGATATTTGACTCATGTGCGTGTCTCTTACCGGCAAAGCCGAGCCAGCTTCGGCGCCTCTGCGGAATAACAATCATTCACCGCCTGCCGCAGAATGTTAACAGCCGCAGACGAGCCGCGTACACACTGGCCTGTACGGGATCCTTTCAATCCTAATCGGATTTGAACACTAAATCTTGGTGTTTTGTTGTTTATTGACAGATATTTGTTACTACAAGAAAGTTTGTCCGTTTAACGGCTCCACGCCCATGATCCAGTCCAACACGTCCGACTTCCACTTCAGCTGGAACCAGATGCCCAATGCTATCGGTAGGTTGCCACGGCAACAGGGCCTGCCGCTCCACCCTGCCCGGAGCTTGCCTTTGCCATGGAAACAACACAGTCTGCCTCAGTTGTTGCTAACCCGTGTTTGCATGTGTCCAGTGTTCGCAACACTAATGGAACAATTATTAGGGCAAATATACTCAATCTGCTCGCTGTAACACCCGTTATCGTTATCATCAGCCGGGGGCAGCGTCTCACCGGAAAGTCCAGGCAAGGCAAGGAAACGCTAACATCTTTGCGTGTTTTTAAAACGCATTTTTTAAATGTATTTTGTATATCCAAATACTAAAAAAAACGTGTAAACACCACGGAGCAAATGTACCAAGAAAATGCAACGTGTAACTTTACCCATGACTGGCCACACTGGTGCATGAATGTGAACGAATGTGTGGTGGTGGTCGGAATTCAGTTGATTTGGCAGCCACGTTTTCGTCAGACCACCCCAGGGCAGATGTGCTTACAGATGTAGCTTATCACCACCAGTGTGTGACTGAGGAGGGAATGAATAATGGGTTCACTTCATTGTGAAGCGCTTTGGGTGCCTAGAGCGCTATAAAAATCCAATCCAATAATAGAACTGTTAATAATCATGTTACTGAGTTCCTACTAACCTCTGTGCAGAATATCAAGTACGGTGAATGGAGTAACATTTAACACCGAGTCTGGTAAACTTCCTGGCTAAAGCTTGCGTTTAGGTCAGGTCGTTTGTCTATGAAAAAGTACAACACCTTATCTTAGCTTGATGTTCGAGTGATTAATATGTCATAATCAAGTAAATGAACAAAAACAAAACATACAAACACCATAAAGCAAATACATTTATTTATTTATTTTATTTCACGTGGATGTCTGTTTTTATGCTCCCTGCAGTTTGCGCCTTCCCGTACATTCTGGCCTTCACGACAGATTCCATTGAAATCCGCCTGGTGGTCAACGGAAACCTTGTGTACACTGCGGTGGTGCCGGAGCTGCAGCTAGCGTCCTCACGGGTCAGTATGTTACTAGAAGATCCAGTCACTTTTTTTTTTTCAATGCTTCACAACTGGACCAGCAGCCGCGTGCCTCCATGCAGTGTTTAAGCAAGCTTGGGAGAGTCAGGAAAAGCCAGGCGCTCTGTGCTGCACAAATTGCTGCCTCAGCTCTCTCATTCCAGTCAATCTTTATTACCCCAGTGGGAAATATGGCTGGCAATCTGCATGGCTTCAAAGCAATAACACTCATATTTTATACGCATGTGTCTTTTGAATAAGACAGCGGCATACCTGGCAACAGGCAAACACATTTCTTTCTTTTATCAAACCTTAATACTCCCGCCTCCCGCCCACGCAGTCGGACATCTACTTTATTTCGTCGGCGCCGGTGAGCTCGGCCTCCAACTGCAGTTCCAGAGACACCAGTTCACAGAGTTCCCCGCAAACTCCCACTGGCTACGAGATGCCTGTCTTCCCCTCACCCCTCGGTGACGGTAAGTTTCTTCGCGCCACTAAAAAAAAAAAAAAAACAGAAGATGTTGTTGTTTTTCAAATGTCAGTGCTGTCCAAAAGGTCTGTTTGACTTTGAGTGGGGCAGCATTTTGCCCTCCAGTGTAAGGCAGGATATTGGTCCAATAAGAACCGCATTTTGTTTTGAGCAGCAGGTGACACTGCAAGTTGTGTGTTTAGGGACCCCTCAGGTCGTCGAGCATGCACGCCTTCACAAAAATTCTTCTGTAAGCTTCTTTTGATCTCATGACCAGATAAGTGTATTATTGGCAGCAGCCAATAATACATTATTGGGGCAGCAGCCCAAGCAGGGAAGCTTAGGCTGCTCTCCAGTCTCTCATAGTCTCTCCAGCCTGCACTGCTTCCATGTTGGAAGACGTGTCGGTGGGATTGAGGAGGTCTTCAAAGTATTCCCTCCACCGATCCACAACATCTCCAGTCGAAGCCATCCGGAAGTCGTTTTCCTTGGCCTCTCCGAACTCCTCCCATGTCTGAGTTTTTGCCTCAGTGACTGCCAGAGCCGCAGGCCGCTTGGCCTCCCAGTATCTGTCAGCTGCCTCCAGAGTCCCATGGGCCAAAACGGCCTGATAGGACTCTTTCTTCATTTTGATGGCATCCCTCAGCGCTGGTGTCCACTAACGGGTTCTGGGATTACCGCTACGACAGGCATCGACCATGTTACGGCAACAGCTCCGATCAGCCGCATTGACAATGGAGGCACGAAACATCGCCCACTCGGACTCAATGTCTGCTCAATGTTCGGAACTTGGTCAAAGCTCTCCCGCAGGTGGGAGTTAATACTCCTTCTGACAGGGGACTCTGCCAGACGTTCCCAGCAAACCCTCACTATGCGTTTGGGTCTGCCCGGTCTGACCTCTGATCCTCCTGATCCTCCCCCACCATCGGAACCAACTAACCACAAGGTGGTGATCAGTTGACAGCTCCACCCCTCTCTTCACCCGAGTGTCCAAAACATGTGGCCACAAGTCCGACGACACAACCACAAAGTCAATCATCAAACTCCGGCCCAGGGTGGCCTGGTGCCAAGTGCAAATGTGGACGCCCTTATGCTTGAACATGGTGTTCGTTAGCACCCAATCCCTTTGGCCCCTCCCACGAGTGGTGAGCTCATGAGAGGGGGGACCCATGTTATCTTTTTGGGCTGTGCCCGAACGGGCCCCATGGGTGCAGGCCCGGCTCGCCATCGTGCCCTACCTCCAGGCCTGGCTCCAGTGGGGGACCCCGGTGACCCGCGTCCGGGCGAGGGAAAACGAAGTCTAATGTTTTTAATTATCATCAGGTTCTTTTGAGCCACTCTCTTTCTGGTCCCTTCCCTAGGACCTGTTTGTCATGGGTGACCCTACCAGGGGTAAGACAGCCCCTGACAACTTAGCTCCTAGTATCATTGGGACACGCAAACTCCTCCACCACGATAAGGTGGTGGCTCAGGGGAGGAGATGATAAAACCCAACACGTAAAAAAAAACCAGGTGTGCAGATGGCATGCATCATCAGAATTATTCATCATCATTATTGAGATATATTGTGATATTTTTAGTTACCCAAAAAGGCCAAAACCAAACCCAACTCAATCAAATATTTGTACACCCTTGGTAGAAGTGCAAGGACGTTTTTATGGAGACCTTTCGCTTTACAACCAAATCTAAATGCGGTTTCAACGTATGGTAATGTTGTCTTTTCAACATCTTTTCAACAATTTTTGCTGGGTGGGTTCTGCTCTAATCAGTACTGGCATATTATATTGTTCACCTTTTTTTTACTTAGTTACATGCTAATAAAATAATATGCAGCTATGCTAAACAATGAAATAACATGTGAGGGGACCTATTTTACATTTTCTTTATTATTCTTTATTATGTATATTTCAAATGCTGTGCTCTTGTTCTATAGCTGTAGCAGACATTCAAGCCCTGACCAATCGCAAATAGCATGGTAGGCTTCTGCACAATCGGAGCATGTCGACCAAGAGGAGAAGCATGCAGATTTACCCTGTATACACCTTAGGATTTATGGAGTATTTTATTAAAAGAAGTAGTATCTACCTTATGCACAGCACTATAATTAAGAGTGAGGCGTGAGGTGTGATACAACTCAAAAGTTCACAGACAACACCGCTGTGCCTCAAACGGAGTGTCAGCCTACCCTCAATGTGTGTTTACGTTGTGTGTTGAGTGTGTAACCCTCTCCCTCAGATTCTATTCGGATCCCCTACGGTACCAAGCTTTCACTGTACATGTCAAAGGATGCTGAAGGTACTTGAGCACCGCCAAAGCTTGCTCATTAACGCCACACTGATGTTGCACGTGTGTCTCCTCCATAGCGGCATGTTGACGTTGCCGGAATGTTAAGTGATCATCATAACCAACCAACACCCCCGTTCCCTCCTTTCTGCCGTAACCAAAGCATGAGTGAACAGTTCGGGTGGAAAGGCAGTTTGGAGATATGAAAATCGCATGGTATTTGGCACATGAGAGAAGATTAGGGCTACCAGGAGGATGGAGGAGGGGGAGGGGGGTCTGGAAGACACCGCCGCAGCATGATTTACAGATTGCACTGTCGCCATGGAGACTTTTGTCAGCCGCTCGCTTCCACCCAGAGTCCAAATAGCGGCGCCACTTAGTGTGTGTGTTTTTTTTAAGAGGAGGAAGGAGCACTGACAAAAATCCCATTCTCTAACTGCCTGGGGGTGAGGGAAGGTCAGGTGATGTCATGGCATTCATCATGTGGACAGTTACTGCAGCCAAGCGAGCTCAATTAGCGCTAAAAGCTCCCCTAATATTTCAGTTCCACCCAGAGGAGGCACATGTGGAACACGCCTCAGATAACCAGCATGCCTTCTGGTGTGTAGTTTGGCATTTTGAGGAGGGTGGGTAGAAAATATTAGCTTAGCTTGACTTGGCTTATCATTAATGCATAATTAAAGGCATGCAGAAAAGTTGCCCTGAAGGCATCTGGACTTCAACAGCAAGACGTCCGGCAGCAGTTTTAGTGGTTGAGCTCAGCCTCTTCAGCAAAAGACCCCAAAATGTCAAATTATACTCCTGCTGCAGCATCCATAACAAAAAAATGCCACTAATGATAAAGTTGCATCGTTGTTTTGACGTCTTCCTTGTCCTTCCTTTACCGCCACGCCCACATTCCTTTCGGCCTTCCTCGCCCTCAGGTGACGCGTCGTGCAAGCACATCTTCAAGATCCCGCTGTGCAACCTTGTGGGCCGCAGCATCGAAAGGCCCCTCAAGTCGCCGCTGGTCAACAAGGCGCTGACAGCGCCGTCGGCCCTCGCCTTGGTTGCCGCCGCGCCCCTAATCTCGGCCACGCACTCACTCTCGCTGTCCCGCATGGAGATCAAGGAGATAGCCAGCCGCACTCGGAAGGAGCTGCTGGGTAAATAATTGTCATGCGGTGAAACGACAATGAAATAAAACTACCCTGCCGGCCTGGAAGAGGGAACACGAATGGTGTTTGTGAAGCCATACTGTCACCTACTGGTTTTTTACCAGTACCGCTGCAAGGGTACTGGCAAATAAAACACAGTGTAAAAAGTCTTATTATACAATAATGACATTTTCATTCAAGTAATACTTAGAAAATGTCACTGGGGCCACAGCACTGCTCTGAAAACACCTTCCTGTTTACTTTCTAATAAACCAAAATTTAAGATTTTTACAAAGTTAAAGATATATATTAAATTTTAATTTTTCAAAATGCTGGCCCTCGGTAGAAAACGTTTGCACACCCCTACTGTACGGTTAATGATGGCCAGATTAATTCTTTTTAACAGGCCTAACAGAGGAACCCAGCGGGAAACCAGACAGCGGCACTTTGAAACAAAGGAAGATGAGCAAGAAGAACGCAGATGAAGAAGCTAAGCCTCGAGCGTTAACGTCAACAAACAGCGAAAGGTGACGTCAACATTTGAGCAGCATGTTTCTGTTCTGTCTTTCTGTTTGAAAGGCTTCATCAAGTCATGCTCACAGACTACATTGGATAGCCCTAGAAAAGGCTAGCTGTCCTCAAGAGGCCTTATCAAGTCATGCTCAAAGACTAGGTAGGACAGCTCTAGAGCACACTAAATAGGACAGCCCTTAGAGCACTTTAGCTGTCCTCTAGAGACTTCATCAGGTCTACTGTCTTCTAAAGACTTCACCAGGTCATGCTCAAAGACTAGATACAACATCTCTAGAGAGCACTAGGTGTCTTCGTCAAGTCATGCTGAAAGACTAGATAGGACAGTTCTAGAGAGCAGCAGCTGTCTTTTAGAGGCATTTTAAGTCATCCACAAAGACTAGATTGGAGAGCCCTAGAAAGCACTAGGCGTCTTTGTCAGGTCATCCTCAAAGACTAGATTGGCCATCTCTGGATGACTAGACAGAAATAGTCTAGATGTCCTACTATTTGAGGTATGCTATTTGAGCATGAACTGATGAAGCCTACTTGGCTGATTAGATAGAACAACCTTAGCGAGCACAAGAGAGCCTTAGCCACCCTATCTAGTCATCCGAGCCGGCCGAGCAGAAAGAACTGTGCTGGAGGAAGAGCTACAGATGAAGCCTGCTCGGATGACTAGATGGGCCATCCGAAGCTGAGATAATCGGAGATGAGATAGGATGAAGCCGCTAGACAGATTTAGCTGGCCTATCTAGTCATCCGAGCAGGCATTTACATTTCATGCTGAAATACTGGATAGGACAGTTCATGTTTTTTTAGCTGTCCTGTGTAGTCTTTGAGCATGACCTAGTGAAGGCTTCATCAGCATTAAAGGACAACATAGATGACACCCAAAGTTATTTTTTGAGCTCTCCTACCCAGTCTTTGCGCTTGACCTGATGAAGGAAATGTCTTCTAAGAAAACCTGAACAGTCTAGTGAACAGTGATCAATTCAATGCCCTGAATGAGAATATTCACAAGTCAACCAAAGCTTTTCCGTGAACACCAACAGGTTGGACTCGGAGGGCAGCGAGTCACACCTGGACATCTGCGCCATGTCGTCCCACCTGGAGGCCGAGCCCGAGAAGTCGGTGCTGCAGGCGGAGAGTCCGCCGCTTGCCAGCGCCTTCGCCCTCACCACTTCCTTTGAGGAAGACATCCTGGACCTAAAGTGAAGACAATCCCATCGTGCACTTCTCTTGACAACCGTTGCTATGCTCTCCTTCTTTTTGCTCTCTGTGCTTCTTGGTTGGATTTCTATGACATGTTTGCATCCTTGTGAGTGTCCCCTTCCACAGGACAAGACGGACGTTGCTGCGCCAGTTAACCCAAAGAGGCAACAAAGAGCTTTAGAGGCCATGTTTGTCCTTCAGCAGCCTTCAGTTGACCCGAACCTCAAACTGAATGTAAATCCACACATTCAACACGATTCACTCTCCTGTCACTATTCGTGGTCTTATTTTTCCACTCCACCTTGTAATGATGATGCTAGTGTACATCTGTTTATACACAAAGACAGTGTCTATATTATGAAAAAATATATATATTTTATTCTCATATTTAGTACATGTCCTATACTGTGTTCCAGTTGTCCCCCTTCTATTCAATGTACACACAGGTACACAGGGCTGGAGGTGTGTCATTAAGTGCCATTTCCCAGCAGCCACCAGTGCACCTCCTTGAAAGACAACATACTTCCGGTAGCAGCCATGATTGTAGTCCACTTCTGGTGGAGCTCTTTACCAGAAAAAATCCTAGTTAAAGCAAAGTGGCCTTGCATTCACAAACAAATAATGACAAAGTTGGAATCAAATTATTAATATTTGGCGATGTTGCGTGTGTTTGGGCAACAAAAAAGCGTTTTGAGTGTAGAATTGCCACTTTTTGCAGATTAAACCCTGCCGTGGCTCGTTATCGCCTCTTCAGGTCGTAAATGATATTACTAGAAAATATAAAAGACATTTCTCCAGGTAATGAAATGCAAGGTAAATATGGCTTCCTGGTAGCAGTGTGGCCAACTATGCTAACATTGGCACTACAGCGCCTCCGTGTGGTGGCTTTCCGTCACAGCAGCCTTCAGATTGCTTGCATGAGCTCTTCTTCACGTCCTCTTCTTTCCTGCTCGTGTCCTCCAATTAAAAAAAGGCGGTGGGAGGTGGATGTTTACAAAGATGCTCCACTCTGTGTGTATTATGACTGAGGCGGGTTCCTTATCCCCGTGTACTTCTTTATTTCTACCTCCCCTTGGCACTTGGCTGTTTTTGTTGTTTTGTTTTGTATTTAAATCTGTACTTACTGTTGCGACTGTTGCTGAACCTCTCTGTGATATTAAAAGGAAGGAAAATTAACGAGAAACAGGAAGAGAAAAAAAAAACACCAAGTGTCTTAAAATATTGTATCGCCATCGTTTTTAATGCCAAGTATTCCTTGTAAATGTTTGTGTATCAAATGTGGCCTCAAATGATGAAGCAGAGCTGAACAGTTACTACGATGAATTCCTATAGTTATAATTATTGTTATTGGAGCAGTTATTTTCAATGAGTGCTGTAGACCACCGCTGTGAAAGTAGTTCTTTCTGTTCATTGATATGTAATAAATATTTATGGAATTTGAGCTGTATCCATCTGTGTTTTGTGTAGATGGTAGGAAATGTGACACATATTACCCGTTGATGTTATAACAGATGTTTTTAACCAGGCATGAGCAAAATTTTCTGTGGCCGTGGCCGTCTGTGGATGAACAATGGGCTGGCCGGGCCAAAACACCGAGTCCTCCTGGCAGGAAGCAGTTTACTGGAGAAGAAAACAAAGGAGAAAGGAAAGGTTGCAAGTAAGAAAGTCAATAAATTGCGATGGAATTATTTCAGTAAATCAAATACATTCCCAAAAATGTCATTTTTACATCATTTTGCTGGTTGCTTAAGGTAGCAAGGCTTGAAAGTTGAAAGTGAAATACACTTGGAGTCATACTGTATGTCAAAAGAAAGCCTTTCTGGATCTGTAATTATTTTGTCATTATAACCCCTTATTATTAGCAACATGCCAAGTTTGTTTTTGCTTGAAAATGTCATCTTCCCATTTATTTATTACTCAAACAACGCAAAAAAAACGTATATGTTCGCTGGCATCATACTTTTTGACAGGACAACACTTCACAGTGTTCAAATTGCCTAAGCCCAAAGTTCATTTGGAGGTAAGTTAAAAATTAGTTTGAAACAAACCACATTGAGTCATATCTTGAATGAAAGCCGTCGGCAAGCACTTTCTAGATCTGTAATTATTTTGTCATTTTAACACTTTATGATTACCCAAATGACTAAAAATAGCATGTCAGCTTTTTTTTGCTTGAAAATGCCAACTTCCTCATTTATTCATCCCCCAAATGAACACAAAAACACTTTATATTCACTGTATATGTTTCTTGCCATCGTACTTTTTGGCAGGTCAAATCCTAAACATTCTGAGTGGCTTAGTTCAAGTGTACGCGTAAGAATGTCAAAAATCAATTTGAAACAAGCCACATTGAGTGATATCCCGAATGAAAGCCCTCAAAGAGCACTTTCTAGAACTGTAATTATTTTGTCACTATAACCTCTTATGATGGCCAAAATTAGAAATAAATGTTCTCTTATTATTTTTGCTTGAAAATGTCATCCTCCCCATTTAGTTATTCCCCAAATGAACACTAAATAGTTTCATATTCACTGTATATGTTTCTTGGCCTCGTACGTTGTGACAGGTCAAAGCTTTAACATTCAGCCTGACTAAGTTAAAAGTTGAATCATAATGAAGTTGCTTAGTTCAAAAGTTCACGCGTAAGAAAGTCAAACATGAATTTCTCAACAAACCACATTGAGTCATATCTCAAATCAAAACCCTCAGCAAGCACTTTCTAGTTCTGCAATTATTTCATCATTCTAACCCCTTATTAATACCAAAATGCAATAAGGATGACATTTTTGCTTGTTTAGTTATGCTTGAAAATATCACCTTCCCCATTTAGTCTTTACCCAAACAAACATAAAAACACTTTATACACTTTATAGTTTGAAACAAACCACATTGAGTCATATCTCGAATGAAAGCCTTCGGCAAGCACTTTCTGGATCTGTAATTATTTTGTCATTTTAACACCTTATGATTATCCAAATGACTCAAAATAGCATGTTAGCTTATTTTTGCTTGAAAAGGCCAACTTCCTCATTTATTCATCCCCCCAAATGAACTCAAAAACACTTTATATTCACCGTATATGTTTTTTGGTATCATAATATTTGGTAGGTCAAATCTTCAATGTTCAGAGTGCCTTAGTTCAAAAGTTCACCCATAATAAACTCAAAAATTAATTTGAAACAAACCACATTGAGTCACATCTCAAATCAAAGCCCTCAGCGACCACATTCTACACCTGCAATTATTTTGACATTATAACCCTTTATTATTACCAAAATGGAGAAAAAACATTTTTGCTTGTTTAGTTTTGCTTAAAAATGTCATTAACCCCATTTAGTCTTGACCCAAACAAACATGAAAACTCTTCATATTCACCATGTATGTTCTTTGGCATCGTACCTTTTGGCAGGTCAAAGCTTCAACCTTTTAGAAGAAACAAACCACACTGAGTCACATCTCAAAAGAATGCCCTTCAGCGCCCTATAGACCAGTGGTTACTTTGTCTAAAATACATAACGATATATTGTTATTGCTCAAAAATAGAAGCACCTGTAACGCCTGTTTTTGAAAGGTGATGTCACTATTTGTCTCTTTATACTTTATACCAAATGAATAGACATGTGCGTGCAAGGCTAGTTTTGTGGCGTTCACGAACGAACCGATTCTTGTGAACGGCTCGTTAACATGAATCGACGGGAAGTGAGTTGCAGCTGGGAACTGTTCTTTTTTTCCCAGTTACTTGGGGAGGAGCACAGCCCAGTGAGGTGTTTAGATATGCAATTAACCCAAAGACAGTTCAGTAGTCATTCTTAGGGTTTAACTTTCTTACAGAGCAACTAAAGCACCTCAGGACAGTCCACATGTCTATTATTGTTCTGTACTATTAACAATGTTCTTGTGTGGAAATCTTTCCACTTAAAGCTGTTTTGCATGGAAATTCATTGTAGAAGTTTATACGTGTTCAAGTCATGGTTTACACACATACACGGAAATTATCCTTCCATTTTCTATACCGCTTATCCTCAATAGGGTCGCGGGTATGCTGGAGCCTATCCCAGCTGACTTCGGGCGAGAGGTGGGGTACCCCTGACTGGTGGCAGGCCCATATAGGCAAACAAACATGCACACTCACATTCATACCTAATGGACAATTGACAGTTGCCTGTTAACCTAACATGCATGTTTTTGTAATGTGGGAGGAAACCGGAGTACCCGGAAAAAACCCACGCACGCATGGAGAGAACATGGAAACTATCTTTTCATAATATTTGTACTTTATTCTTGTAACATTGTGACTTTTTCCATAAACTAATTTTACACCAAAAAAATACAATTTATTTGTTGTTTTGTTTGTTTCTCAGAATATATAGTTTTTATCCAATTTCAATTTTTCCTTTTAATCAAAAGGACATTATTTTTCCTTAGAAAAATTACTGCTAATTTTTCTATTTTTACTGAGTATTTGTTTTGGGGGGTTTTTTCACACATGTTAAAATGATTAAAATTAATATTTCAAAAAAATGCTAACTCATATTGGTGGCATATCAAAATTCTTTACCTCCTTCCCAGATAAAACGTGTATTTTAAGGCCACGCTGGCTGCTTAAAACTTAATATAAAAAAGAGCCAAATGAGCCAGTTTTTTGAACGGCTCTTTGAAAGGAACGGCTCACAAAGCTCAGGCTCTCCTCAAAGAGCCATACATCCCATTTCTAGCGTGTGATGCCCATGTTGTGACGCCGCCCCTTGCCCTCCTTCTGAAAGTTGAATGGCTGTCAGTCCCCAAAACCTCCCGTGCTCTTTCTTTTGTCTGCAAGGAAAACTCCACAAATCCCCAAGAATCCCAGCTTGAGTCATCATCCGGCACACGGAAACTCACTGGCAAAGCACACAAAAATGCTAGAAAAATATTAGCCCAAGGCATGAGGTGATAAAACACCACATTGCAGCAGGGTGATGGGAGCCGCCCCCTCATCCTTTGTGCTCCCTGGGGCCCCCTCAGGATATGACAGAGAACAGACGCTTACATAAGAGCTGCAGGAATGCTTGGCGCTTTGCCTGTGGAATTGTGGATGATGCCCGCGAACGAGGCCCCCCATAAAATGACACAAAGTAAAAGTGAGCTTTTTATTGTTGAATAAAAAAACTATTAAATAATAAATTAAGATGTATTTGACCTTCTCTTTCAGTGTAAAGGTCTTCCTTCAAGAGCTTTATAAAAGACAAAAGAACACAGTGACATGGCGTTTGCTTTGACAACACACGAGCGTCCTCTCGACACAAAATAAACTTCAAACGCATCCTGTTTGGTAAACATATTGCACTCCTCTTCGGGGTGGGGGTGGGGGGTCAAAGGTGACAACAGTCCTAAGCGTAAGCCGCCACCGCTGCCAGGACCTGCAGCGCCATGGAGATGCACGGCACCTGCGCCACCACGTAGGCCAGCGAGCGGGTGGGCGCCGGCAGGGCCACCAGGTAGGCCACACTGTGCAGCGCGCGGCCCCCCAAGAACACCAAGAAGTGGAGGCGTGCCACGGCCAGCGAGGGGCCCGTCATGGAGTACACGGCGCCCAGGAAGAGGAAGGGGAAGATGTTCTCCATGTCGTTGCGGTGAGCCCTGCGAGAAGACAAGGTGCGTGTTTGAAACTTGTTGTTCTGGCTAGCATCCCTGTCATCAGCACAAAAAGACCTCGCCGGGGCCTGCTTGCACAACAACAATGTCACAAAAATGTCAAGTTTTCAACATTTCTGCACACATCTGACAACATTTTTAGGTCTATGCCCACCAAACACTTGACTGTGCAGGCCTTATTAGGACACCTCAGAACGCTTCCTCTTGGATTGTTTACATGTACACTTTTCAGACATCTCTTTTAAAAACTTTGCATTCGCAAAAACGCAGCTGTCAAGTGAACAAAGAAAAAGTTGTATTTTGTAAGTTGTAAGTAGCTCCGATGCACCTGTTTTTAATTCAACTTTTAATTCAACTTAAAATACAATGTAAAAACATATCATAAAAATTTTATTTTTAAATACACAGTTCCTTTTTTGTAATTAAGGATTTAAAAAAACATTTTTCTCATGCACGTATTTTAATGATACCTTGCAAATAAAAAAAAGTTAAACTATACAATTAAAGCGGCATAGAAAATGGATGTAAATGTATAAATACAAATCTAAATCTAAATCTTGATTCGGTTTAATCTCAGCGTTAAAAAAATGCAATCAGGGTTTTTTCTTACTTTATTTAAATTTAAACATGTATCAAAAAAATAATGTAATGTTTTCAAAAACATTTATTCTGATGCATGTTTTATTTAGCATTAGAATGCAATGTCAATTTTGAAAAGTGCTACATTAATATGTCACTCTGAAACTTGATTTGATTCGATTCAGATTCATCCCAGTGTAAAAATAGACTTGTTTCCCTATTTTATTTTTATTTTATTTACTTTAAAATGTATGTTTTTTAATTATTTTTTTAAATCCTGCTCTGCAGCACCTTTTAATACGATGTAAAGAAAAACAATTGTTCAAATGTTAATTAAAACTATGATTTCATTTACTTAGATCAAATATTGTAATTTCAAACTTACTCTATGATTCGATTCCATTTCATCTCAGTGTGATCGGGGCTTCCTCACCTTTTCATTCAACAATAAACAGGCTAAAACCAACCAAACGTCGGATAAGATAAGATAAGTCTTAGTAGTTCCTCCTTTTTTGACGTGGCCCGTGTTTAGGTTTTATTTTAAAAATACACTGCGGACCCCAAAGACTGGCCAGACCGGTTGGGACCAACACTGTCATGTGCGATGGTGGCATCTGTAAAGCTCAGGTTTCTAATAAGGTTTCTCATTTCTCTCGGTCTGTCCCCTCTGAAAGCCAATGCAAAGTGTAACAGGAGGATTTTAGCCAGCATACTGCATCCTCGCAGACATATTGTTGTGTTTTGATGGTTTTTTTGTGATGATGTTGTGCTGCAATTAAGCACTGCGTTGTGTTGTGTTTTGTGGTGTAGCGTAGTGAGTCGCCCACACCTGCGGCATCTTTCCACATCAGGATCCAGCCTGTGAAATTGTAATCCTCCGTGTCTCAGTGCGTCCTCCGGGTTGGCAAAAGCCTGATAACAAAACAAGAGCGTTGCCATGTCGTCACACAAGTGAAAGTCCCACATGGGCCCTCAAGCTTCTTGCCAGGTCACGCACCTTTTTCCGTAGCCTCACTTGTCCGGTTAGGATGGCCACGACGTACATCTTCAACACCAGCAGCACGGCGTAGAAGACAAAGCAGGAGAAAACGTCGTTTCGGATCATGACTGCTGTTGTTCCGGTCCCCGAGTCAGAGAGGGAAGCTTGTGGTCGCTACGTGCAAAGTGAAGAGTGAGCCCAAAAGAGGGGAGGGTGGCAGATACTTGTAGGTCTGCTGAGCCTCCACCCACTGAGTCAAAATGATGATGGCAGCAAAGCATTCATTCACAGTCTGCTTCTTCTGCCTCATGAGCAATGTCCAAACATGCATTACTCGGGCCCTCAGGCTGCAGCACTGCTCTAAAGACAAGTTTGGAGTTTAGCGTGTGTTATACACTGTATGTACTTCAGTAGGCATGGCACACCGAAGACTCTCAATTGGCGCCACTGATTTCAGAAACACTTAATACTCATACTCTAGAGTCATTGTCAGTCTACCTTCCAAGCCGACTTCCATTCTTACACAAGTTTGTTTTTAGTTGAATTGTCCTGGATGGGCACATCGTGTTGATTGAAGACTTTCGATTCCCTTAAATGTTTGCTCAAACACTCGTTGGACTCTAGTTTGCCCTTTTTGTTCGGCTTTTATAGGACAAAATCTCTTTGATGGTTGCAAAAACATTTACCATATGTTGCCTGAAGGCTTAGAAAGACGTACATACGTTTACCAAACACATGCATAGGACTTGTGGAGGACGTTTGGTTAGTTGGAATGTCTTTGATGTTTTGAAAACTGTCAAATATTACGTGTGTTCGAGACTCTAAATTGTCTTCACTATTTACAAAAACACGTAACACATACGCAGCATTTGTCAAATACTCAAATTTGAATTTTTTGAAAACACGAAGGGCGAGGAGCTAGGCCACCCGGGAGGAGCTCAGAGTAGAGGAGCAAGTTGAGGTGGCTCAGGCATTTAGTCAGGATGCCTCCCAGACGCCTCCCTGGTGAGGTGTCCCGGGCATGCCCAGCCAGGAGAAGGCCCCGGGGAAGACCTATGACACGTTGGAGGGATTATGTCTCACAGCTGGCCTGGGAACGCCGTGGTGTCTTCCCAGCGGGAGACCGGGAAGTCTGGACATCCCTACTGAGACTGCTGTCCTGGAGGAAAAAGGAATGAAAAACAATGTCAAGAAGACAATCTCTCAATGTTTGCAAAAACATTTACGATGCCTGAAGACTTAGAAACACATCCTGATGTTTACCAAATCCGTACATAGGAAGACTGGACACTGTCTTTGATGTTTGGTTAGCTGGGTTAATGTTTTGATAAATGTCCTTAAAAAGCTAACATTAAGCATGTACGACATCCCATAGACCTATGTTTATACAGTTTTTTAAAAATCGGTTTTAATTATAGGGAAAAACCCAATACCAATATTGATCGATATCATATTGGCAAAATTTGAAATGTTGCGACTGTTCTCGATGTTTCCTAAAAATGTGCGTTGGGATGGTTACATACTCTATGTTGTCTTAAATGATTATGAACAACAACACTAAATTGTATTTGATGTTTAAAAACCGCAAAGATTGTTTCGGACAAAAACAAACGTTACATTTGTGTTTTCCGATGTTAACGTGTGTCGACGACACACACACTTGAGATTCACAGAAGATGAATTTGCCATCAATCTTAACAAAAATACATGTCACGTGGTCGTGGATTGTCCCCGATATTTCCAAAAAATGTGCGTTTGGATTGTGAAGAAGTCTATGTTGTCTTTGACGGCTACTAACGAGTCCAATTGGTCTGACATTTGGATGATAGGTTCGCTGAAATGGTATTTGCCGTTTAAAAACATGCACGTGTGTTTACAAAACATACGATAATACTTAGATAACGCTTACAATGAGATGTGAAAACAAGAACAGCGGTTGACGGAACGTGGGATTCAGGGAAGAATGTACACTTTCTTTTAATGTTTACAAAAACGCGTTAGTTGAGTTGCCTTTGATGTTGGTGAAAACAAGCGCGAAGACTGTTTCCGGAAAAAAACTCAACTGTCTTCACTGTTTCTGGAAAGGAACAGATCGGGATTGCTGAAGACTACACCGTTTTTGGCGTTGTGTCGACTGAAAAAAAACCAAGCGCGTGTGTCTATGAAAAACATACATGAGATTCACGGAAGATTCATTTTGTCTGCAGTCCATACAAAAACACCAACGGTTGTTCCCAGTGTTTCCAAAGAATGTTTGTTGAGTACTTTGTTGGTTTTGAGGATTACGAACGAAGTGTGCTTGGTTTTGACAACTGACATTGACAACCAAATTCTCCTCACTTTATAGAAAACACGTACGTACGAGTACGAAAACAAAGGTTGGCTGGGTAAGGTAACTACATCTACGAAACACAAATGAAGAGACAATCACAAATATGTTTTGGATGTTTACGAAACACATAAGATTTGGAAGACCAACATCGTTTTTGGGTATTTACAAAAACGGCAACAACACAAAATTGTTATGGATGTTTACGAAAGGTTTAGTTCATGGGAGAAGAAGCACGTGTGTGAAGCTCATTGGAGACATGACTTTATTTTTGCCGGTTCACGGAGGACTCCAAACCATCTTCAGTGTTTAGGAAAAAAATGTTTATGTTCATAAACAGTCACAGTTTTTTTTTAAAGTTGGACGATTGATGGGCCGCACGGTGGATGAGTGGGTAGCACGTTGGCCTCACAGTCAGGAGGTTCTGGGTTCAAATCTTCGTTGGGCATCTCTGTGTGGAGTTTTCCGGATTCCTCCCACATTCTAAAAACATGCATGTTTGGTTAATTGGCGACCCTAAATTGACCATAAGTATGAATGTGACTGTGACTGGTTGTATGTCTTTGTTTGTCTATATGTGCAATTGACTGGCACATATAGACAGGCACATATAGACTGGCACATATAGACTGGCACATATAGACTGGCTCGGAGGCAGGCTAAGTGTAACCGTCTTCCTGTAACCAACTTCAGAAAGTTGGCCAGGTTTCCTGCCTGAAATATTTATGCTTGCATAATACTCACTTCGGAAGTGACGCTTTGACCTTCCTTTAATTTTTTTTTTTTTGGCCTTGTGGTTGTATTACTGGCAACATATAAAGACTCCTGGCAAAATATGGGCTGTGTGTGGGTGTGTGTGTATGTGTGTGTGTGTGTGTGTGCGATTGCAACATAGGGAAACTTTCCATGTCTCTATATCCACTTTACTACCTAATCACCTTCTAACCATCCATTTTCTATGCCGCTCATCCTCATTAGGGTACGCTGGAGCCTATCCCAGCTGACTTTGGGCGGGAGGCAGGGCACACCCTATTACTCACAAAACCATCAAAGGATTAAGACTACATAACTACTTTTGTATCATAGTTCCTCACATAGTGGCAGGGATGTGTATTTAGTATGTTTGTTGATTTAAACTAAAGAGATTTAATTTAAACCCCATGGTTAAAAACGTACCGTAACTGTAAAAAGTAAAACATCCGGTTTTATTTTGAAAAGGCACCGGTAAACGGAAGTGACGTTATTGAAACGCGCGCTTGAAGCCTGCTAATTGAAGGTGTACTGAAACTGCTAGCTTCGACAAAAACCAAAAACATTGTTGTTCAACAACTCAAAGTTGTTGCTGTAGTAGTAAGATAAGCGGTTTTTACCGCTTTAATAAAAAAACACACCGCGCGAATACTTGTTGACGTCATTTGTTAGCTAAAAGAGAGAATGGACAATTAGCTAACAAGTAGTTAATGGATAATTAGCATGTGGAGCTAAGATTGCTATCGAGAGTACATAGACAATTAGCATGTGGCGCTATCAAGAATGAATGGATAATTAGAATGTGTAGCTAACTTGGCTTTGAGAGGCTAATCACATCCGTGGCGACAGTTTGGATTTGCCCACGGAGACGCCGGTCTCCCTCGCAGCCATCTTGGAACATTCCACAGTACATCAGACTTGAAGGTAACATACATACACGTTATATCTGATTTGTTTTTTTCTTTACTTTAATTTTGGGGGCTTTCATTATAGTTTTTAGAAACTCGGGCTCGTTGCACAAAAGCAGGATAAGGGATTGAGCCCAGATGTCTTGGTTATCTTGGCTCAACTTATCCAGGATCTGTTTGCACAACAGTGGGATGGTGGAATATGTGCTGACATGTTACCAGGGAGATTTATTCTGTGGAGTTAGCCTTTTTACAGGCCAGGCTAAGGTCCAGGATCACATACATGGAAAGTCGGAAATCAGTAATTAATCCACATGCCCCCTACACATTCTTACCACATTTTACACCTAATGTCATTATTTCAACATTTTTCGCCTTTTATGTCAATCATTGGAGATAAATGATTTTAGATGATGTTGCAATCGTTAAATCATTTCTTAGGTGATGTTTCACTCACACCTGCAGTCAATTTCACCTACCATTTCAACGGATTCACAATTAGAGTGCAATTACGTTTTTGGAGATGGCGATGAGATGGTTTATGTGGATCTGTACTAGATGACCCAGAAGCCTGAGCGCTCGAGGGGAAAACGAAAGTTTACTCGCTGTTGAAGCTAAAACAGTTGATAAGATATTACTGCACAACGCTGTTCTTGATTTGTTAAATAAGCAACAAACATTAACTATCCATCCATCCATTTTCTATGCCGCTTATCCTCATTAGGGTATTTGAATTGAAATTATGATGGTTTCAGAAGAACAGAAAAGTGTATAAGTGCAGTACTTACACACAAATTATTGCAAATACAGTATTTTCTCTGCAATACATTGCCACACATTAAGCCATTCTTTTTTATTTACTCTTTTACGTCTTTGTTTCATAAGCCTCTGTGAGGATTTCCGTTTCCGTTGGGTGAAAGTACGTCGCTCTCGTTGCCGTGGTGAGTCAGTGATTCTGTGATCAAAAGCCAAGGTCTATTTACACGCACGGATTGGTCTCACCTGGCTTAATTAATCTTGTCCACTCATCCTGGCTTGGGCTTTGTGCAACCAATTGATGCTCAGCTCAGTCATTTATCCTGGCTATCCAAATCTTACTTTTGTGCAACGGGCCCCAGGAATACATTTCCTCTTCAAAGTCTGCCATGAGCTTTACAGATGCCGTGCCTGGTCTGTAGTAGTGCGACTCATGTTCATACTGATTAATGAACCAACTGATTTATTACAGTAGAGTTACTACTTAACATGTGGTAACTATTTTGCAACAGTCATTATGATAAATTGCAACAAATCTATTAATCACGATAATAATGGTGATGACTGATGAACACTGGGGGGTGTCAAATAACGACAGGACACGTGATTAAATACCAACCACTTTAATCGTTATGAGTCATTAACCAGTCATTATGAGTGCATCAGACGGAGATACATGAAGACATCCTGTTGACATTTCAAAATAAATGGCACTGCTGTTGTGTGAAACAGTGGTTGACATTCTGTCGTGACGTAAGGTTACAGGTGAGTCAGCAGCTGGACTCTCGACCATTGCCTGGAGGATAGTAGCTGAGCTTCAGCTTGATTCAAACTTTGGAGGCTCAAGACTCAAATTTGAAGTGCTCAATTTGAAATCTAGTTGTACAAACGACATTTGTGGGCTTCACATAATACCAGCGAGGAAGTGTTTTTTTTAAAAGCTGCTAATCCATACTTCTACAGCTCATAACTATATTCAGAACTAGACCTATTGTTTATCAGCACATTATGACTTTAAAACCTTTCACTTTGTTCGACGTATGCTTTTGTAGATGCACCATTGGTTGCTCTGCTCTTGCCCATGACATTTTATCACCATCCATGGAAAGCATCTTAGAACATGTTTTATGACTAGTGGTGGAAAAAAATGCACACGCTGCATTCATACTGTTGGTGAAATGAACTACATGCTTTTCTCTTGAACAAGAAAACAAGAAAATGCTCCTTGCACACATGCTTGGTGCTTTCCTTTGTACTGGCTAGACATTCCAGATGCAGTGTGTATTGAACATTGTGGGCTTCAGGTGTGCAGGTTGCTATCCAAGTAATAAGCAGGCCAACAATAGGTCTCTGGGGTAAAGAAAATGTCAACTTGACACAAGATGCAGCAGCTTCAGGTGAGGTCTTAACATGAAACACAGACTTTAACTTCATTTCCAGAATAAAAAGTCCACAGAGTGCACACTAAGAAGTGCCGTTTCCGTCCAGTGGCTTCAGAATGTACCGCTGCTACATCAACTCACGGCCAAGAGGTGCAAATTCCTCAGCTGTCTGCGAGGGCAAACGGTGTAGAGGAGCTGCGATGATAAGGGAATGGTAAAAGTTAGGAAGGAAAAGTTACAGCTGTTTAAATAACGACTTGCCGCTGCTGTTGCTTCGGCCGCCTCCATTATTCTTATTCTTGGCCACGTGTGTGCAAAGAATTCAAGAACTGACGCCAACAATGGAAAACTTTAAACTTTTCAAGACCACGACTTCCAGTAAATGGTTACACACCGGCGCCTAGGAAGTCCAATACACAAAATGTGTGCAAGTAAACAGTCACACTGCTGACACAATGGAACAAAGACCACTTCACTGTGGTTTGGGAAAAGTGAAACTTCAAATACAGGGATTTGCTTTTAAATTATTTTCATTAAAATCCTTCTTTTTTTCAGACTATTACAACTATATTTTCATAATGTTTAATATTGTGATATTAATATGTTACTATTTTTTCCCTCTCAAAAATGGTAACTTCATTCCTATAATTACACATTTTTCAGGCTCATTTTCATACCATTAAAACATCTCGTAAAACTGAATCTCTATACAATAACACATTTATTCTCGTAATTTTATGACATAATTCTCACAAAATGGTAAATTACAAATTTATGGGTTTTTCTATTAATATTGACCTTATTCATAAATTTGGAGGGTTTTTCCCCTTACTAAAATTATGATTTTATTTTTGTAAAGATGTAAACTTCATTCAGCTAATTTTTTCCTCACTTATTTTCACAACATGACACTCTTATAAAACAGACCCTTGATACAATTACACATTTATTCTCATGATATAACTTCATTCTCTCAACTGAAATTATGGATTTTTGCTGTTTCAATATTGACTTTACTTATAATTTTATCATTTTTGTAATATGAAGACTTTATTCTTCTTTATTTTAATTTTTTCCCATTAAATTTTCTTTTGCTTGTTTTGGTCAGAGTTTGAAGACTTCACTTTTGCATTTTCTCAAATTAATTTATTTTTGTAAAGTGTTACACTTTATTCAGAAAAAAATGTATTTTTCCTCCTAATAGTGTGACTCATTTTAACAAGATTTGAACTATTTTACTCTACAATTACAAATGTATTCTCATAATGTGACTTTATTCTCCTTACGTGACAAAAAACATTGTAAAATTGTGGATTTTTGCCGTTAAGATTGACTGTACTCATAAATTTGATTTGAAGTCAAATTTAGAGTTGAACGATAATTTTTGTATACTGTTATACCAGTATAAATTCTTCCAATGATAAGAAACTGACTTATACCTGTATAAAAGATGATTTAAAATGGAAAAAAGCAGAGTTGATTTTTCCTTTGACTGTGCGCCGTGGTGCACTGCATTGATGCCTCACATGTAAAACAGCATGGTGCAGTGGTGGCAGAGGAAGGCAGCGCAAACAAAAGAAAGAAAATGAGCATGGCTGAAGGCGGTGGAGAAGTGGAGACTATACCTATGTAATATGGAAGTGGTTTGCTTTTTTGATATAGCAGATGGAGAGAGCATGTGGAGTAGCCGAGCGACTCATATATTATTATATATTATTATTTAATTTCATATTCATTTATATATATTTTAATTTCATATTCATTCATTTCGTATCACGAATGGCTGCAACTAATGATTATTTTCATAATCAATTAATCGGTCAATGATTTTTTCGATTAATCAATGAGTTGGATTTTTAAAAAGTCATTTTTTATTTTCCCTTCTTTGCTGTAATCCATTTTACAAATGCATGAATTAACCCCTGCCCCCCCCCTAAAAAAAAAATTATAGCAACGAGGAAGAGGAAGTTCTCAGTCACCGGAATTGAAATAGCAAAGTATAAACCATCAACTGACAAACATCACAAACACTCTACTGCAAATCAACAAGTCACTGACAAAGCTGCACGTGTATCACCGAGTTAACGGAGAGAGTGCAGAAAGGTAGACATCCTAAACACGAGTACAAGTATGGGATTTACTTTCCGTGGGAATGCTTTTACACACGCTCTACGCACACATCTTTGCACTGGTTTGCTTTGCAAGATATCAAAAAGAGGCAAAAATGTTGGTAGCTCTTTTCCATGCTCAAAGGTGATGTATGTGTGTATCTTGTTTTTCCTGAAACACAAAGATAATGTCGGCTTTCATGGATGACTAAGGAAATTAAAAAAACATTTGAGCGGCTAAAATCAGCATATTTATATTACATTTTAAAATCAAACGAATAATCCATTACCAAAATAATTGTTGATTATTTGGATAATCGATTAACAATCAATTAATCGTTGCAGCTTTAATATCATGATACATCCCAAAAATATTGATACATACTAAGGTGTGTATCGCCCAGCCCTAATCAAATTGAGACATTATTCTTGTAACATGAACACTTTATTGTTGTATTTTTAATAGTTTTTGCTCACTAAAATCATAATTTTTTTATGTAAACACTTCAACTTCATTTAGTACTCAATACAAATATTTTCTTGTAATGTGGCTTTAATCTCCTAAAATGACAAAAACGATTGTACAATTATGGCTTTTTCAACTTTGTCTTGTAATAATAACCTTTATTTTATTCATATTTTATTCTCTTCATATCATGATTTTATTGTAGTAATCATATTTTATTCTCATTCATATTTATTCCCTTGGTACGATTTTTAATGCAATGGCTTGGGAAAAAACACTTTCCTCAATTAAATTCTGACACGCCTTGTAATAAAAGAAATTTCTCATTAAATTAGGACTTTGTTCACAAAATGTACATATTTTTTAATATTTAACTGCGTAGTGTTAAAGGTCTGACAGGTTATGCAAAAAAAAAAAGCTTCCAACCTTCTGTGACATCAGAGCGCTCTGGTCTCAGCTTCTATCTTTCTTTCTCCGTGAAGGCTGTCGGGGTCGAGTGGGGCCACCGTTTGTCTGATGGCAATCTCAGGTCCCCCTCCGTAAATAGCCAACAAGTACTGCCACGTCTCCTCTGAAATCTGACCGTAATCTGCGCCTGAGAGGAGATGCGTGCGCTTTTAGGGCAGTGTTGTCTTTTGTGGGGTAGTGTTAGCGCTGAGGCTCACCTTGCTTGAGCTGAATGTGTCCAGCCTTCATGACGCCTATCTTACTGTTGTCGATGGGACCAGGCGGCTCTGTGCAAAAAAAAAAAGCATGTATGTAGACAGGATGAAAGACACGACTTCATACTTCTCTGTGTAGCATTTTACCTTTGTCTTTGCCTTTGACAAAATTCTCCCACTCTCGGAACCACTGCATGCTGATGCAGAGGATGACGGTAGGCGCCTCCTCAGCCTGGAACTCTTTGTTCAGCTGCACACAAAAAGCACATCTAGACCGTTCCGTCGATTCCCCCACAATCAAACACACTGTAGCACTTTTTTACCTTAATGAAGGTGTCGATTTCTGTTTTTCTGCGTTTAGACAGCGCCTCGATCTCCACCTGGCAGATGGCACACATGTACAGGTGGTTGACTGCAGGACCCCCGCCAAACCTAACAAACACAAACTGATGTAAACTTGGACACCCGTGCTCCGTTTTTCTTAGTGCATTCCCGAGTGGCCTCCGTCACGTTATTGCCTGCGAGTGTGTTAAAATATTTACCTGTTGTAAAGGTACTCCCACACATTCTGCGGCACGATAACAACCAGGTCGTCAATGTAGTGGTATTTATTAGGGGGGATGCCTGGAGAATTGGAAAATATGTGTGAGGATGTCTTTATGTTGTTGAGATAGTTGGATAGATAGATGCTGTATTAATCTTCAGGAGATATTCACATTTCCAGCAGCTCTACAAAAATGTCCTATTAAACCTAATCACAAAATAAAACCACCAATGCAAAAGAAGAGAGATTTTTTTTTAAAAGCAACTAAAATAAGAATAAATAAGGATGTCACTTCAAATTTGTAGTGCAATAATAAATAATAAGGTAATAAGTCCAGTCCTGTGTGTGTTTTTCTGTTGAAAAGTCGCATGGAGTGGGGCGGGGATGATCTACAGTATTTCAGTGGAGCAGGACAGTGAAATGTTTTAGAATTCCTTTTAGGTGGCAAATATAGAATATAGACTTAATTAGGTACACAATCTCAAGAGATATTTACTTATCTGATTATTTTACACTTAAATCATTATACCCTTCTGTAATTTTTTTTACATTTAAGTCATTTTTTGTTTAGATTTGTTTTTTATTTTTTGAATTTGTCTTTTTTATATTTATGTAAAAATATACTTTTTTTTTACCGGACTTTTTATACTTTTTACATTTATTAATTTTTTAAATCATGTCATTTTTTGAAACAATAATACACATACAGTAATTACGCTAAAATTTTACACATTTTATAGTATATACAGTTAGGGAAAAAACTATTTGAACCCCAGCTGATTTTGTAAGTTTTCCCACTAACAAAGAAATGATCAGTCTGTAATTTCAATGGTAGGTTTTTTTTACCACTGAGAGACAACAATGATAAAAAAAAATCCAGAAAAATGCGTTTCAAAAAGAGTTATAAATTAATTTGCATTTCCATTAAGAAAATAAATATTTGATCCGTTTGAAAAACGTGCTTTAGTACTTGGTGGCAAAACCTTTGTTGGCAATCACAGAGGTCAGCCGTTTCTTGTAGTTGGCCACAAGGTTTGCACACATCTCAGGGGGAATTTTGGCCCAATCCTCTTTGCAGATCCTCTCCAAGTCATTAATGTTTCGTGGCTGATGTTTGGCAACTCAATCAGCTCCCTCCACAGATTTTCTATGGAATTAAGGTAGGGAGACTGACAAGGTCACTCCATGACCTTAATATGCTTCTTCTTTAGCCAATCTTTTGTTGCCTTGGCCGTGTGTTTTGAATCATTGTCTTGCTGGAATACCACGACCCATTTTCAATGCCCTGACTATATGTAGTGTGTAAGTACATAACAAAGGAAAAGAAAATAATAAAGTCATACAAGACCTGTAAATGACATTTTAATGTAATTTTTGATGTGCTGTCTGTGACCCACCTAGAATGGATTGGTGACCCGCTTTTGGGTTCCATCCCACTAGGTGAGAACCACTGGTTTCTTCTTTTCCTTTTGGCTTATCCCTTCAGGGGTCACCACAGCAAATCAATTGCCTCCATCTAACCCTGTCATCTGCATCCTCTTCTCTCGCATCAACTACCTTCATGTCCTCTTTCACTACTTCCATAAACCTCCTCTTTCATCTTCCTCTAGGCCTCCTGCCTGGCAGTTCAAAAGCATCCTTCTACCAATATATTCACTATTGCTACTCTGGACATGTCCGAACCATCTCAGTCTAGCCTCTCTGACTTTATCTAAAACAACCTCTCAAATGTCCTGTCCCTCTGATGTACTCATTCCTGATCCTGTCCACGCCATGAGAAATCTTTTTTTTTAAATTAAAATATTAGTATGCCAAAAATATGTAAATGTGCAAATGTTCAAAAGAGAATCTTTTGGAAAGACCGCTTACCCCCATGGTGACAGAGGAAGGTGTGGTTGCTGATGGGACCGGGCTCCGCGAAGGTGTTGAACTTGTTGAGCCATTCCCGTGAGATGTAAAACTGCAGCAGGCTCGGCTCCTTGGTGCTGGCCAGAGCCACGACCTTCTGCCTCTCTCTGACTGACTCATCGCTGCTTTTCCTGCACAGAGTTCCAAAAATTGGCTGATGGGCGAATGTAAGTACATGGTAGTCAAACAGTTTCCCATATTAACCCTAATTCATTCAGAGAATAATAACTCTGAGGGATCAGAGTTGCCAACTTGGCGACACTGTTGCTATATTTACCACATGATCAGATCCCTCTACATTAGTGTTTTTCAACCTTTTTTGAGCCAAAGCACACTTTTTTCATTCCAAAAATCCCAAGGCACACCACCAGCAGAAAAATGTAAACATTAATCTCTGTAGCCTATAGAAACAATATAAAGTTAATATAAAGCATTGGCACCTACTGCTATTTAGCTTATTACATGATTACTCTGCCGATCATTGGACAGCACAGACACTCAGCAATGGCACATTATTGGCGGACTCATTTTCAAAAAATATTTATACACCAATTAGGTGAAATTGGATGATTTCCCACGGCACGCCAGACACTACGCCACGGCACAGTGGTTGAAAAACACTCCTCTAGATACTCTTAGCGCCTGATCTAGTGATGAGATTTTTAGAGACAAAAACACGTCTCTTGGCATTTAACTGTCTTATTATGGTGGCATACAGTATTTGTGTGTGTTTAAGTGACACATGGACATTTGTCTTCTGTAGTTGTGAAGTTAGGTATCTGTTTCACTTTTGCGTCTCATAGCAAAATCCTAATAGTTGACAAAAAACATTATCAAAGGTACAAAGACATAAACATGTAAAAAATTATGGGCTTTCTAACAGAGACTGACATGAACGGCCGAATCGTTCTTTTCAACGAGCCGTAGTGGGTGCTGTTCTAGCCCACCTGAAAGTACTCACAGGCTGCCTTCTCGTTTGTGGCAGTAAAAAAGCAACAAAAAAGAAACATCAAGAAAGTTAATTTGTAGTTTGAAACACATTTGTTGTAGTTTCAATGTTTTTTTTTGTCTCCCACAAAGATATTCTTGTGTCCTACAGCGTCATTACAATTACATGCAAATGTGTCATGGCTAATTATGCACATTAGACAAACGATTGCAGTAGTGGTCTCTGCTTACCTGTAGAAAAGCACGTAGGCTTCTGCATTCTGCACCACAGTCTCATGGACCTCAGTGACGTACTGGTCGTCAAATTCATACCACTGTCCGTTGATGACGTTCTGGCAGTACGCTATGTAGTGCCCACCTGCGAGGAAAAGAGAATTGTATAAGTGTTTAAAATTCATTTCGATTTGTGTTTTTTTGTCGTACTTCCAGCAGTGCCATGGTGACAGATGACAGAGAGCAGATCATAAGTGGTGACTTGGGAGGGACTGTCCTTTGCCAGGAAGGGTCGCATGTCTAGGCCCTCCAGTGGAAAGGAAACGTGGCTGCCGATCTTGAAGGAATACATCACCTCATGCCGGAAACGTTTCAGGTGAATGCACAGAATCTGCACCACAAATGCATACAACGAATTTCAAATTGCTGCTTTTTGATCCGAGACAAAAAAAGACATTGAAAAGACAGTGGCTTTCCTGTATGGGACGGTAATGTGCTTTTGACAATTTTTAAGGCACTACACCTTTGGCATGATCAGTGAGAGATTAGTATTAGTACACATTTCAAGGCAAATGATCACAAAAAATGAACCACAGATTTATTACTGTCCCATTTGAAAGTACCGTCGTCCATCGTTTATAGTGGTTGGTAGTTTCCAGATCCGACCATGTGAAATCAATTTCAGCGCAAAAGGATTCAATGTTAATCAATTTAATATTATCATAATTACAGTATAAAAAACATGTTTGACTTTCTAAATAGATTTAAACCTAATTAAAGCTCTGTAGACTTGAAATAACAAACAGCATAATCCCATTATTAATTCAATCAATCAGTTCTCACAGCTGGGCCGGGAACGCCCTGGGGTCCTCCCGGTGGAGCTGGAAGAGGTGGACGGGGACCGGAAAGTCTGGTCTTCCTTAATGAGACTGCTGCCGCCGTGACATGGATAAGCAGAACAAAATGGAACGGTCATAATTCAACATAACTTCTTGATTTGTATGACTTGGATTTTACACTTCCTCTGCTATTGTGGGCTCATATTCTTTTGCTGCTGTAAACTTGGAATTTCCCCTTGTGGGACTAATAAAGACATACCTTTTGTGATTGTTTATACCAGATTGCAACTGTTACACTTCCACATTGGGATGGGAGAACTTTGTTTCACTCTGTCATGTCGGAAATGCCATGCCTGACTGAGTGTTAAAGTAAGGTAATGTCTATAATGTTGTGTCATTACTGCTGCCAAATGACCAGAGTACTACATATCACCTTTGACGAAATAGACCACAGTCTACCATCAAACAGCTATCATTTATTCATTCATTCATACCTGAAAACACGGGATATACCGAGGACGTGATAAACCAACCGCGGTACTGAGAGGACAGCTCATTCTTCGCGGACTTTATGGTTCAAACATAGCTCCCTCACTCTATTGCGGTTTTTCAAAATTTAATTATCACTGTTTTATTGTTGACTGGCCTATTTTTGTTAACAAATATTGAAAGATGTCATGTGTAGAAAATTGGAGGCTAACTAGTTAACTCGGTAGCGTGCTATGCATAAAGCGGCAGCGGTCCCATAACCTGCGGGAGTTGTGCAATGTGGTGTTAGCAACGATAGTAGTGTATGCATGTATGTCAAATGCATGTCAGACTGGCTGCCATGTATAGCAATCAAGTGACAAACATATTGAAGATGGATGATAGACTGATAGTCTTTTACTACATTACAACAATAACAAGGAACTATTCTCACTGCTAAAGTGTAAGGTATCGCTTATCATGTCTACTACATTAGGTAGTAGGAGTGACTATAAGGGTGTTATTTCATGTCTACAGGGCTCTAGTAATGGTAAAAACTGTATTTTGAAGGTCAAAAATATTTCATCTACTTTGTGGAAACTCACCGGTCAGGTCTGGAACCAATTAACCACGATAAAAAATGGTTGTCTGTAGTTATTGTGTTAAAAGACAAACAACAAACTATACCTCTGGAAGTCGGAGCACTTTGCAATATTTCACCCCATTTCTCAACCTGCAAATTGCGTGAGTAAAAACAACCATGAGAAACATCTTTTAATGTATTAATTTGCGCTCTTTGCATACTCACTTTTTACATCTTTCACAGCTGTACATGTTGTCTCCTGCAAAAAATAATAGCAAAGAAAATATGTGTTATGTATTTATAGTGACACGTGATCCCATGTGTGACGTCATTCTTGACCTTTGAGTTCATCTGCAGCAAAAAAGGCTGCAAGGCAGTCCTCCAAAGTCACCATGGGACCCCAAAACCAGCTGGGGATGCACGAGACCACAAACCTATTCCAGAAAAGGATGTCATCCAAGTTACTTGTGGTCAACAACAACAGGAAGAAAAAAAGATCTCTACTGACCGGCGTATGGAGTCCATGATGTAGGAGATCCAACCCTGTGAGCCGTATGTTTCAGGACAAACGCCTGTCTTGACTGGCATGTTTTGGTGGATGGAGGAGTGCAGCTTGGCTAAGTCCTCCTTCCCAGGAATAGGCAGGGACAGGTCTTGGAATGTTTCCACTGTACTAGACACCTGCGGTAGCAGGCAAAGAGCCATGGTGGATAACATCATCTTTTACCTTCATTTATCAAGGGGATATTTTTGGTGAAGGTGGCGCTCCCTGCTGTTCAAGCGCACAACTCACCCTGTCGCAGGTCAAGCACTGGACCAGGCTGAGGATGGAGCCGTCAAAGATGTCAGAGATGACGCTGCGGTAGTGCAACTGCTTCTTCTTTTTGGACGTGAGCAGCAGCTGAGCTAAAGTGTGGAATATAAACGTGATGTTGCTGAATAAGCACCAACGGGTTCAGGACGAGAGGAAGTGTCTGCACCTTTCTTAAAAGGGTAAGCAGCTCCTGCCGAGCGTAGCGGGCTAGAGCGAGGTGGACTGGAGGACAGTTTGGAATGGAGCTCCTGAAGGCTCCTGACAGGACTGCAGGGAGTGGAATGTGGGCGAGGCATTGACGCTTCATTGTTTGGCTCTACATAAAAAGGTCAAAGTGCACATTATTTTAAAAGTTATTCATTAGTTAGCTGTACAGCCTCTTACCTGAGCTCTTGTCTGCTCCTGTTGGACTTGACTGGTTGTTGTCTTCGATTTGGGTGTCACTATTTGGCACCAACACGCACTCCTCCTCTTCTCTCTCCGCAACGGCATTCCCAGCTGCAGTGTCCACATCCGCATCCTCGTCTATCTCCTGCGAGGCTCCGCGGAGTGGCGAGCCAGACACCCTCCTCTCCTTCAGCCTCTCCTTCTCCGAGATCACCCCGCCGACTTGGCCGTCCCCAGCCACCGAGGGCAACTGGATGCCGTCGTACTCATCCTGCACGAGCAGCTCGCTGTCCCCAGCGCCTCCCCCCTCTCCCCGGTCACTGCTGGAGCCCGAGTCGCAGGACAAGAAGTCGTCCTCGGACGGGGAGCGGTCGCCATCGAGCCTCTCCTCGCCATCGCTGCTCTCGCTGCCCGCCCCGCACTCGCTCAACGGCTCTTTCAGTTCCTCGTGGAGCTGGTCCATCAGACAGCGCAGGAACTCCTGTGTGTCCTTTTTGTACAGTTACAACAAAACAACACAGGATGATGTACAGTGCAGCTGTTCTTTTAAAACAACACATACACTCATTATCTTTTTAAAGGTACATTTTTTCTATTGGATCTCATTAGATTGTGTACCTAATGTTGTGGCCAGTCGCTGTATACTGCCATTAGACGAGAGCAGCTTACCTATTTCCTTAACATTCAGCGTATTTGAGTACATAGAAAAGTGCAATATGATACAATACTTTTGAAATTTAAAAGTTTTTACCAGCTGGGTGCTTGCCCCTACCTGCTGAGCATAACCTCGAAACATGGGGTTCAGCAACTTGATGCCATGGGACAGAGTGGTCGGCACCACGTAGCTGGGCCTGCAAAGGCGGCGGTTTTGACAGTTAGAATACAGACTGTAGACTTTGCCGATGTGGCGTCTGTAAAGCTGGCGTGGACAGCGGGGTATGAAGACAAAAAAAACTGCTAAGGATGTAAACACTAACTCATAAGGCATTGGGGACCACAACTGAGTAGTGACCGAGTCCTCACTTCAGTGTGTGACAGAAACCAAAGTAAAATACAGAATAATATACACATTGTATCTTATATGCTATTTTAATGATGTGTTTAGTGCATAATTGTGGTTAAAATAAAATGAAAATGTATTTTTACAAATACCCCTAATACATGCCTGATACAGTCAGCGTCGCATTTGAGTCCCTCCATTAACTATCAACCTGTGTCCTTGAGTGTCATGAAAGGCGCTATTAAATTAAATGAATTATTATTAAAAAATTATTACCTCTGTGCTGTTTTCTTACCGTTTTTTATGCCACAGCTCTGAGATGAGTTTCTGGTAGCTCTTGCAGAGAGCAGGCTTCTTGTCGGTCCGCACCAGACCACTGCAGTCCAGGAAGAACTGAGTGAGAGGAGGACTGCAAGGAAGCGGCAGAAACGGGATCAGAAGGCTGTCAGATGGCAGTAGAGTCTAACAATTTCAGCTCAACAGTGAAGAGGTTCTCACCAGTTAGACAGAGCTTGAAGAGCAGCATTCATGTAGCAGGAGTTGCCAATATTTTTCATCCCTGTTAGACCTGAACGATGACGAGAGAAATGCAATCTGATGTTGCTTGGGGGAGGAAATGAGGAAAGATGGAAGCGATATACCTCTGGGTTTAAGCTCGTCCTCCTCAGACTCGGAGCCTTCGTCTTCAGCCACGGCGATTGGCACGCCTTTTAGTGGGTGACCAAGCGGCGCAGCTTCCTGGTAAAGAATAGCTTTGTGTGTCATTTCTAGAATAGCCACCCATCTTAGGGAGGGTGGTGCTTAAGTTACCTGCTCTGAAGCTGCAAGCACCAGGGTGGGCCTGGCCTCTAGAAACACCTCCCGCTCGCACACGTAGCACCAGATTCTAAAAGTGGTCAGGTTCACTGTCAGGTTGTGCTTCTTAGCCTAAATGGAAGAGGAGATTAATTTAATGTGTTCTTTTTTTTTGGTACATCCTTGACTTTGAAGTGGGTGCTTACCTGAGCATGCAGGGTGCTGTGATCAGAGTAAGACTCTCCACAGCCAACATATGGGCAGTCACTCTACGGTGCAAAAACACAAAATAATACAATGCATTTCTTCAAGATATATCTTGTGTATGGGTTGTAGGGCTGGCCAAAATAAATCAAGAATAATAATGCAATTTACACTAAAATGTCATGAGATTTTTAAACATCTAGGTTTTCCTCACGCTTCCTGCTCATTTTCACCATATCCATGAGGCATGCGGGCATCTTTTTTTTTTTACTTGATAGTTGATATTTTCAGGATCACCCATGTAAAAAGGCAAAAATAGCATTAGAAGTTTTTTTAAACTTGAAAATGAAAGCTTCTTTGAGTATGTATGCATGCAGGAGAGAAAGAAATAACCCCAGAGAATTGCATCATGCTCTAATGCAGAGGGTGATCAAACTTTTTGGCCACATTGGGTTAAAAAATTTGACAAAGGAACCGTCGATATATAGGTGGACATGAAAAAGAATGACATACTTTCTCACGATGCAACAAAACAAAGACACAACACATCCGCAATAAGTTAACTTCAAACTGTTATTTCCAAATGCCCGCAAGGCATGCTGGGCAGTCCAGCTGCAAGAACAATATGGCTATCAAGAGTATGATAACGACCCTCATATTTACTTCATATTTTGCTATCCAGCAAAAATGTGACAAACAGCAAAATATTAGGAGAAAGAGTACCACAATCCACCTAGCATACCTTGCGACTGGAATATGTGGCTGTTATTTTGCATGGGTATTGTGTGTAGATATTTATTTGTATGCCCACATGGCATGCAAATAGGTAGGTAGGTAAGTAAGTAGGTAAGTTACTTCTGTTGCATTGCATCTGACTAATATAGCGTGCCACAATAGCACTGAATGTCATGTTGCTGGCTACAGTTTTCATGCTAAAGGTTTAAAAAAAGGAATTTGGAAATGCCCGGTGGGCCGGACTAACACTTGGACGTGTACCTGCAGGACCTGGACAACATATCAACATTTTTTTCCCAAAACATCTTAAGAATATTACCTGAAGACAGGCCCAGAGGTTTGGCCCCCCAACACCACATGACTGGCAGGCTCCCTGCAGGGAAAGACAAGACAATGTGCACAGTTTTATCACTGACATGAGTATACAGAGTACTGTGAAGCTATGTGCACATAGTTTCTGGGAGTGAAGCACTCTTGTTGACAATGGTCCATGTAGCTAGCATGCATCTTCAGGCAGTTGATGGAGGGGGGCAACACAGAAAATGAATGAAGACCCACCTTGGATTTTTGAAGGAGGTCATCTTTGGTGACCTCTCCTATGGCGTCCAGGTGGGGACAAAGCTCTTGCTCGGCCATACCGGCTTCAGCTGCTACAAGAATATTGCAGACGACGAGCTAATGCTAGCGTCGACCGATGACATGACACAAAAGCAAGCACGATTGCACATCGTGTCTGAATTCCCAAACGACGGCGACTTTTCACAAAGTAGTCACACTCGATTCATGTCAACATTGACAAAGAAGACACAAGAGGCCTCACCGACGACAACGATCGCTGGAGAAGATGCTAAAGATGCTGGCGGCAGCCATGACAGGTCCACGGTCGTCCTTATAGCATGGGACAGCTGTCACGGTGACAACACCGCCATAGTCCCGGTAACAAAGCACACCGAAGACGACTGGACACCGAGAGGGCGAACCGAATGACAACAAGCCTCCCCCACAGCAACACGCCTACTGCGTCATCACCAGCACGACGTCGAGTGGCTGACGATGTGACGTCACGACGTATATTTAAACTACAGCTGTATGTTTACGAACATATAAAGCAGTGTACGCTTGTAAATATCAATCGATACTAAAACGATACAAATATCAAAAAAATATTAGGACAATCCTTTTCATAAAATACTTATTATCCAAACGCTAATTCTTTGTTTATATTCAATTATTTATTCGTCAACAAACGCTCTTAGTAAGAAAATTATTTTCATACGATTTAACGCAGATCCTAGATCTGTAGTGGCATGTTTGGAACATGGTTTGAAATACCGCACACGAAATATAACATACGGATAATCTGATACCAGATCTGCCTTCCGCAGACCACGTTTGCCAAGATGCAAACCTCGCGGTACTTACGTTACCCAGCATCCTCTGCTCTTCCTTTCTGCCTGAACCGACATGGTGGGTGCATAACCGACTCTCCTCTGAAACTACCGTACATGTTACATCTGTCTGCATCCTCGTGTCGCCGTGTGTTTTTATGCTTTTATGTATTACGACTTGTTGTGCGGGACATATTATACATGAATATGTCGTTATTTTTCGCCACAGGTGTGTTTTTTGACGTGCAACGTAAAGCATCCTTGGTGGTACCGGTGCTAGTAGTAACCTCGGCCGCTAGCTTAAATGCTAAGGCTGGCATGCAGTGAAAATGTCATTTGCTTACATTTTCGCGTTAGTATTTTTTCCCTAGCCACTCGGGCCGGTGACGGTACTTGTAATTTTGTTGTTGTTGTAACGTAGAATCGTTTACAGCTGTAAGTAATTCATGTTTGATGCTACGACGAGTCCCCATTGAGTCGTGATTTAAAACGGCTAGTTGCTAAGTTGCTCTTGACTTTAATCCGATAGTAGTCATTTTAATGACCTTTAGCCACGTAAACCCTCTCAAAGTGAACTGCTTCACGTACATTGACGTTAGTTATTACCAAGTTCCTTTTCTTGCTTAATTTAGTAGCTGCTTTCACAGCTCAGACGTTGGTATCTTAACCATTGTTGATATGTGACAGATGAAGGAAAACAATTAATGTGATTGTTTGCTTTGGTTGTGGCAGCCCAAGGGAAAAAAGGTTAAGGGGAAGAAGGTGGCACCCGCCCCTTCCGTGGCCAAGAAGCATGAGGTCAAGAAAGAAGTCAACCATCTTGCTGAGAAGAGGCCAAAGAACTTTGGCATTGGTGAGTTCACCAATGCAGCTACATTGCAATACTGCAAGGTGCAGATGATGTAAACAAATATTTGCAATCTTAACCGCACTGAAGACAACTTTCCACCAAGATCACTGATGCACCTTCTTCCTTGATCCTAATGATCTGTATACGTTTTGTGGACTTGTAACATTTTCTTCTCTCGCCACAGGTCAGGATATTCAGCCTAAGCGTGATTTGACACGCTTTGTCAAATGGCCTCGCTACATCCGCCTGCAGAGGCAGCGTGCCATCTTGTACAAGCGCCTGAAGGTCCCCCCTGCAATTAACCAGTTTACTCAAGCACTGGACCGCCAGACGGGTATGTCGTTTTATTAAAGGACGTGCAGATGATGTGACAAATGTGATCTCAACACCCATGCTGACATCCCACCAAGATCACTGATGCACCTTAAAGAAAAACTGCCAAATGTTTAAATGTTTTGCCTTATGTGAGACGTAAACCTGTTTTTTCTGTGCATTCTAACGATATGTCTATCAGGCCACAAGGGGAAATTCCAGATATAAACAGCAAAAAGAGGCAGCTAAGATTACATGTAATGGGATGCAACTTTTGCACCTATAAAGCCTTCTGAAAGTGCCAACAATGCTCCATTTTCATAATGTAACCTGCACATTAACCCAGCTACAGCGACATTAACATTGTTACACTTAAGAAGTATATGCTTTAACTGTCGTAATGACACCTTGCCACACCACACTCGCTCAGAGCGCCAGGCCATTACTGAAAAGTAACTCTACGTAATGTTTTTGAGTTTAGAAAAGTTAACGCTAGGTTGTAGTGTTCGTTTCCGTGTTGCAATGTGAAATCAATGCACCTAGGAAGAAAGTTACGGAAATGTTTAAATGACCAAAGTACTGTATATATTACACGTTGTAATGAATGTGCCTCTTAGTATGTGGTTAAAGCATGCAAGGTTTTTGGAGGTGTTGTAATAGTGAGCAATCCCATTGCATGCATTAATGAGCTTTCCTCTGTTTAATGCACAGAAAAGTGTTTATGTTTTACATAAGAATTGTGGATGGTGGACGAAATCCCCCCAAAAAGTGCCGTTTTGTTAACATTAACATAGCCATCTACTGGAACCACTTTGGACTGTGTATTATAGCAGTATTTTATTTCCCTCAGCCACGCAGCTTTTCAAGCTGGCCCACAAGTACAGACCAGAAACAAAGCAGGAGAAAAAAAAGAGGCTGCTGGCTCGTGCTGAGCAAAAGGCAGCCGGAAAGGGCGATACCCCAACCAAGAGGCCCCCCGTCCTCCGTGCAGGTGAGCAGTGCTGGACTTTAAACTTGCACCAACAACATCTGGAGCTATGTCCACACATACGCTGGTGTTTACGCGTACCTTCTCTATTATGGCATTTGTTCCGTGCCTGGGCCTACCTAAAGGACAGACTGACTAGTGAGCGCCTATCCGTGGCATAAATGCCCTGTTGTAGCACAATGTAAGGTAAGGCCCGGCACAGTTCCACGCATGTGTGGAACAATTCAGCATCAAAAAACGGCTATTTGTCAGGCACTGGTCATTACTGGTATCAACTGCCACCAATATTGGCAGCAGGTCTTCTCTCAAACTAATGTGTAATGAATACATTCATCTTTTACTGTGACCCATTTCACTTTGTATAAAAATATGAATATCCAATGTAAGTTAGGTGCTATTAAATACACCTTGTACATTTTGGAAAGCTGCATTGTGGAACAAACATCTGTATTACAGCAAAGTTCAAATGATGGAACTCTGGGGTAAGAATTAGTCAAAATGGTCTCATTTTCATTTAAACCTTATTCTGCTGCAGGTTTAATAGTTGCAGTTGACTCATTTAAAGGAAGACTCCTTAGTCTACCCTACCTGCCCTGGTAGTTATGGCACATTTTACAATCCAAATGCATTTCAGACCACGGCCATACTGATAGCAAGCTAATTGCACCACAGCATCTCCAGAAAACTGATACCGTTATGAGCAGATTTTATTTTTTGTCAGTATCCAACTACATAGTCATGACTGTGTAAATCTACGTTAAACGTCATCAGCAACCATGTACAAAATGACCCCAAACTCTGATAAATTGTAGTTAGTTATACCACAGAATATAGCGTATCATTTAATGTGATATAATTGACTGTGGCAAACTTTATGGAAATCAGAAAGGGATGCTAATGAATCCATTTTCCTCACAAGAAATCATGTAAATCCAGTTACTCTGTACAAAAATGTCAGCCCAGAACATGTTTTCATAGTTTAACAAAAACAATTGGAAATGAAGTCAACTGCTGATGGCATCATAGACGGGCAACATAACCGGAGGTTGCAGTTGCTATTTTGTTAGCTGGGTAATAGTGTGCTATCGAACGTTTTCTCATGGGAAAAATATAAAGAATACAGATGGACTCACGCAGTGTGTAAATAACATGGTACAATACATGCCATATTGTAAAAAAAAATTACTGGAAAATGTACGCATACCAAGACAAAATTGTGGCCTTACCTGGGGTGGATGCAAAAAGTTCCACTGTACTCCATATTATGATGGAAATGTAGTGTGCAAAATGCATGAACAGGCAGGCTGTGTTGTGTGGACATGGCGTCAAATGTTAGCCTAAAGGGGCTTGTATGCAATGATGACTTGAATTTCTTCACCTGACACATCTTGATGTTTTATGAGCTTTTTAACCCTGAGCTACTGCCCGAACATGTCTATCTGGACACTCTTCAACACCAAACTTTTACCTCATGAACAAAGTTTTCTTTATTTTAATGCAGGTGTCAACACAGTCACCTCCCTAGTGGAGAGCAAGAAGGCCCAACTGGTGGTCATTGCCCACGACGTGGATCCCATTGAGGTAAGCTTGTTATCAAACATTACTTGTCATCGAAGGGAATGGTCGCTGGCAATGATGTCTGAATTTCTTCACCTGAATCGTCCGTGTCGAGCAAAATATACGAGCTTTTTAACCCTGAGCGTAAAGGCCACAATTGAAGGTGTAAATCGAACATGTTTGCATTGGAAATGCTGACCTGGTGTTTCCCTGCCTTTTTTCTAGCTGGTGGTCTTCCTCCCCGCTTTGTGTCGTAAAATGGGTGTTCCTTATTGCATCGTGAAGGGCAAAGCTCGCCTGGGAAAGCTGGTGCACAGGAAGACATGCACCTCAGTGGCCTTCACACAGACCAACCCGTAAGAACACATGTCCCTTTGCTGCCAGTCTTTGTGGCATTTTATATGCTCCATTGAAATGTTCCTCTTCCAGTGAGGACAAAGGTGCACTTGCCAAGCTTGTGGAAGCCATCAAGACCAACTACAATGACCGATATGAGGAGGTGAGGATGCATTCTGCTGCCGCTTACATGACATAAGAGAAGGAACATTAACATTGAGTGTTTTTGTTAATGTATCTTCCTTTCTGCAGATCCGTCGTCACTGGGGAGGCAACATCATGGGTCCCAAATCCACTGCTCGCATCGCCAAGCTGGAGAAGGCAAAGGCCAAGGAGTTGGCGACCAAGCTTGGTTAAATTGTTTGGAATTAAAAAAATGTATGTTCTAATAGCGACTGCTACCTTTTGTCAGATTTGCAAAGTGAAAACACAAATCCAACAGATAAATGTCAAAAGTTTAGCTCTTTCAATTTAATGACGCAATGGGCTTTAGAAAGTGCAGAAAATAGGCATTAGAGATGCCTTTATCTGAAAGCTTTGTTAAAATAGTTATGTTATTCATTGGTGCTACCATTTAAAAAAGTTTATATAACGACAAACCTCAGGCATTTGAGGTTTTCAATGGATTTTTGTCAATTTTGTCTTGGGTTTTGTACCTTTTGGGTTATTCAGTACTACTGTACACAACTAGTCCATTTGCCCTGTACTATCTGCTGATGAATTAAGTGCTCAACAGTCGTTGGCACACTGCATTTTCATGCTACATAGCCCGCCATGGGGCCAAAGAAAGTTGGCAATTCCTACCTGTCCGTCCTCTCATCAGCGGTAAAAATATATAATTTGACTTTGATTTCTTGGTGTATAACTTAAGTCTAGGGTGCCCATTATGACATTTGTGAGATACTTGTTGATTTCTTTATCATTGTAGACCTCAAGCTACATACACGCAACTTTTATCTTTATTGATTACGAACTAACTCAGCGGTAAGACAAATGTATCCATTCATATGGATGGAACAGCCTTTGAGTGACATTTGTAATAAGGTATGTACGCATATATTGAGGAGTTATGGGTAATTCTCTATTGCCACATTGAATCAAATTATATCAATTATGTAACCCTTCAAACTGACTGAAATGCTAATCATTGTTTAGTAGTTTCAAGATCATCTTGACTTTGCTTGAATGCTGAAAAAGTGTGCAACAAGAGGCTGGAACATTTATTGAAAGCAACAATTTGTTTCAGACTTTAATTTTACTGATGAACTTGGTGTACCACATATAAGATGTGGCCGCACACAATCCGTACCTAAAAAGACAAATTGGTGTGAATGAGGTTAAGCTAATTTGGCGTAGCTCCACCAGTGGGTGTCCACCTACCATGTGATAACATACTGCATGTGTTCGTTCCTCAGCGTCACCCTTGTCTGTCCGCCTATTGGTCCGCCAGGCATGGTGCTCGCTGCAATACGTGAGCAATGTGTATTTAAGAGCAAACCAACCACATGATTGCTTATTCCGCTGAAATATTCTACCGAAGTCCGCGTCAATGAAGATAGCTTCCGCTCCGGTCACGGCCGACATGGCGTCCAGGTCACGGTAGTACCAGCGGTTTCGGTCTACGTCGTTGTTGGGCATGAAAGGTGTGCGCTGCTCTGTCAGTCGAACCACGCCAACCAGCTCCACTTCGCCCTCCACCTGCACGCGCACACGCAAGGTCAGAAAGAATCTAAAGAAAGATGCAAGTCTGCCAGCCCTCACCTGACCCTTCATCCTGGTCTCTGGTCTGACCTTCTGCTTGGGGACGTAGCCTCGGTTCACCAGGATGCTGATGCTTCAAGGACACCATGATTTACATTTGTACTTAGTTGTGTGGTGCTGAGAAGCCCCTTTTCATAAATTGGTGACAATGCGTCTCACCCGAGGTCCGTGCAGTTGAAGGGTGTGACGACATTGGCGCCCGTCTCCCCGCTGGACGACAGCCTACCCGCCTCCCTGGCCTCCTTTTCGGGGTCGACGGGCGAGCGCGGCAGGATGTAGAGCTCCTTGGTGTGGTCGTAGCGACCGCGGACTCGCACCCGCCTGTACTCCAGCTGCTGCAGTTCATGGGGGCTGACAAAAAAAAAAGTTCTGTTTGAAGGGGATCACTTTTACAGAACGTGAGGAAACGGTGCCACTCACTCGACGGGAAGCGGAATAGGCTCCGCTGAGGTGAGCTTTGTCAGATCATCAATCAGCTGCAGTTTCCACCGACGACGCTTCACCTTGACCGGAAAAACGGCGAGATAATGTCGTACAGCAGCACACCTGAAGTCATGACAGGGAACACACAAGGAGAAGAGATGATACCTGCCAGGTACCCAGGCCAAACGTGGTAGCCGGGATGAGCAGCAGGAACCATTTAAGGAAGGAGTCTTCTCCAGATGCAGTTTTGGAGCTGCAATGTCGCCATCCAATGGACCTGGCTGGACAATCACGACAGCTTTTTAGCTCTAATTTGCACATTAGGTCCTGATGCATAAGCATGGCAATTTCATGGATGCTGCGGGAAACAAAAAGTCATGAAAAAACATGAAACGCAAAGCAAATGTGTTTAGGAACACATACAAACTTTCTCCTCTGGCTTCTTCTTGTGTATCTTTTTTTTATGTCACAAGCAAGACGGCGCCGCCTGTGAGTGCTTTTAGATCAGTGGTGTCCCGCGGCATATGCTAAAAAATATAATTTAACAAGAAAAAAAAACCTCATCCACAACAGAAATAGAAAAATCTGCAGTAATTTTACGACAATAAAGTCAAACCAAAAAAAGTTGTAATTTTACAAAAATAAAACAATATGAGGAAAAATAACATTCTTTTAGGAGCTTAGAGTTGAAAAAAAGTTGTCCTCTCTGGGAAATTAGGTTGTGGAAAATATTCCAATGTTAGGAGAATAAAAGTATTTACAAGTTAAAATAGTTTGGGGGGGAAAACCACAACAGAAATTAAAAAAAAACTGAAGTTAATTTTACCAAAGTAAAGTCAAACTATTAAGAAAGAAAAAATGAGATTAAACGCCACTATTTTATGAGAATATTACAAATATAATTTGAGAAATAAACAAAGGAAAAGAAAATAATTTTTGGAAAATTAGGTTGGGAAAAATGTACATTATGGGTATAAGTCATAATATTACAAAGAATTATTTAAGAAGAAAATCTTTTTAAAAAAAACAGCAAAACTATGGATAAAAAAGCAAAGACTTAAGTTTCTACTAATTGAAGTTTCTGTTTCACCTATCTCACAGGTGCAGTTTTTTCCTGAAAATATTGTACGTAAATATAAAGTCTGAGACGCCCCTGCTCCCAATGGATGGGAGCACGGCAGGACCCGGGGCTCGTTGAGAGGAGCGGTACGCGCGTTCATGTTAAAGGTCTCCAAATGTGTCACATAAGACATGAAAAAGCCTAATATTTGTTGGCAAGTCAAATATGGCAACACCGATCTCTCCTGCTACGTCTTCGACCTGACAGACCGGGTGTGTATGAGGTGCGTTAAGAAGCAGCGCTACGATGCGATACGAGTTGTAAAGGCAAGCTACATTCGCAGACAGTCCCGTTATAATGTGTTTATGAGCTAAGGTAGTGCCCAATCTACCTTTTACCCCTGTCGGCCACCATAGCAGGTATTTACTTCCTGCTGTGACACAGACAAGATAGAAGATCACTGGGTCTATTTTTATGCAAAAAGAAAACCTTGCGATAAAGCTGTGTGAAGGTGTGTAGTTACCATCGGCTCGCTCGAAGAGAGGCGGTCTTTGCAGAGAAAAAGTCCTCTTGATGCAAACGACATTTCTCTGCAATCACATTCATTCAAGTTTTACACAACACAACATTGTTAGAAATGTATTCGAAAAAAATACCTGCGTGCTTAAAGTTCTGTTGTTAAAAAACAGCAGCGTTTTTAGCGAATACATGGCGAATAGCAACTTCAATGACCACAGAAGAGAAACGCAACCTTCCTGTACGAACAACTACGTAACAACCATGTTGCCAGGTAGACGAGGGATTTATTTTAGTGTTACTACTTCCGGTCCGTTCATTTCTTCTTCACCCAGCTCACGTGTGTTGTTTTCCCCCCAACGAGGGATGTAGTCTAGTGTTACTACTTCCGGTCCGTCCGTTTCTTATTCCCCCGGCTCACCCTTGTTGTTTTACACCAACGAGGGATCTATTCTAGTGTTACTACTTCCGGTCCGTCCGTTTCTTATTCCCCCAGCTCACCCTTGTTGTTTTACACCAACGAGGGATCTATTTTAGTGTTACTACTTCCGGTCCGTCCGTTTCTTATTCCCCCAGCTCACGTGTGTTGGTTCTCCCTCAACGCATCGTGCCTTCTTTTTCGTGTGAAGTAAAAATTAAACAAAATTGCCGACATGGATCTCGCGTCTAAGGACTCGTACATCCAGAAGCTAACTAGCCAATTTTTAAATCAACGAGAGCAGGAACCAAGGAAGAGGACATTTGGTAACGCTGACCACACTCGTGTGCATTCACGGTTGTACTTGCCTTTACGAACACCGTCTAAAAATGAAATAAACGCGAATTCACATCAAAATGCAAAACTCAGTTTAACTCAAGATAATATTTACATATATTTATATATATATTATTTACAGCTCATTTTAACGGGAAGAAAGATGCCGGCCCTGCACAGAAGAAGAAGAAAAAGACCCCAACATTACAAGATGGGAGAAATGATAATAATAAGCAGAAGAAGACGAAGCATCAGCACGCCCCTGCACCACAAAAGAAGTCCAGTCCAGCAGGACACAACAGCGAGCCCAAAATAAACGCAACTACACAACAGACATCAGACAAAGGTATGGGAATTTTCAGTAGGATTTGTCAACTTTAAGGCAAATGGTTAAAAAATACGAGTCGTGGATCTTGCTCAGTTTTGCCATGTTAGGTGTTAACTTCTTTTTCCACTTGTAAACATAGGATTTTACAAACAGCAGTTAAGTGCATGTATGACGCTAACGCAAAAGGTCCGCTTTGCTACTCTGCAGGAATTCATCTTGCTGCAATTCACCGCTTTTAGTTTGCTTTGAGTGTCTGGAGCCTGAATGACGCTCCTGTGTCGAGGCACCAGCGTAGCGTGTTGTGCGCACCTCCCCCAAAAATGTAACCTTGTAACCCGAGATGATACCTGCCAGGTACCCAGGCCAAACGTGGTGGCCGGGATGAGCAGCAGGAACCATTTAAGGAAGGAGTCTTCTCCAGATGCAGTTTTGGAGCTGCAATGTCGCCATCTAATGGACCTGGTTGGACAATCATGACTGCTTTTTAGCTCTAATTTGCACATTAGGTCCTGATGCATAAGCATGGCAATTTCATGGATACTGCGGGAGACAAAAAGTTAGCAAAAAACATGAAAGCAAAGCAAATGTGTTTAGAAATACATACAAACTTTCTCCTCTGGTTTCTTCTTGTGTATCTTTTTTTTAATGTCACTACGCAAGACGGCGCCGCCTGTGAGTGCTTTTAGATCGGGGGTATAATTTAACAAGAAAAAAAACCTCATCTACAACAGCAAAAATGGAAAAATCTGCAGTAATTTTACGTCAAAGTCAAACCAAAAAAAGTTGTAATTTTACAAAAATAAAACAATATAAGGAAAAATAACATTCCTTTAGGAGCATGGAGTTGAAATATTAAATAAAAAGTTGTCATTTCTGGGAAATTAGGTTGCGGAAAATGTTCCAATGTTACGAGAATAAAAGTATTTACAAGAAGGAAGTTAAAATAGTTTGGGGGGGAAAACCACAACAGAAAATGAAGTTAATTTTTCCAGAACAAAGTCAAACTATTAAGAGAAAAAATTCACAATTTTATGAGAATATTAAAAATATAGTTTTTAAAGAAAATAATTCACCTCCCCTAAAAAATGTAACCTTGCACTGCGGCGACGTGGACCTCAAAAGCTTTTTTTTTTGTTTTTTTTTACATTATTCCTGCGTGAATGACTCGCTCAGAGGGCATACAGCCCATCTCCGATTCTGTCTCAATAATTTGCATAACAGTCTTTGATGTGACACGTCGACTACTTCCGGCTCCAATAACACGGACCTTCTCTTTTTAATTACCATCATACAGTCACGATAAAGGGAGCTAACAAGTCAAGGCAGGTCTGCAAAATGTGACATGAATGAAACCAAGGGGGGACCATTGTGGACAATGAATGGATACATTTTGATATTTTGCCAAGAAGTTATACACATTTCAAGATAAAATCTTAGCTTTGTGATATAGGTGAAAAAGAACATTATTACTATTTTTTAAACATTTACATTGTAAATAATAATCTTTTTGTAATATGACTTTATTCTCATATTTTGATTTTATTCTTGTGATATTGTAACTTTTCCTCAACCAAATTGATTTTACTTCCTTTAATAATACTTTTAATATAATATATTGGATAAAATAATATATCTAATAATAGAATGTATTACTCAACAATTAAGAAATATATTTGAATTCTATGCTGCTAAAATGACTTTTACAATAAGTTTATTTTGATAAATGCTTTGTGTAAATTATACTCTCATAATTATGACTTTATTCTTTTAAAATTACACCTGTTTTTTCCATCTCTGCTGCTTTTTTTTAAATTTGTTTCTACATATTTCAACTTTTGTGTCTCATAATTGTGACTTTATTCACATAATATTTTCATTTCGTTCTTGTAACATCCTAACTTTTTCTGCAACCTATTTTCCCAAAAACATTACTCGTCGTTTTGTTCGGATGGCCGCAGTTTGACCCTGGAACTGACTATCCTATAGGTAAAATGGATGTTGGCCAGTATTATGTTAGTGGGTTTCTACTGTTTTCTGTTCTGAGTCTTTGTTTTGATAACTTGAATTTGTTTTCTTGAAAGGAGAAAATGTGAAGGTCACCTTCTCCGCAGTTGATGTTCTCCGTAGGAGGCTGCATGAAAAGATTGAAGAGGCCAGGGGGCAGGTGAGGAAAGATGGAGGCAACAAAAGTCCTGGAAGTTTTGCAGCTAACTATCATTGCTGTCGTATGTCAGGGAGCCCCGAAAGACGCGTTGTCAGAGGAAGTCCAAGCCAAGCGAGCCAAGCGAAAACTGGAACGTGAGCGCAAGAAAAGGAAGAAGAAGGAGTTCCGCATGAAGAAACTGGCAGAAGCCAACGCTCAAAACCAGCTGCCAGAGATCAAACAGGAAGAGGAGAAAGCGCCGGCCGTGGGCAAAAGGCAAGAGACAGCCATGGTCTTCAACACCGTGCAGACGGTGGAAGACGAGTACGTGGACAAAGTGTTGAAGAAGAAGACCAAGAAGCAGCGGCTCAAGGGCCAGATCACGCCGTTGTCGGGCAAGAACTACAAGCAGCTGCTGAGCCGCGTGGAGGCGCGCAAAGAAAAGCTGGAAAAGGTGAGGGAGAAAGACGAGAGCAAGGCCCGAGACATGGAGCTGAAGATGAAGTGGACCAACGTGCTCTACAAGGCCGAGGGCATCAAGATCAAGGACGACGAGGACATGCTGCGCACCGCCTTGGCCAGGAAGGAGAAGCGGCGCGCTCAGCGCAAGAAGCAGTGGGACCAGAGGAGCGAGAGCGTCGTGGAGAAGATGCAGAAGAGGCAGGACAAGCGACGACAGAACATCCAGAAGCGGAAGAACTTGAAGATGGAGAAGAAGAAGGCCAAGGCCAGGAAGAAGGGCAGGGTTCTGCCCGAGGACTTGAAAAAGGCTGCGGTGTAGTCGGGAATCGTTATTTGTTCGTGACGAAACAAAACATGTGCAACATACAGTTTATGGAAGCTCGGGTCCGCCACCGAAATAGAAAATATCCCAAAGATAAGACTAAAAAGTGAAAAATATCACGTAGCCTCATAATTCTGAGATAGATCGATAGTCATTATGAGATAATCATGTAAGGAAAAGTCAAAATTATGGGATAAAAAGTTAATGACATAGGAATGTCATAATTATAGGAGTCATTATGAAACAGTTATTTTGTGAATAAAAAGTCACAATTATGAGATAAACCATAATTATGAGATAAGCCATAATGATAAGGTCATAATTATGAGTAGATGTCATAATTATGCAATAAAGTCCTTATGAGATAGTTAGAAAAAAAAGTTGAAATGAGATATAAGTCATAATTGTGAGATAAAGTCATTATGAGAGTTATAGTTACGGGCTAAAAAGTCTAAATTATGAGCGAAAGCCTTATAAAAAGTCAAAATTATTAAATAAAAAGTCAAAATTGTGAGATTCAAACAGCTTCATTGGAATCTTGGTCACACTCGACACGTCCACAGTGTATCTCATAATTTCGACTTTGTCTCGTAATTACGATTTCTCATAAATATAACTTCTTATCTCAATTTTAAGATAGGAAATTCCTTAATTAATCCCACAAGAGGAAATTAATGTTTGTTATAATTCTCACTATCTCATGTTATGAATTTGTTTTCTAATTTCAACATTGTATCTCTTGATTATGAGATAATGATAATCTCATATTTTGACTTTTTGATTTGATGTAATGATTATGACTCATATTATTATGTCTTGTAATTTCAACTTTGTCATTTAACTTTTTATCTGGATATCTCAGTTTTTATCTCGTAATTATGACTTTCCTATTTCAGACTATTTTAAGACTATCTTGTAATTTTGTCTTTATCCATTGATTATGACTTATTTAATCATTTTTACTTTTTCATCTCCTAATTGACTTTCCTTTCTCATATGACTATCTTGTAATTTCAACTTTTTATCTCATAATTTGGACTCCATATCTTATAATTTAGAACTTTTATCCCATTATTTTTCACGTTTTATCTCATAATTGGGAGTTTTACATATATTTTTATCTTTCAGTTGTTGAAAAGGGGCTTCCATAAACATGATGTGGTTTTGTTTGTTTTTGCAGTGCGACTTCTGGTAGTACTGGAATATGAAATGTGATTTCAAAGTATTAAACATTTGTGATCATTGTCAACATGGGGCTGAACTAATTTCTTACCAAAAGGATCGGGATATGATTGCGTTTTTGACATGTAAATAAAATCACTGGTAAATGTAAGATAGGATTGCGGCTAATTAGCTTAACGTGAAGCTCTTGCACGGAAAACTCACAAAAATGTCTCCTTCCTTCAATATTTCTGTCCATTCTGTACGTTTGGAATTATATAATGTGTCACTATTATTCTTTACTACGTTAGCAGCTGAAGTGGTGCTAGCATAGTAATGCTAGCATACATGTTATTTTGCGGTAGGCTATGCTAGGCTGAGCGCCTGCTAACAATTTTTGGAATAAACTTAAAAAAATGAATATTTGGAGAGCTTATATATATCTATGTGTGTGTGTGTGTGTTATTTATATCGGTATAATTATGAAGTTAACTGTTTTACATTTTGTTTGCTGGGCTTACGTAACGTCGTCGGCAGGTCTCGCCCCGCCCACACCGGAACTGCTTACCAAAACAAAGTGCCTCGCCGCCTCGCGCCTGGAACAACAAAAACATCTCTCGTAAAGACACCCGCTTCTACTCAGCAATGCTCTTCTGCTGATGGGATCAGTCGTGGCGGCGCGACGCGGGGTTGCACTTTTAAACCTTCCAAAGGTGGGTGAAGTCGAGCACATAATTAAGATGGACCTTCGGTAAAAGCACGCGTTTTCCTTTTGTCTCTTCCAGACAATCATGTCACGAAAGCTTCATGCCAGCAGGACCGAAGGAGTGGATAAAAACGTGTGGTAAGAGAGCGACTGGAGAAAGCAATAAAAGCAAAAACTTAAAGTTGTCTGTCACGTGGCTACTTTTCTTTCAAGGTTCAAGTCCACATCTAACCACGTGACATAGAATCGCGCGTGCGATTCACGTCTTCTGACATTTAATGAAGCGAACAGCTGCCGGATTGACTGTGACAGTATTTGCTTGTTAAGCTACCGTACGTTGTTGTCATCAAGTTTGTTTGTTTGTTTTGGCTTCAAACAGGGTTGAATTCACTCAGCTTGCAGCTGAGTACAAAGCGGTCAACCTTGGGCAAGGCTTCCCGGACTTTGCTCCTCCCAAATTTATCCTAGAAGCCTTCTGCAAGGCTTTGACTGGAGGTCCCGCCATGCATCAGTACACACGCGCCTTCGTAAGCACACAAACATGCTTTTTGTCAAGCAATTTGTAACATGAATACAGTAAATATCATTGTTCGTAGGTTGGGGAGGGCGCTACCTTGCATTATATTAGGTTTTGCTTCATGTTTATGTATGTAGAAAATATGTTAATGTCAAACCACATCGAATGATAAAATAAATTAATATTGGCTTATTTTTGCCTAAAGACTCTCGGCTCCCTAACACGAGCTACTGTTGCAGCCGTCACCCACGGCAAGATACAACGATCTTCTACATTGCCTAATAGTAGTATAAAAGGGAATATAAGGGTGCTATTTCATGTCTAGAGAGCTCTAATAATGTTAAAAACAGCATTTAGAAGACCGTAAACAGATTTTCTAAGCCCTAATTATAAAAATGTTCAACGTATAATTAAGGAATCCTGTTTTGCGGAAATTGACTTCTTGAAATAACAGCAATAAACGAGAGATTGCTTGTATGGGAAAGCCAGTATGGAACATCTGCACTTAAAATGTAATATTCTACAAGATTCTAGAGCAACTGATTTTTATGGACGAAGGAAGAATGTACCTTTTCATGTCTATTTATGAACTATAGCCCGACACCCCAGCCAAATGTTTTAACCCCAGTGTGGCCCGGGGGTCAAAAAGCAGGCCCGTGTCTATCCTATCATCATCCTGTGAGTTCCTTTGGGACCAGGATATAAGAAAAGCACTTTCTCATCTCCTCAGGGGCATCCTACACTTGTGAGGAGCCTGGCCAAATTCTTCAGCGGCATTTATGCACATGAGATCGACCCCATGGAGGACATCCTGGTCACCGTTGGCGCTTACCAGGCTCTCTTCTGTGCTTTCCAGGCGCTAATTGACGAAGGAGACGAGGTCGGAGTCGGCATGACTCTATGAAAGCGTGGTTTGGCATGCTAAATGTTCAAAATGTGTCCTTCAAGGTGATCATCGTGGAGCCTTTCTTTGACTGCTACCAGCCCATGGTGAAGATGGCGGGGGGGACGGCTGTTTATGTTCCCCTGAGGCCGGTAAGTGCTTTATTTTTGCTTGATTTTGCACTGAGCAGAGCGGACACAAAATCCCTTTTTACCGGCAGAAAGCGGAAGGTAGCGGCGCCGTCCTCTCAAGCGGAGATTGGGTTCTGTCGGCCGATGAGCTGGCCGGTAAATTCACCCCGCGTACAAAAGCCATCGTCATCAACACGCCCAACAACCCGTTAGGGAAGGTGGGATGACAGTGCCGCCTTTCGCTGCTGAGTGATGGATCTGTTCATGTGACGACGTGACCTTTTCAGGTGTACAAGAGGGAGGAGCTCCAAATGATCGCCGACATGTGCATCAAACACGACGTGCTGTGCTTCAGTGACGAGGTGTACGAGTGGCTCACCTATGACTCTGCCAAGCACATCAAAATAGGTGAGATGCCGCACAAACACCCTAAAAGTCACATTTGAATCTAACAATACTGAGTGCGGTTCTAAACCAGTCATACACATGTCTGCCTGATTTGTTTACTTGGAACGCATCATAATTGCGTGCTGCAAAGTCCAAGTGAAAAGTGAAGGGGTGGAACCTCGTTTTTTGTCGTTAATCTGTTTCAAAAGATCAGTCGAAAACCGAAACATACAAAACTTTCTCATACGAAATCATGCAAATCCTTCCATCCATTCTAGACACTCTAAATATGAGCAGAAAACACAAGTTTGTGTTTGTACAATGCAAAATATGATTAGATAAATGAACATGACATTCTAAAAATATAACGATAAAAAAATAAGGAGACAAAACAGCCAAAATTTACAAATTGGCAGCAGTTTTACAAGAATTAGTCAAAACATTGAGAGAAAAAAGAGTTGTAATTTCATGAAAAATATTGTTGTAAGTAAAGTTATAATTACGACAAGACGAAAACTTGAATAGTCTGAAAAAATTCAAAAAACACAACAGCAAAAATGCGGGGGAAAAAACCTCAGCTGTAACAACAAGAAAACAGTTCCAATTTTACAAAAACAAACTTGTGGAAGTTGTAATATGAGAAGCAAACAAAACTCATTTTTGAAAAAATAGGTGGCGGAAGAAGTTAATATTATGTCAAAATATAATAGGTGTGAGGTCATGCCATTATAAGAGGAAAAATTACAGAAGAAAAACATCAACAATTCACAGGATAACTCTGAATCAACATACAGAACACAGGCTATATGAAAATGTCTAATACGCAGTGCGATTGAACGCCTCACGCTTATTAGGAGGTAGGAAGGACATGGAGCCGTTCATTGTTCTCTGTGCTTTCTGTGAACGGATAAATCACCACACACACACATGATAAAGGTTATTCAAGATTTCCATGGCCATAATCTGTCTGGAGTGTCCCAACTTTAAAACAACCACTTTCATTTTTTAGGAATGTCCTTGTAACCTTTTCTACACAGTTATGTTTTAACAAGGGGCGGCTAAGTTATGTTTTAACAGCGAGGGCAATCATTATTTCACACGGGGCCATGTAGGTTTGGATTTTTTTCTACCTTAATAATAAAAAGTTTCATTTAAAACTGCATTTTGTGTTCAGTTGTGTTGTCATTGACTAATTTTTACATGTAAGTGTCACAAAAGAAATCAGGAAGGGGGCAAACACATTTTCACACCATTATATGTAACTTTATACTTGAATATAACTATAATTACTTATATATATATATATATGTGTGTGTGTGTGTGTCTGTCTGTGTATATATATATGTGTGTATATATATATATATATGTGTATATATATACTGTATATATTTTACTTCTAGTCTTATATAGCACCTGAAATACCAAATGCAACCAAACATGACCTCATCGGTATCCCTGGTGGAGTTTAAAAGAAAAACAAACAAAAGGGCATTCAAATCAAATGAAAATAAACTTAGGATAATTAGACATTAGAATATTTATTAAAATTGGATGCAGATCATAAGATGTAATATGTAGAAGACACGAAATATATAAATAAATGATTTGGAAAACACAAATTAGCCGTTTCTTTTTAATTCTCTTTTTTTCTTATTTCTTAAAAATGTATTTTAGTAATGAATCCCAGAGTTTGGGGGTACAGAAAGGGGAAGTGGGGGTACAGTACGTAGCGTGGCTTAGTAGACCCTTTTACTGTTTTTTTTTTTTTTTAAGGCTCCAGTCCAGTTGGCAGACAAACAAAACAACTCTGAGCGCTAACAATGACTCATTTGTGCTCTGTTTGTCGGCAGGCAGCCTTCCCGGCATGTGGGAGCGTACCATCACCGTCGGAAGCGCGGGGAAGACCTTCAGCGCGACGGGATGGAAGGTGACGCAATGACAACTGCGCTCTTTCTTGCTTGTGCTTGCGCTGATTGGCGGCGTTGGCCTCTCTCAGGTGGGCTGGGCTATTGGCGCCGGACCTGTCATCAAACACATGAAGACCATCCATCAGAACTGCGTGTACCACTGTGCCACAGCCGCTCAGGTGCTGACAAGCATCATGATGATGATGTAGGATGGGGATGGATGAGAGATTGTGCTGATCTGCAGGAGGCGGTCGCTCGCGGCTTTGAGCGAGAGTTTGAGAAGTTCGGCTCTCCAGAGAGCTACTTCCAGCAGCTGCCGGCCATGCTGCAGCACAAGAGGGAAAAACTGGCAAAGTGTCTGGAGGGCGTGGGTTTGAAGCCCATCGTGCCGGAGGGAGGTTACTTCATGATAACGGACATCTCCTCCATCAGTGAGTACTGCTCCTCGTGCTCTTTGGCAGGGTGGCCAAACTTTTTCCAGTAAGAAAAACCAAAGGATGATATTTTGTAAAAGAACACGTGCTAAAGGGATATTATATTTCAAGAAAAAAACTGCACCTCAGCTTTGGGACTTCAGTGAAAAAGCCTGTTGTTTTTATTATTATGAACTTTGCTCTTTTTTTGTTGTTTTTTTTCACAAATAATCTTTGTAAATTTTCCTCTTATAGACTTTATTACCATAATATAACTAATTTTCCAAATACTTTGTTTTTTCTCTCTAATAGTATTACCCTTTCAATTTATTTAAAATCCACGTGACTAAAATGACAGTTTTCCTCCATAATATTAAAAGTTTAATCTCGTAAAATTGGGACTTTTTTTCTTGTTAGACTTTTTTTGCTGTTTGTATTTTGACTTTATTCTTGTAAAATCAACATTTTCTTCCTATTTTTGCTGTTTTTTGCTGTTTTATATTTCAACTTTATTTTTGTAATATTATTAATTAATTATTACTCCACTAACTTTGTTGTCACAATGTGCCACAGCCCAGTAATAAAACAGCCACAGGCTTCAAATGGACCCCGCGCCGCACTTTGCACACCCCTGCACTATGGTGTCGTATTTCCTTTGAATAATTCGGACTTGTAACCTCAGCTCACTTTTTGTGTGTGTTTTTTTTGACAGAGGTGGACCTCAATGACCAGAGCAGCAAGGATGAATCCTACGACTTCAGATTTGTCAAATGGCTCATTAAAGAGAAGGTAAATGTGAACCACCAGGGAAACCTTTGGGTGCAATAATTAAAAAAAAACATACAAAAAAGAAATTTGCAAATTATGACATCAAATTTGATGACAATGCTTATCCGTTACAGGAGATAATGAAGGTGTAGGATTTTAAGTACTTAGGGTCAGCAGTCCAGAGTGTGGAAAAGAGGTGAGGAGGCGTGTGAAGGCGGGCCGTAATGGGTGGAGAAAAGTGTCAGGTGTGATAGAAGAGTTTCGGTTAAAATGAAAGGAAAGGTGTACAAAACTGTGGTGAGACCAGAGATGTTGTTTTGTCCTGAGACATTGCTGCTGAGGAAAAGACAGGAGGCAGAGCTTGAGGTTGTATTTGGGTGTGACCAGGATGGACAGGATCAGGAATGAGTACATCAGAGGGACAGCACATGTTAGAGGTTTTGGAGATAAAGTCAGAGAGGCCTGACTGAGATGGTTCGGACATGTCCAGAGGAGAGATACTGCCAGGGAGGAGGCCTAAAGGAAGACCAAAGAAGAGGTTTATGGATGTAGTGGAAGAGGACATGAAGGTAGTTGGTGCGAGAGAAAGGATAAGCCGAAGGAATAGAAGATTTTTATTAAAAAATACATTATACAAAGAAATCCCACAGTGTTTGTTGATTTGTTTCATTGTCTGCCAATATTTGTGTGTGTGTGCGTGTGTGTGTGTGTGTGTGTACTTCCCACACGGCTATACAGCAGATCTCCGTCATGCACAAATGCCGAAAATGTAAAGGAATCCTTTAAAAAAAAAAACTCGATCCAGGCGGTGATCTGTATCGCCTTCGAAATGTAATCAGTTTTTCCATTTTTATGCTTGAAATTTGAGCAAAATAATACTATTTGTTTAAATATGCATATTTTACTACAAAACAGCAATTATTCATTCATTTAGGGGAAAAACGCAATAGAGTGATGGGGCTATGTTCAAACGGTGGTGTAGGGAAGGATGAAAGCTTATCCATTTTTTATTTTCTTCAAAAAATCTCCAGATTTTACATGTTTATGTTTGTCATTTAGTTCTGGCAAGCGGCGACCCGTCCCACTTTGTTCGACGGGCCTTGAACACAACTACCACACACTGCACAGATTTCTTCTTCTTTTTCTGCACCTAAATTTCTGTTTTTCGTTTATTATTCAGTATTTAGTATTTCTTTTTCCCTGGCAGGGTTTAGCAACAATACCCGTGTCGGCCTTCTACAGTCCAGAGCACAGCAAAGAGTTTGACAAATACATCCGCTTCTGCTTCATCAAGGTACATCCTACTGCATTCCCTGAATTCCATTATAATCCAAGACTGAACTCATTTTTCCTGAAAGGAGGACGCTACCTTGGAGGCAGCTGAGGAAATCCTGAGAAGGTGGAGTCGTGGAGAATAACAAAGACAGGCCGTCCCGAAAAAGCCCCAAAGCACGTCCTCACATGTATTATTCCCTGACCATCCAGATTTTAATGATAGTAATTCCCTCCATCTGAGCCATATTCATGTCCAACCATATTTATGTAATACTACTTCACTGTCCATGCCTTCTTTGTTTTGATCAAGAAGCTGTAGTTTCTCCAGCACTCAAATAGTTAAAGTCCTGTAATGTGCAATGATTTGTCACTTGAATTACAATTCATTAAAATGTGTTTCACTACTGTCAACTGTAATCATTTCTTGTCTTCGTTGCCATTTTAAATTGAAACCTCACAGTTGCGAGACGCATCCGCCTTTATTTTGATATACGGAAATCGACCCGGAAGTAGTTAAACGGCACTTCCTCTATTAAGATAAACATGTCTGCTTCTGTCGCCGCTAAGAGACCGAAAACCATGTACTCTCAGGTAGTCTCCCGCGGATATTTTACCTCAGCATAACGCGTCGTTCCTTCTTTTAACGTGTGGTTGTTTGTTTTTAATGTGTGTAGCCCGGGGAAAGGTTGGACTGGAAGAAAAAGAAAGCGCAAAGTAAGTAACGCAAAGTGCTAGCTTGAGGCTACACTTTTAGCGTGCAATGTTATGCTAGTTTCCGCACGTGTTCGGACACTACAATAAATGACGGCTCATTTCTTCAGTGCAACAAAGTTCACTTGAGGGTAATGGTTGATTTTCCAGTTGCCAAGGCAGCGTAATTGTAAACTATGTAGCTTTACAAACAGCGTATACATTTGTATAAGTACGGCAATAACATAAACAAAGCTACAGGAAAGAAATGCTCCACATGCCTCAAGCACACACTCCCCGTAACACTGTGGAATCACAGGAGCGAAATATAGAGAATCAATAATTTCAAAAATCCACAAATGTAGTAATACTCTTTTTTTCATTTTGTCTTTGTTTGTCTTGTTTTGTCTTTTGTTCCGTCAAAGCTAGGAACTAAAAGCAAAGGCATAACGGCCTCTGCTGTGGGCGGGTCATTCATTCAGGGTTACTAGTCCACACCTGATCACACGATTCCTGCTTGCAGTGGCTACGTAGCAACCACTGCAAGAAGTTGGCCCCCCACCCCACGCAAAAAGAAGTTTTAATCTAATACATAAGCAGTCTGTCAACATGCTCCGAATGAATCCGAAACAGTCTCATTTTGACCGTCCTCGTTTGTGCTGTTGGGTTCAGTTGAAGTCAACGTTTGTGCTGCTTTCTTTTTTGAGATATTATGCGTTTCTTAAAGGTCAACCAAAGGTCACTCAGTCCCCCGACATGCTCCGAATAAACCAAAGTAGTCTCATTTTTTCCGTCTTGTTTTGTGCAGATGAAATGAACATTTCTTACCCGTCAACCAGCTCCGACTAAAATTAAAATAGTCTCCTTCTGACCGCCCTTGTTTGTGCTGTTTGGTTCAGTTGAAATCAACGTTTGTGCTGCTTTCGTTTTTGAGATATTAACGATTAAAGGTTTGGGACCTGAGTGAAATTGGCCCCCCATCCCACGCAAAACTCTGGTCAAATAGTCTCATTTTTTCAGGCTTGTTTTGTGCCATTAAAATGAACGTTTGTGCGGCTTTCGTTTTTGAGATATTACACATTTCCTAAAGGTCAACTAAGGTCAGTCACTTGTCAACAAGCGTTAATATCTCAAAAAACAAAAGCCGCCCAAACATTCATTTTAACTGCACAAAGCAGCACAAACAAATGGGATTATTTTGGTTTCATTTGGAGTAAATGGGGGGGGGGCTGGATGAACTTTGGTTGATGAAAAAAAGAAATTGTAATAACTAAAAAACAAAAGCCGCACAAACAAAAGAAACCCTAATAACTGAAAAACAAAAGCAACACAAACATTATTTTAATTATACAAAACAGCAAACAAATGAAACTATTTGACCAGAGTTTTGTGCGGGGGGGAGCCAACTTCACCCAGGTAATGTATTAGCTATGTTTAAATGTAGCTCTTAGCACGGGTGACTGGAAGAAATGTCGCAGACAGGAAGTAACGTCACTGTCACGCCACCATCTGCATACTTTGTGTGGACGTCTTACACAATGGAGTCCATATCGACACTACTAAGAGAAGCTGCTAACAGGCTGATTGGGACTAGTCACCCTGGCAGAAGGAGCCGCCCTTGTTTTGCCTTTTAGTCACCAGCTTGTATAGAACAATTGGAAAAAAACAAAGACAAAATGTGAAAAAGAATATGACAACATTTGTATGTGTATATATATATATTTTAAATTCTTTTTACATTTCCACATGTATTTCCTTTTTAATTTTGGCAGCCCTGTGAATCCATATAACACATGTTATATTATGTCAAATGCTGAAAGCTCACTGAACAAAACTGAGTTAGCATGGCTACCAGGAAGTTAGCCAGGCCACTAGGGACCCCAGACCTGAGGAATATCGAACATGAAAGAGATGACCAGAAAAAAATATTGAATAGGTATAGATTTCTTTACTGTATGCCTTCATAAACATGGTCTTAAGTCTTTAAAATGGATATCACTAAAGTGTGGCGCCTTTGGTAACCTGGCACACTTCCGTTTTGTCCAGTGAACTTGCATCATTCATCTCATGTGTGCAATTTTGGCATTGGGAGTATTTTTCTTCTGTAGTTGAGCCTGCAGCATTGCATTTTCCCATTGCGTGTTTGTTTTTGGTTTTGGATTGTTTGGAGCGTTGCTGCGTGTTTGTTTACTCACCAATTGTGTTCATGACAGTAAAGGAAGCCAAGAAGCAAAGGAAAGACACCAAACTCATCAAGCAGTTGGAGAATCAGAAGAAACAAGAGGCTGCAGAGAAAGAGAAAGTTGAACAGACGCAGGTCAATAAAGGTAGAAAACACCACAAATACATTCAGTGATTCTGGAAGTCCAGATTGGTGTTTATGAATACAAATGTTCTGTTTTTTTTTTCCTAGGTCGCCTTTACACTGTGACTGTGGCTCTGCCCGGTTCTGTCTTGGACAACGCTCAGTCGGCCGAGCTTCGGACCTACCTGGCGGGACAGATCGCCCGAGCCTGCGTAGTTTTCTGTGTGGATGAGATTGTCGTGTTTGACGAGCAAGGGGAGGACGCCAAGTGAGTTGCTTCCAGGACACATTCCAATAAAGCATGACTTTAGATTCAAATGTTTTTTGCGTCCCACAGGAGTGTGGAAGGCGAGTTTACCGGTGTGGGCCGGAAAGGACGCGCTTGCGTTCAGCTTGCCAGAATACTGCAATACCTTGAGTGTCCGCAGTGAGTGTGAGACTACGCAGAGCTCCATCCAATGGCTTATTTATACTCATTGTGGCTAACCTTATCCCTAAACTAGGTATCTGCGCAAGATGTTCTTCCCAAAGCATCAAGACTTACAGTATGCAGGTATGACAAGTTGTTGTTTTATTGGACCAGTTATGACCAGTTAACCACGAGTCGTTCCTCGCTATATTGTTCTGGTATCGCGCCGATGTTTCGTGGTTGACCTTGGCCTATTATCAGACAATAAATATTGAAAGACAATTTAAATGTAGTATTGTGGTTCAGTAGGCATCTGTAATTACATTTCACACTGCATGGAGAATGGCTACTGAACCAGCAGAGCTGAACCGACATGCCATGGCTGAGATGAACATGCCATGGCTAACATATAGTGGAAAATAAAGTTCTCCTCTTATTCTGTGCGGAAGTGGTACATTTTTGGCTTCTCTTCTTCCCTTCCACTCCGTTGTAAACATTTTTTTAATAGAAAGTTTAGAGTAAGTACATTGGAGAGGCTAACTAGTTACCTTGCTATGCTAGCGGTAGCTGTCCTTTGTGTCCCTGCAGTGATCTTGTAGCCTGCGCAATGTGGCGTAAACCAAGAATAATAGGAGTGTAAAAGTTACCATTGGAGTGTTATTTCATGTTTGCAGGCCTCTAATAATGTTAAAACTCGTATTTAGACAACTACAAAAATATTCCATTTGTTAGTATATAATCTTACTTTGTGGGAAAACAACTTATCAGGTCTGGAACCAATCAACTGCGATAAACAAGGGATGTAGATTGGATGTAGATGAGGCTACTGGGTGTTTTACATGAAAATTTTCCACTCATTGTCGCTTATTGTTTCCACCAGGACTGCTGAACCCTTTGGACAGTCCTCACCACATGAGAATTGACGAGGAATCAGAATACCGAGAAGGCATTGTCCTCGACAGGCCCTCTAGACCAGGAAAAGGCTCTTTTGTCAACTGTGGGATGAGGAAGGTAATGAAATAAACTCAATAGGAGTCTGTCATTGTATTTACAATAAATCCAATGCAGACCAATTTCCCTGCACCCCCAAAGGAGGTCGAGATCGATAAACATCTGCAGGCGGGGCTGCGAGTCACTGTGCATCTCAACAGCACTCAGAAGTCAGGTGACTGTCACTTAAATTGTCACTTTTTTTTAAAGATGCTGCACTGCAGGAAGTCACACACATCTCTCTCTCTCTTCCTATCCGTCCTCAGAGAGCAAAAACTACAAAGGGGTGGTGGTGGCGCCGCACGTGCCCAGGACCATCGGAGGTCTCTACTGGGGTTACACGGTCCGCCTGGCATCTTGCCTCAGTAGGTGTCCCAAACCGTCCCTGGCTGCTTGACATTTCTGCTCACACCTGACTTTATTTGGGGTGTGTTATTTTGCTGCTTTGCGCAGGTGCAGTGTTCACAGAAAGTCCACACAAGGAAGGCTATGATCTCACTATTGGGACATCTGAAAAAGGCAGCCATGCTGACAAAACCACACTGTCACCGTTTAAGTAGGTGCCCGGTTTTACACACACATGCGCACACACAAACACACACAGGTGCCTTGCTCAAGCATGTGGATGCAAACCACACCCTTCATTCAGCCCACATTTACCCTCACACTCTTTTTACGCTGTGAACATTCCAGGCATCTCTTGGTGGTTTTTGGAGGTCTACAAGGACTGGAGGCCAGTTTAGACGCCGACCCAAACCTGGACGTGACATGTCCCAGCGTCCTTTTTGACCACTACCTCAACACGTGTCCCGCTCAGGGAAGCCGCACAATTCGCACAGAAGTAAGAGCGTGATATTTCACAGGTATCTGCCCCTCGTCAAGTCAAACTCAAAGTAACCACTTTTGTTTTGTTTTTTTATATATATTTACAGGAAGCCATTTTAATCTCCATGGCAACACTGAGAGAAAAGATTGCAGCAGCTTTTCCCAATAGCTAAATAAATAATGAAAGCGTAAGGTAAATATGTACTTTGCTGTAATTACATTTTTTTTTAAAAACCTGTTTCAATATTGACACTTTTTTTTGTCTGCATAATTTTATTTATCTTCACATGGGAGTTTAGCTCACCCTTGTATATGCCACATGACACACACGCACACCAGTGCAATGAAAGTAACTTAAAGTATTTGTATAAAGCCTGTTTTGTGTGTTTTTTTTTTTTTTTTACAAAAAAAACAGTCAAGACCAACATGAAAAAATAAATACACGGGTGTAGTCAGCAAAACATAACATGGTAGTCGTTACTACACAACAACCTGCTGCTGCTTTCCGTGGCTTCATCCCCACAAAGCAAACTCATTGCTTCCTAAATGCTCTTATCTTCTTCGGCTGCGGCCACTTTTTAAGACATAAAAAAGCCCTCACATGAAAAGGACAGCAGTTCAACGTTTTAAATGTTCCTGCCAGAAGCGGTTTTATCATCCATCCATGACAAGACACTCCAGCATGCACTTTACCAGCTGCTAAATGTATTTTGCCCACCTAAACATGGAAACCATAAGTGCGAAACTCCTAAAGAAGGGGAATACTGCACTCTCATGTAATGAAAAACATTCTCTTTAGACATTTTTTTACTAAAAGTTTGGTTCCTCGAAGCCATCCCTGAAAGTTGACGTCATCACGCGGCTTATTTGCCGCTTTTAGTCCTCATGCTGTCACCAGTAAACACTGAGGGTAGAAGTGAGCGCTATCACCAAGCAGGATAAGCGAAGGTGATGTTGTACTGGTGCGCCCAGTGCGCAAACACCTGCTTCTCGGTGATGAAGCGATGGTGGCTCCCTCTTTGGTTGTTCTCGTTCTGCATGTACGTCACGCACTCGTCGGAACCCCTCGGTTTGTAGTAGTGATACGGCAGCCTTTTCAATATTGTGTTATTCCTGGAAGCAGAAGAAGCACACTGAGAAAGTTTGTCAAATAGACGCTCCGCTTACTCTACGACTATGCTTTGCCCAGCAAAACCGGGCAAAATGTTTTAACAGCGAGTGATTATCCCAGAAAATGTTATTTTTGATGCGTAGGATTGTTCTTTTTCCTGGCTTTAATTTATAACAGGACAGCAAAATAGAGCAGTTGGGCATAACCAGGTTAGCATGAGCTAGCATCGTCTCACCGCTACCCTCTAATATACACATACGGCTCTCCGTTTCATAGCCGTCTCAGGCAATGCCTATAAACTTCCGACGTCATTTTCGAAAATGCCCTTTTCCGAGCAGAAATTTTTCAAAGCTTGGGGCATGAACATTAAATGTAATTCATTTAACGCCCTGTTTTAATAAAACAAACATTGCGAAACATATTTAAGCAAAGTTGATAAATCATCAGTGACCCTTTAATGTCCCCCTACCCCTTTTTATAATTTTTTTTTTTTTTTTTATATCAAAGTGGCCCCACTCGTACTTGGTTTTTTCTGAATGATATCCTCTGTGGAAACGATTTGGTCACCCCTAATTTATAATATACGGGTTATACTCTGGAATAACCTTGTGCAAGTGATTGGCAGGTCTGCATTAATGTACTAATTATACTGTAATCATTCTAATTGATAGTTTGCATGAAAAGGCCCCGTAACGATGCAGTGATTTGCACACATTTTTACCGCCAAAGGTAAATGTCACTCAAAGGTCCTTAAATTCACCACCCTGCAAGAGCCAATACCGCACGTGACAAACTGCAGTAATGTACGAACTATAAGCCGCTACTTTTTTCACATGCTTTGAACCCTGCAACGTATACAGTCTGTTTAAAAAAACTACAGTTCCCAAGTTGCTTAGAATGCAGATTCAGAAGGTAGTGTAGTGGATGACAATGCCACATGTTTTCAAGTCTTATGCAATGTTGCAAGGGAACACCAAGTGTAAGTAGGATTGCAAGGTTTATAGTGTATCTTTCTGTGTAAATAGCCCATGTTACAGCATACTTTCATTTTTACTTTCATACTGTAGTCTGGGATTTTGGGTAGTCTTTTTGTCCTCTCGGTTCCGTGAAAGCGAGTGCCCAAACAAATCCCCCTACACGTCGCTGCCCCACTTTGCATTTTTTGAGTGCGATCGCTAAATAACCTGCCACGGGGCCAAAGAAAGTTGCAAATACCAGTAGTTTGATATAGAAGATGAGACACTATTGAATTGCATCTCGCCAGGATGTATAGGAAGTCTGCATCGATAAGGTCCATCGACTTGTCGTTTTCTGCATGTCAAACCATAGTTAGTCTCTTTTAAAACTGACTTTTGTTCATATTTTTAGATGTCTAGAACGGATTAATTGGATTTACATGAATTCCAATAAGGAAATATTGCCTCGGTTTTCGTACGTTTCGGTTTTTGGACCCTCCGTAACAAATAGCGGCGACCGAGGCACCACCTGAGTTGAACCAAAAGTGTCTGTGCTTTGATAAGGGAGAAGGGTACTCACTGGCAGTGGCTGGGCGGAACCATCCCGTACACTTTGATGTTGTCGCAGATTTCAATGGCGATGACCATGGTGAACCAGCCTGTGCTCAACCATGAGTGCGATTTTTGTCTACACAAAAAGAAGCGGTGACATTTCGATGAAGATGCCCATCCAGACCCTGCTTCCTAATAGCCTCACCTGTCTCGTCCCGTCTCCCTTTGGAAAAGGCTGTCAAATCTGTTCATTTTGCCGGGGGCCACGGTGAAACAAGACACCTGCTTGTAAGCGGCGTTGATTGTCTGGATGGATCTGTAGACGGCTGCTTTGGAGTCTTTGGTCATCTTATTTGGGGGTCCCCAGAAGATGATGATAGGTATGCTGTCTGCACCGCTCAGGAACTCGTTAGGCTTCCGCACCACCCTGTACACGCTGGAGTGGGCGACGACCCTCAGGGTTGTCCGCTTGCCCACGTCGGCCTCGTAACCCGTCGTCGGGGCGTCGTTCATGCGGATGATACACTCCGTATCGTCGATCTCCTCCCCGGCCTTGCTGCCCAGGACGTGGCTGGAGCTGGTGACCAGGGCGCAGTGGTGACATCGCAAGGTCATGCTCTGCCACAGAAACAAGACACATGACCCTCAAAGTCATGCCGTGATCAGTCCCCTAGAAGAGTGCTTACCTTGTTCCCATAAACGGGCACATAACCATCTTTGGTGGCCCACTTCTTCAGGTCTGTGGTCTTGGGGGTGTGGTTTTTGGCCATGCGGAAAGGCGTGGAGGATGTTTCGTTGCTGGTGTTGGAGTTGTAGAGGATGAAAATCAGGATGAAGATGGCTGCCAAGATGGCCACCCGGTGGCTCTGCGGTGCCACCTAGAAGATAAAAGTGGACGTGTGTAGGAATGTGGGCCACAAGACCACACAGCGCCCAGATGGCCAAAAGTGACAGACTGGGTCCAGGTTTCCTGGAGTGCTGGTGAAGATAACTTTAGTTATGTCAGAGGAAAATGTATTGCCTGTTAGTTCCTACACTGAGCGAGCAAACAAACTCCACAAACACCCATCCATCTTCTTCCGCTTATCGCTCCAGCTGCTTTGTTCAGTTCCTCTCGGCGGATCCTGGGGCGTTCCAAGGTCAGCTAAAACACAGTCTTTCCAACCCAACCTGTCATGGGTCTTTCCCAAGGTCTCCAACTGGTCAAACGTCTACCGAACATCTCCCCAGGGAGGCGTCGCCCTCCCGGACGCCTCATCTCCCTCCTCTCAATGCGGAGCAGGAGCGGTTCTTCGCGTTTCTCTCGGAGGACAGTGCTTCTCACCCTACCTTTACAGGAGAGCCCAGACAACCCATTGAGGAAACTCATTTCGGCGCCATCTTGTCCTTTCATTCACCAAACTCTTGCAAAGTCCTTGATCTACATCTGTTAATCCGGATTGTCCCCAAATTGAGCAACATCTTGAGCATGAACTGATGTCTTTCTTAGCTTATCGACTCCTTTTGGGAGAAATGTTACCCAAAAACAGCCAGAATTGATCTGAACTGATGTCTCGTGTTGGCACAGAAGCTCTGTGCGTCGGTCCATAGACATTTTTCGGGTGTTATTCATTGTTGTACGTCCTCAGGACTCGGTGCCATCTGGACCGTGCTTCACTGGCGCCATTTTAGCTCACAGGGAGGAAATTGACCGCCTGGGCCTGAAGCGCTTATGTTGAGCAGACTGCCAGGAGTCTTGGATATTACATTAGGACCCGATGAGTGGGAGAAGCATGATGTTAGCATCACATCACATCACTGCACCGCAGATACCCAAGGCCAATGTTTTTCAAATAGTGGCCACTAGGGGGTGGTGACAAGTTGGCCTACTTTACTCAAAAAAATGTCTCCAAGGTTAGCATGGTGGTTTATATTCAGGCTTGAACAAATACAGAGAAATGAATTAATACTACAGGTTCTTAATAGTATTACAAATATAGGGGGCGAAGAAAGTCCATCCCTTGGGGGGCATGGCAGAAAATAATCAAGAACCACCACCCTAGGCCAAAGAAGCATAAAAAAACGCAAAAAAGGAAAATCAGCAGTCATTTTATAAGAATAAAATTAAAATATTAAGATAATTTTTTTTGTAGTTTGACAATAATAATGTCTGAATAATAACATTCTTTTAATAAACTATTTTTGGGGGAAAATCGGGCTGCGGAATAAGATTTCTTACGAGAAGAAGGTCAAAATATTATTGGTATAAAGTCATAATTATGAGAAGATATACAAAAAGAAATAATGTGAAAATGAAACCTTTTTTTTTGCGAAAATAAAATCAAAATACCAAAAGTAAAAGGTGGTATTTTAACTAGAAAAGGTTGCAGTTTTATGAGAATAAACGTGTGATATGAGGAAAAAGTCATTTTAGTAGCACAGAGTTTGTTTTTGAAATATGTATGTACATGTAACTTCTTAGCATATCTTCAAAAATATCAAAGTGGCATCCTTTCATTTTTATTATGTGGACACTAAAAATGTCTGGATCCACATTTTTAGCTTACGATCCAATTCAAATTTTTTTATTGTCTTGCCGATCCGATCCTTTTTTTTTTTTATAATTAACGTTTGTTACAAACATTAATCTGTGGAATTGAATGTTCTTTTATTACACGGCAGGACCAACAATGTTGTTTGGCTTTTGTCTGTGAGTCAGGTCCCTAATAAAAATCCATCCAATAAAAGATAAAACTGGAAAAAATGGACCTGCAAAATACTGGAGTGACGGGTATATTGTGTTGTCCCAAGCTGCTGTTTAGTGTGTGGCCTATAGAGGGCAGTGGTGTTCAGTATGCTGGTTAGAGCAATTGTTTGGAGTGAAGTGTGTATAATAAGAATACTAGGAAGTGTTGTTGGACTGTGCATGTGGTGAGAAACAGGAATGTCTGCAGGAAGAAGTGAGTGCTGTGTGTTCACATGCAAATAAATGGCCAACTGAATTCCAGCTATCCTGACGTTTAATGAATCAGCTGCCATCACAATACTTTTAGGGTAGGACTAATCATTAGACATGCTTATACAGTACATCAATATGTGGTGTTATTGAGAATATATCACTTTTTTTTGACAAAATTTCATCAACGCAATTGTAATTTATTGACAATCCCTAGTATAACGCATCACTTTCCGTGCGAGCTCCCGGCACCATGACAGAGGACTCCGGGCAAAGTTGGCTACAACTAACTTCTAACTTCACCGCTGTAAACTGCGGACATGTCTGCCCGGTAGTGGAGCGTTCTCTCCTTCATCCGGGTGGCGGGAGTGGGTGGCAACCAGCTTTGAGGCGCATTTACGGCACCTACCACATTGGAGTGTGGCCCAGAGTTACGCCAACCGGATTGACCCGATCTTGCGACGGAAGCAATATTGCGGTTTGATTGTCACTCTCTCGCAATATTGTATTTTTTCAAAAATGAATTAATATATAATTGCTTTTTCTACGGTCTACTATACATATTGAAATACAAGTGACGTAGTATTCTGGCCACTAGGCAGCAGTAATGAGAAACCATTTACACATTACATTACCTTAACCTTGAAGTCAGTCATGGCATGTCCCACATGACAGAGTCAAGGAAAATAACTATCCTCCCATTCCGTGTGGAAGTGGAGAGTTTTTGAGGCTTGCTAACAAGTGACAGTCTGAGGAGTTGTATTGTGGCATAAACAATGAATAATAATATGAAGTGTAAAAGTGACCAAATGGTGTTTTTTCATCTTCTTCTTCTTTTCCTTTCTGCTTATCCCTTCAGGGGTCGCCACATTGCCTCCATCTAACTCTGTCTTCTGTATCCTCTTCTCTTGCGCCAACTACCTTCATGTTCTCTTTCACTACATCCATAAACCTCCTCTTTGGTCTTCCTCTAGGCCTCCTGCCTGGCAATTCAAAACTCAGCATCCTTCTACCAATATATTCACTATCTCTCCTCTGGACATGTCCGAACCATCTCAATCTGGCCTCTCTGACTTTATCTCCAAAACCTCTAACATGTGCTGTCCCTCTGATGTGCTCATTCCTGATCCTGTCCATCCTGGTCACACCCAAAGAGAACCTCAGCATCTTCATCTCTGCTACCTCCAGCTCTGCCTCCTGTCTTTTCCTCAGCGGCACTGTCTCTAAACCAAACAACATCGCTGGTCTCACCACAGTTTTGTACACCTTTCCTTTCATTTTAGCTGAAACTCTTCTATCACACATCACACCCCACACTTTTCTCCACCCATTCCAGCCTGCCTGCACACGCTTCTTCACCTCTTTTCCACACTCTCCATTGCTCTGGACTGTTGACCCTAAGTACTTAAAATCCTCCACTTTCTTTATCTCTTCTCCTTGTAACCTCATTCTTCCACTTGGGTCCCTCTCATTTACACACATGTACTCCATCTTGCTGCGGCTAACCTTCATTCCTCTCCTTTCCAGGGCAAACCTCCACCCCTCAAGCTTCTCCTCCACCTGTTCCGTACTCTCACTACATATCACAATGTCATCTGCAAACATCATAGTCCATGGAGATTCCTGTCTAACCTCGTCCGTCAGCCTGTCCATCACCATAGCAAACAAGAAGGGGCTCAGAGCGGATCCCTGATGGAGTCCCACCTTCACTCGGAAATGTGGTGTTATTTCATGTGCTCTGATACTGTTTAAAAACGTATTTACAAATTAATAAACAGGTTTTATATGCTTTAGTTAGAAAAATATTCAATTTATTAACATTGAATCCTATATAGTGGAAATTCATTTCACTCGGGCAGGTCTGGAGCAAATACAGTATAACAACATAACTTCTTAAAGTACATGTGGGTTTTTTTTTTGTTTTTACAAAATACCACACAGGGTCACTATGTGGGAAAATGTTTGGACACCCCAGACTGACATGATTATGAAAGATGAAGCAGACGTCGGGCCACGCCCTCCCCTTTTTTGGGGGGTTTTACCTTGAGCGCCATGCTTTCACGTCGCGCTGTGTTTCGATGCCCTGCCCCAGGCTGTGATGCTCCTGCAAAACAACAAAAAGCAATCGCAATGTTTGTTTTCATGGCCGCCGCTGTTTGCTCACTGCAAGTCCGCGCTCTTTACATGCTCGGGAGACAATCAACACCAGGAATTACCATTTTACGAAGCCCCCAGTGGTCGACGTGGACGGAGATCTCCCGCGAGCGACATTCCCACGACGCGTTGTTGGCTTTTTTAGGACGTGAGCGTGACACGCCGGGCTGTGCTCGCGAAAGCGCCGACGAGTCCGAGTGTCATCTTTGCTTTCGTTGTGGGGGTGTTTACCCCCCCCCCCCTAGCCGATTCGACGGAGAAGGATGTTTGTGCTGCCAGCACAGGCGCCCATCTTCCTGCGCCACTCTCTGACGTCACCAGCCCAGCTCGCTGCAGCGCCAACCCCCCCCCCCCCGCGCCTGAAGACCTCCGCCAAGCACCCAACACCCTGGGATGGTTTCAAGCCTTCTTAGCAGCATTACGCGACGGTGCAAGAACATCGGGAAGAATATGACCAAAGATGTCAAATTGTATTGTATCAATGTCAGTATAGGTTCAATAAGGGAGGTCCAAAGTGCGGCCCCGGGGGCCCTTTGAGGACCGCTGCTCATTTATCGGCCCATGACACATTGCAAAAAAAAAATGGAACTTGAAAAAGTCAGACTAAAAATGCCATATTATGAGGAAAAATATATTTTTTTAGTAGTGTGAAGTTTAAATATTGAAAAACAAGATACTTTTTTCTTAAAAAACAAAAAAATTTCATACATCGAAAATAAGACAAATAAGAAATTACTTTGTGGAATAAGTTATATTACGAGAATAAAGTCTAAATATTAAGAGAAAGGCTAATGAGGGGAGAAAAGTCAATTTCACCAAAGTAAACTTGTAATGGGAGGAAAAATGCATTCTTTTTATAAAAGTCGGAATATTATGAGGAACAACACATACTGGAAACTTTGATTGGGCGAAAAACACTAAATATATACATCAAAAATTAAAACTAAGATTATTTAGGAAGAATGTATTTGGAAAAATATGCTTAAAGGGCAAAAATTGGGGGAAAAGAGCGAAGACATAAATGTGTAACTTTTAAGCATATTTACACCTGTCGCTTGAAAGGTTACAACTACAAAATTAAAAGTTGTAATTTTCCAAGAGGAAAATCGTAATGTTATGAGATTTTAAGGTGTAATTTCAGGAGATTTAAAGTCGTACTATTACCTTTGATCCAGGCCAAAGGACAAACGTCCTTTGTGTTTGTAGCTTTGAAAGGGGGCGTTGCATGTGGAGGGGGCGGGTACTAGAGCGTAGCGGTGAGATGATGCTAACTAGAGGTGCAACGATTCGTTTTAACGGCTCGATTCGTATCACGATTCGTGGGTGCCAATATTGGGTCATTCGGAACGATACGATACAAAACGATTCAGTAACCTTTCAGCCAAAAATTCAAGCAGTCCTGAATTCCCTTCACTTTTTGTAAGAGAATCAGGTATACGTTAATTATGGATATAAACAAACAGGTAAACAACAATTCCTGGAAGATGAATTCACCTTTTATTTGAATAAAGTGCAACCAACACTTCTGGTTGAATTAACAAAGAATAGATTAAGAGGTTGAATGATTGATTCTATCTGATAAAACACGACTAACTTTCTTTTGATGCTTGCTATGACTTTAGCAAAGTTTATTTTCGTGGTTGGGCTTCAGTGATGTAAATCTGAGTGGTCCGTTTTCTTTTTTGATTCGCACATGCAGGTAGTACAAATAGTTAGATAGGAATAAATGAGACATTACCAGGAAGGCTGAGGAGTGTGATCCCACGATAGTTGGAACACACTCCTCCAGTCTCCTTTCCATAAAAAGCAGGACCACCCCGGTCTGCCAATCCAGGGGCACCACCCCTGATGTCCACGCGATGCTGTAGAGTCCCAGAGCCCAAAGCATCCAGGGCCTTATGAAACTCCGGGAGGATTTCATCCACTCCCGGGGCCCTGCCAACGAGGAGCTTTTTGACCACCTCGGTGACCCCAGTCCCAGAGGTAGGAGAACCCATCCCAAGGTACTGCTTCCTCATTGGAAGACATGTCTGTGGGATTGAGAAGGTCTTCAAAGTATTCCCTCCACCGGTCCACAACATCTCGAGTCGAGGTCAGCAGCACACCAGCCCCTCCATACATGCTGTTGACTGTGCGCTGCTTCCCCCTCCTGGGACGGCGGATGGCGATCCAGAATCTCTATGAAGCAGTCCGGAAGTCAAATAGTAATGATAATAAATAATGTTTATTATTTCATCTAAATAGATGGATGGATCGAGAAAGTCACGTAGGGGAGAGTCACTTTCATAATCGAAAAAAAAAATTGTGAAAAAACAGCACTAAATTGCAAAATGTTTAGTAGAAAAAGGCACATTTATTTGAAAAGTAAGCGCAAACTTTAGTATTTAAGTTCTTCATTTGTCAGTGTAATATCAGTGATAATCTATCTATCTCTCTCTTTCTCTCTCTCTCTATATATATATATACACATATATCTATATCTATTTTTGTCCGAGTGACAACTCCCTGCTCTTAGAAAACCTCCCGGGGTCCTTCAAACCGAGTCAAGGAGGTCTGGGGTTTGAAATATTCCAAGAAGGATGTTTGAACTCCATCTTGTGACACGAGGCCCACTTGGCGTAAATGGCTTTCTCCGTCATGAAGCGGTGCCCGCCGCGCTTGGTCCGCTCGTGGATTCTGTACATGCGACATTCGTCCATCCTGCCCCGCTCGTAGTAATGGTAGGGGGTCGCGCTGTGATTGGTTCCGCTGACGAGAGGGGGCAGAAGGACAAAGGTTACCCGGGACACTCGACACTGGAGGGTCAGTCATTTATTTAATATTAAAATGAAATGTACAGGGCCGCACGGTGGCTGAGTGGTTAGCACATTGGCCACACAGTCAGGAGATCTGGAAGACCTGGGTTCAAATCTCCGTTGGGCATTTCTGTGTGGAGTTTGCATGTTCTCCCCGTGCGTGCGTGGGTTTTCTCCGGGTACTCCGGTTTCCTCCCACATTCCAAAAACATGCATGTTAGGTTAATTGGTGACTCTAAAATTGTCCATTAGGGTATGAATGTGAGTGTGACTGGTTGTTTGTCTATATGTGCCCTGCGATTGACTGGCGACCAGTCCAGGGTGTACCCCGCCTCTCGCCCAAAGCCAGCTGGGATAGGCTCCAGCATCCCCGTGACCCTAATGAGGATAAGCGGTACAGAAAAGAAATGAATGAAATGTACAGTGATCTGACTATTAACATGTAATATATTAATACTTTTACCTTTTGTTAGCAAAAATAAATATCAAATAAATATATGAAAAAGCAACTATTATAAAAGTTTAATTGTTGAATTAATACAAATATAAATAATGAATCATCAAATGCAATATTTCCTAATTAAATTCATTCATACCCTAATGACCAACTTAATTGGCCTCATGTTTGTTTAGTTTTGGGCTGTATAAAAACAAAACATCCATAGACAGTGATGTGAAAAAGTGTTTCCCCCTTCCTGATTTTTTTGCATGTTTGTCTGAACCTAACAACTAAAGCTAATAACTGGTTGGGCCACCCTCAGCCGCAACAACTGCAATCAAGTGTTTGCCATAACTTGCAATGAGTCTCTTACAGCGCTCTGGAGGAATTTTGGCCCACTCGTCTTTGCAGAATTGTTGTCATTCAGCTGCATTTGAGGATTTCCCAGCACGAAGCGCCTTTTTAATGTCATGCCACAGCATCTCAGTGGGATTCAGGTCAGGACTTTGACTAGGCCACTCCAAAGTCTTCATTTTGTTTTCCTTCAGAGGTGGACTTGCTGGTGTGTTTTGGATCATTGTCCATCTGCAGAACCCGAATTGGTTTCAGCTTGAGGTCACCAACAGATTTATTATTTTTTTGTTATCACAGCAAGTCTTCCAAGTGCTGAAGCAGGAAAACCACCACCGTGTTTTACTGTTGCTATGACGTTCTTTTTCTGAAATGTGGTGTTACTTTTACGCTCGATGTAATGGGACACACTCCTTCCAAAAAGTTCAACTTTTGTCGCGTCAGACCACAGAGTATTTTCCCATAGTTGTTGGAGATGTTTTCTGGCAAAATTGAGACAAGCCTTAATGTTCTTTCTGTTCAGCAGTGGCTTTTGTCTTTGGAACACATGCTCAGTCCCTTTCTTATGGTGGGGTTATGAACACCGACCATAACTGAGGCAAGTGTTGTTGTGGTGTCTTTTGTGTCCTCTTGAATGAGTCGTTGCTGCGCTCTTGGGAGTAATTTTGGTTTTTCACCACCGTTCCATGTTTTGGCCATTTGTGGGTAATGGCTCTCACTGTGGTTTGCTGTTGTCCCAACGCATTAGAAATGGCTTTATAACCTTTTCCAGACAGATAGATCTCCATGTACGTGTTTTTCTCCCTTACTAATGAAACATGTCATTTATTAACTGCATTTCTTGTTCAGTTGTGTTGTCACTGACTATTACCTAAATGTATTTAATCATCTGAAACATTTACGTGTGACAAACATGCAAAAAAGGCTAAGGCCCACCCAGATTCTTTGCTGAAAAAATGCAATGAGACCAAAAACGAAGTTTAACAAGTTAATCTTCTATTGGAGTGAATACAAAACAATTGCGAGGCCCCTGCATTGGCGGAAATCAGCTGTTGTGAACCGAAGCTGCTGATTAACATTTTTCTCTCTTGTGTTAAAACTCCTCCTCTCCTCCCATTGGGTGTTTCGGGTCGGCCTCCTCAAGCATAGATAGAGACTACAGTCATATCATCCCTCTGCTGGGCAATGTGTGTATTTGATCGAGATAAGAAGTCTAAGTGGGAGATTAGTCATTCGCCTAGACTGTGTAGGTGTGTGTGTGCGCTCAGGAAAATAAACAACAGGATGTGATATCAGGTGTCTTCTTTTCTAAGGAGAATAAAATGTACGTATTTTCAGACATCAAAAACTATTTCCTCTACCAGCAATACTTTATTGTACTATATTGTATATTGTATTGTGTACAGGATTTGCACTAAGTAAGGCATAAAAAAACACCTACTTCTAATAAATACTAAGGGCATTGCAACGTGCGGGCATGCACTGTTGTCGACTCACCTGCAGTACTCGGCGTTGATCATGCCATACACGCAGATGCTGTCGCACATCTCCATGGACAGAATCATCGTAAAGAATCCCGTGCTGAGATACGTTCCTGACTTTATCCTGAGCGGGAGACACCCACAGTCTTCAAAATGGTCGTTTTAGGCCGTCGGCATATAGTACAACATAGAATTATTTCAATATTCATGACATATAGGTGGTCCTCGTGTTACGTTTCGTGTTACAATGCATAAATGATGGATACTGTACAAAAACAGAAAACAAATTGTACATTTTCTTCGCCAAAATAGTAATTTATTGACGGTCCCTAGAAAGACAGCCAGCGGTTAGAGCGGCACTTCCCGTGTGAGTTCGCCGCACCATGAGAGCAGTCCGGGCACGGTGAGGGAGGACTACCGCTGTGGCTACGGAGCCGAATATCCAACGTGAAACTTTACCATGGTGTATTTGCAGACAAAAAAAAGTTAAAGTTCAAAGGTGGTATCTTTGAACATGTGCAAGGTTCTGCTCCTATGACAAGAACTGTGACAACTAAGCAGCACAGTAGTTTGATTTATATCAATTTCTCTCCCTCCCTTGTTCGGACTTATGCTAAAACCACAGTCGTAGGAATGGAACACTGCTAATCCTACCTGTTCTTTCCAGTTTCATTCTGAAACACCTGGTCACAGTGCTGCACTCTTTCCTGGGTCATGGCGTACAGTCGGATATTGGGATACTTCTTAGCTATCCTCAGGAGAGCGTTAAAGACGCCGCCCTTCCCGTCCGTCCTCATTTTGGCCTCGGGACCCCAGAACACGTAGATGGTGTCAGCCGCCTCTTCAAAGTAGTAGCGCATGTTCTTCACTAGATGGGGGGCGCTGGTGTGGGACACCACCCGCACGCTGGTCCGGCCGCCCACGTCCTTCTCGTAGCCCAGGGTGGGCGCGTTGTTCATGCGGATCACGCACTGGGTGTTGTCGATGTCGGTGCCCAAGCCCGCACCCAGCATCTGGCCGGAACTGGAGACTAAGGCACACTGGTCGAAGTGCACGCTCAAGAACTGCAAAAACACTCAACATGACCAATTTTTATGTTGAAACATGTTCTGCTTTATTTATGTGTTACGTTTAGTGCGTACGCTCTTTACGTTAAACCGGGCTAACATCCAAATTGGTGTCTGTACCGCTAAGACTTCATAAAACAAGAACCTCTGTTTGGATTTTTTGACATGAAGTTGAATGACATCACCATCGTTAGTGTAATTAATTGCTAAGACGGAAGAGAAAAGTAAAGCAGAGCGATTTGTGGGGTTGGTTTTTTTCGAGAAGGCATGTTTGTCATGCACATTTATTACTTTTTTAAATGTATATTGTTTTCAGAAGCAGAATGCTTTACTTATGCGATCGCAGCAACTAACCGGATCTTTGTCTTTATCACCGAAATCTGACCAGAACTGGACTCATGGGACAAATTGGGGGGTAAGTCACTGTTAATGGGGATGTCATACAACTTCATGTCAACCAGTTGTGTTCAGGAAGTGTGGTCAGGAAAGCAAAAAAAACCCAGTTCAAATTTCTAGTATCATGAGCAGAATTTTTCCCATGCACCCCCACTCCAGTCAACAAGGGGGGAAATGGGTCTAGTGTCTCACCTGGTCCATGGAGTCCGGGCTGACCCTCACGTATCCTCTGAGTCCATTAACGTGTTGCGTGACGGGGGGCGCACCCTCCCGTGTGAGCACATATCCGAACCAAAACAAGGCCGGGAGGCTTATGCTGACCAGGCAAAGCCACCGGAGCGTCTGTGTGCGTAGACACATGCTGAATAAAGTTTTGGACGGGACCAGAAACGCACCTGATGCGTTCAAGCACACAGGACTTACCATACAGTTCATGCCAGCGTCTGACTCATGTTTCTAGTCTCCGGGGTGGCGTGCTCATGTCATGGCAACGCCTCTTGTTTTGATGGTGGCTCGGTTCCGTTACTTTGGCTACGACCTTAACTCCACCCTGCCCTTCTGTCCACGTCCCAAGGACTACACCCGTCAAGATTTGTAGTTAAAATGTGTTGCGCATTCGCTGAAAAACGGTCTACGTACCTGGGCGTTTTTTTTCGGAACCGAGCTTCCGGCCCAGTCGTTTACGACAACAAAAGCATAATCTGAGAATATAAAACAGCAGCGAATACATTTCACAACTGTCCCGCTGTAATACGCACAACAACGCAGCCTGTGGCTTATATGAGTACTAATTAAACAAAGATAACGGTGCAATTCCAGTCTGTGACGCAAACACCGAAACACATGAAGCGTTTAGCCGCTTTTATTTTGGAAAAGGAGTTTCCGAAAGCGGAAACTGCCTTGTCAAACCATTTCGCGAGTGAACTCACCAGTTCGGTGACAAAATAGCTGTGTCTTGTTATTTTGTGTTTTAACTTTTTATTGGTCAAAAGGGGGTTCAGACATTCGAATTCACTTGACATGCAAAGTAATTTCTTCCTTATTTGAGTTATGCTTTTGTAAGGTCACACCCGATTGGGTTGTAAAAAATACAATTGTCAGTTACGGTAAATTCGATTGGTGAAGAAAAGTAGTAAATCCCTCGTATCCCTCACGTAATTGGGTAATACTGATGCCAATATTATGACGTCATCCCGGAGCCAAAAAGTGTGCGCTTTCACTGACAAGAATGCCCTTCCTTTGCTCCTTGGATGCTCACGGTAATAAATACATATTTTACGCAGATTTTATTTATTACACATAAAGCTTTTGCGGTTCCGTACCAGGCGTATCGTAGTAAAATGTATCATCTGCTGTCTGGTTGATGTAATGACCTGAAGTGATAGTAGAAGTAAGCTAGGCTAGCTCCCGTGTATGCTAACGCTGCTTGCTACGGCGGGCTACCTGCTTACGTGAATGAATCATCTATATGTGTGCACACGAGCAGCAAAAAGTGGCTTTATATTGTTGCAAAGGCTGACAACACGGCGTTCCGAGGACTTTCTGGCTGCAGACACACCGGCTAACAAGCTAGCATGCTCGCATCTTTTTCCATTCAACGCTTTCTCCACCATGGACACTGCGACGGTGCAGACCGGGCTCGTTTACATGTCCTTAAGTTCTGCTGCGTCTGCTTGAAGAAGCACCTGCTGCATGTCTGCCCTCCCGATTTGCCAGCAGGGAGCTGGAAGCATGTCAAGGTTTCCACCTGCTTAACTGAACTTATTGCAAGCCGGAGTCTCCAGCTTTGAACCTCCATGTGTTAATACCCTGTGTGTTGCTGCAGGTTGCCTTATTTACAGCAATCTGTTGCACTCATGTGGAGACCTACTGTTGCATCTCCTGCAGGATAACAAAACGCCAAACTGTGGGCTGCACGATCATAAGTGGATGACAGCCAGGCAGCAGCAAGAGCGTTTGGAGCAAGCCCTGAGCTGGCTCATCCCAGTGGGCTACAGGAGCTGTATTTGAAGGCTTCCGAGAGCTGTGGCCTTCGTTTGCCGGGATGTCTATGAGAAGAACAGAAGGGGTGTCCATCGCCCAGGCTTTGGCCATGACGGTTGCTGAGATCCCGGTCTTCCTTTATTCCACATTTGGGCAGGTAATTTTCTTCATCAATAAGTCTCTCCTCACATGTGCTATTGCTTTCATTTCATTTGTTAAAAGATCCACTCACAGCAGCGGCTCACATTACCTCTCCCTCTCTCAGTCCATATTTTCCCAGCTGAAGCTGACGCCCAGCTTGAAGAAAGTTCTGTTTGCCACGGCACTGGGCAGCGTGGCGTTGGCGCTCACCGCTCATCATTTGAAGCGGCGAGGGAGGAAAAGGAAGCAAGCCATTCAGGCCAAGGAGGCTCAGAAGACTGTGGGAATACCCGAAGCGCTGCTTCGGACGGGAAGACCTTCTTCTTTGAAGAGAGGTACTCTTTGTCTAGTGCAGGGGTATCCAAAGTGCAACCCTTGGATAATTTGTGGCATGTTCTAAAATTAGAATTTAACAAGAAAACTTCAGAAACAAGGCAAAAAAAACAGCAGCAAAAACAGACAAATCTGCAGTAGTTTTACAAAAATAATCAAATGAGGAAAAAAGCTATAATTTTATGAAAAAAAAGGAAAAATTAAATTAATATTAGTAGCATAGAGTGGAAATATTAATTTTAACATAAAACATACGAATATATACAATGAATAAATACAAAATAATATAGTATCTAAAATATTTTCATATTTATATTATTTGGAGAAAACATTTTATTTAAAAACGAAAAGTTTTCATATTACGGGACTAAAGTCGTAATATTAACACAATCAAATTTACGACGATTTACTATAAGACATATTAGGGGAAAAATGGAGGAAAAAAAGAGCAAAGTTGCTACTAATAATGGGCTTTTTTTTCACCTATATTACAAAGCTAAGATGCAGTTTCTTCTTGAAATATATATTCTTAGTATTGCATCCTATTTGGGAAAAGGTTTGTTGGTCTAGTGCATGCAAAACCAAAAGATGGCGCTATAGCCCCTGGTAGGACCATTATGTGTGGGCTGACGTTTGATGTACTCAATATTTTCCATGCAGTTCCGTTGGCCGGGCGTCAGGTGAAGAGCCCGAGCACGCGCAGCAATGACACACTGAGCGGCATCTCCTCCCTGGCTCCCAGCAAACACTCAAGTTCCTCACACAGCTTGGCCTCTGTTGGTGTTTTTGCAATATACCACATATTTTTCCCCCCTTCCGTTATCGACATGTCTCCGTGTTACGCTAACAGATACGAGTTCCCACCTCTCCGAGTCAGTCTGCCAACCCACCTGCACCCTGGGAGGCCGAGGCCGTGGCGGAGGAGTCGGGTGCGGCGGAGGATGCCAACGCAGAGAATCTCTATTTAATGGGTAAGTGCTGGGATGATTTGACTAAACTTTTGGCTTCACAATATTCAAAACTCCCCCGGGTAATATGACGACTTTACATTATTAGACATTTGAATGTGCATGAAGCTACTCTCCATGTTTTGCCAGGCATAGAGTTGTTTGAGGAAGCCCTCCGAAAATGGGAACAGGCCCTGCACCTACGCCACCATGCCAACTCCAGCTCCAGCAACAGTAGCCTGGCTCTGCAGGGGGCGGCGTGCGGAGACGCTCCCACGGTAACACTAAAGCACTTGGCGAACCTGTTTCTGTCGGTTGTGGTCAGGAGATTGTATGTTGTTGGGGTCAATGTATTATTATTATTATTATTATTATTATTATTATTGTTGTTGTTACCACAACTTGGCATGTACACAGCTTCCTGGCTAGAACTTGCATTGAGGACATGGGAAAAATATGAATAATTTAAATAAACAGATAATTAAAGTATACAGTAATCCCTGGACACTTTGTGCTTCAAATTTTGCTGCGTCACACTATCACGGCTTTTCAGCACTGTTTATTATTATTAATAGTAGTAGTGGTAGTAGTAGTTGTAAAGGAAATATTTAAGCAAATGTTTTCTTTTTTTACCTTTCAAACATACAAATGATTGCTTAATGAACAAAATGCAAACAAGGCACTCAGGAGACCCATTTAAAGACATTGCAATGATATGTAGTATTCTACACTGACCACTAGGTGTCAGTAATGTTACATTGATGTGGCAATATTCACTGAAGGAAGTCCTGTACCGAACATCCATCCATCCATCCATTTTCTATGCCGCTTATCCTCATTAGGGTCACGGGTTTGTACAGAACAGTAAGTAAAAAAAAAACCAACAACAACAATGCAAACATGTGAGTCTGTATTATGTCTTATTTTCTCTTATGTCTACTATATTGGTTCATAGGCGCGTAAAGGTTATTAAAGGGAGTTATTTTATGTCTAGAGGGCTCTAATAATGTTTTTAAAAAAAAGAATTTACAAGGTCATAAAGAGGATTTCTATGATCTAACAGCCGGATTATTTCATTTATAAATAAAGAGTCCTACTTAATTCACTTCTGGAACCAATTAACCACGATACAGATGGATTACTATAGTAATAAAATTCCTAAAAAAAAAATCGACACCAGCTTGCAAGATTCACAGTACTGCTATCTATCTATGGCACTATATAATTAGCATATTTGGCCATGATGCATGTGCATGTCATTTTTATGGCCGCTATTTGAGAAACAATGAGTTTGAAGATGGATGAGAGTGTAATAATTTCTGTCGCCTCCAGGTTGAAGCTCATAATAAAGTGCTTGCTGACAAGCTGGAGACTCTGCTGCACAGGGCGTACCACCTGCAAGAGGATTTTGGCAGCAGCATCCCGACGGACAGTTTGCTGGCAGACTTTGGTAGGGAGAGCTGAAGATTTAAGAGAGTTTTTTGTTGTTGTTTTTTAAAAATCTTTGCGCTTCCCCTTGGCAGAGAGCGAGGGGACACTCATACTTCCTCCCGTGGAGAGTTTCCACATGCTGCCGGACGATGATGATGCCACCGTTTCGTCTGAGCAGTCCTTTTTCTCCGCTGCTGAGGTAAAAGCGAAGCTGCGCCCGCTCTCCCCAATGCTGCTGATGTTTTTTTTTGGCCGCAGATGTTTGACACTTTCTCTCTGGAGGACTCCTACCAGCTCCTCAGACCAGCAGCTCTCTACGAGGAAGCCTTGGCTCTGGTCCGGGAGGACAAAGTGGCCTACAGGTCTCTGAGGTACATTCAAGAACAAACACAAGATCTGGAAATTGGCAGGAACCTGAAGGCTGAATCCAGAATATCCACCCTAATTGGTCTTTTATGTGATCTTACCAGGACTGACCTGCTGGAATGTTACGGCGACCGAGACTTCCTTGCCAAGCTGCACTGTGTCCGACAAGCATTCCAGGTTGGCTTGCGCTTGTAAATGTAGACGGCATATTCATTTGCAGTAAAAGTGTTAATAAAACGCCTAACTTGGTTTCACTGCCTTAAGTATGTTTATTCAACCAACCAAACAGAACATTTCCTAGACTCGAAGGCATCTCTTAGAAGTCGAATACAAACTTAAATAGCTCCCTGAAATGTTTCCACAGTAAATAAAGTTTTTCATTTGTGTACAACTTATTTTTGAGTGTAGTACAGTAGTATAGATCAGAAGTTGACACACAACAAAAAGTACAGCTCAGCAGCAACTCTTGTAAAGCGAAATAAAAACGTATAATATAATGTTTATATAATAGCTCCCTGAATTATTTTCTCAAACACACAACAGAGCAGGCGAGCTGATGTTATGCTAAAAGCTGGTCTGAGCCGACTTCCATGCAACAAAACAAGACAGAAGTGAATTCCTTACTCTCGCTCACAATCACACACACGCATGCTTTCTACAATCACGGACAGTTTCCACATTGATATCACCTCCTCATTGCTAATACACGGTCAAAATTCCAAATATTACTGGGGGAGACCCCCTCCAAGCTCAGGACCCTTCCTTGTCCTACAGGTGCTGCTGTTGGATGAGGCTCACCGCACGTTCTTCATGGAGACCGGCAAGCAAATGATTGCAGGCTTGATGGTGAAGGCTAACAAGGTGAATGAAGCGCTGCCAGTTGTGGTGAATGATCATTTTGGTTTATTCATTTATTTGTTGAACCCTCAGAGTCCCAAGGCCTTCCTGGAGAGCTACGAGGACATGCTGCTGTACACTCAACGAGAGGAAACCTGGCCCATCACCAAGATGGAGCTGCATGGTCGTGGGGTGAGTGACAAGTGCATCACAGCTATCAGACTATTGTAATTTCTTGTTAGTGCTAACAAAACAAAACATGTTTGTAGTCCTATACCGTCGGCCCTCACTCGATCCCTCTTTTTCAAAAATGAATGAATGAATGATAACTGTTTTATGATTATAATGCATATTTAAGCAACTGTTATGTATTCTTCTAAATGTAGCATTTTCAAGCAAAGAAATGTTCAAAACTAAAATACAAATCCATTTTAACGCAGTACAAACATTACGCAGCTGTAATCAAACAGAACAAAATTATTTGCTGAGGCGACCCCTGGTGGGATAAGCCAAAAGTAGAAGTAGTGTTACCGGCCACTAGGTGTCACTAGTAACACGCACCGACCTGATCGGTGTGCAGGGGCTTTCCCTGATTACATCTACTATATAGGGTGATATGCATGTACATGTGACTATACTCTCACGTCTAGAGGGTTCTAATAATGTTAAAAACTGTCTTTTTAGAAAGTCAAAAATGTATTATTATTGAATCCTAGTTTGCGGAAATTCTCTTATCGCAGTCGGGTTTGGAACCAATCAACCACGAAAACTTAACATTTCACTTAACATTAAATATGTTTTCATTTTGTTTCTTCTGCTTAATGCAGGGGTGTCCAAAGTGCAACCCGGTGGGCATTTGCTGCACACAGTACATTCCTATAAGTAGAATTAAACAAGATCACTAAAAAAACACAACAAAAATGGGAAAAACTGCGAAAATGCGTACTGTAATGAGAAAACGTTGAAATGCGAATACCTGTGAAAACATAATAAATACACCTATGACAAAAAGCTGACATGCAAGCTGTTTGTTGTACCTGCAGCGCATTAAGAAAGCAAATTTTCCTTTAGGGAATAATGTAAATTCAACAAATCTTCCAGACACCCAAAATATGAACAGCACGTCTGACCGGTAGGAGGCCTTGGGGAAGACCATAGTTACGTTGGAGAGATTATGTTTCTCAACTTGGGTGGGAATGCCTTAGGATGATCTGGGAGGAGCTGGACGAAGTATCTGGGGAGAGCTGGGGTGAGGGAAGTCTGGTGTTCCCAGCTTGGGCTGCTCGGATAAGCAGAAGATGATGGATGGATGGATCCTCTTTTGAGTTTGCCAAACAAATGTGCCTTACGGGATACTGTTCTGTACAGTTATCCCACACCACGTGGTTGGCTACGGCCTATTATAAGTCCGAAAGTATGCATATTGCAGAAAATATTACATTTTTTCCGGAATTAGGCATTTTCGAGCATAAAAATGGCTATATGAAGTAAAATGCAAATATAAGACATTTAGAGGACACACTCATGATAAGCAATATTCTACACTGGTCACTAGGTGTCAGTAATGTTCGGTGACACCCGAGCATCAGACTTGATTGCCGGAATAGTAATAAATCATTAATATTAATAATTAATAAGCCCTAATAAAAACACCAGCTACTGTTGCAGTAATTTATCTCCAAAAGGGGGGCACGGTAAAAAAAAAAGTTTGGGAACCACTGGTGTAAGGTTACTATGGGGTGGTTATTTCATGTCTAGAGGGCTCTAATAATGTAACATCTTTATTTAGATGGTTGTAAATAGGTTTTGTATGATCTACTACGAGAATTTTAGGAATTAATGTATTGTGTGTAGTGAGGTTTGATGTTGGGTGTGCTGGGAGTACCGCCGGTCCACATCATTAATACCACAAGATAGAATGTGCCAAAAGGAAAAATACTACAGTATAGCAATATTGTACAAGAACTGAGGCGACATTTTTGGAAACTGAGCCTGTTTTGGTTTTGCAAGAAAGAGACTGTTGATTGACCACCTTCCCAACATCCTTAGGGCTTAATTACGCTACAGCAAAGTCACTACTTCATTCATTTGTAGCTCTTGACATGCAGTTCTGCACCAAAAACGCTACGGGCAGTGTTTCCCGAGCATGATCTCTTTCCCCAAACCTCTAACATGTGCTGTCCCTCTGATGTGCTCATTCCTGATCTTGTCCATCCTGGTCACACCCAAATATATATACGTATCATGTCCCTCATATAGAGGGTTGTCAGGAAGGGCACCCGACGTAAACTTTTGCCAAACAGAACTAAATGATTCGACGTGGCGACCCCTGATGGGAGAAGCAGAGAAGCCGAAAGGAAAAGAAGAGGTGTGGGAAAACAAAAGTTTGACTCTATTCCATGATGATTATTATGATATTCTTATCTATGATGTTATGAATATGAAATGTATGAGGGGGGTGGTAATTACAGTGCCGTGCATGGTGCTCCTGGTAGGTGGTGTGCATGAGCTTCTTTGACATCGTGCTGGACTTCATCCTAATGGACGCCTTTGAAGACCTGGAGAACCCGCCGTCCTCCGTGGTGGCCGTGCTGAGGAACCGCTGGCTCTCGGACAGCTTTAAAGAGACGGTAAGTCTACACACACACACACACACACACACACACACACGATGTCAGCTTTATAGAGTTACTTTGCGGTTTGAATTTAGCGTAATTGAATTTGACATATTTTTTGCCTAAATTAAGCAAAAATACAAATTTAATACATTCAGAAAATACGGTTGTAGTGTGATATGTGACTTGTGGTGATTGAGTGGTTAGCATGTTGGCCAGACAGTCAGGAGATCTGGAAGATCTGGGTTCAAATCTCTGTTGTGCATCTCTGTGTGGAGTTTGCATCTTTTAGCTTGGTTTTCCAAAAACATGCAAGTTAATTGGCAACTCTAAATTGTCCATAGATATGAACATGACTGGGTATGATTGTTTGTCTGTATCTGCACTGGCAACCAGTCCAGTCCAAGGTGCCAGCTGGGTTAGGCTCCAGAATACCTGCGACCCTAATGAGGATAAGCGCCATAGAAAATGGATGGATAGATCTGTGCACCTCGCAGGCTAGTCAACTAGTTCAGTTGTTCAGTGGCCGAGGCAGCTCCTGTAGACCCTTATGTCTGTAAGTGTTGCGAATCCTCATCACAAGCATGACTGCAGTATTCTAGTGTTCTGTATTCTTGTATGTGTGAGTCTTTGTCATTAATGTCTTAAGATTTTCTCTTTTTGCTTTTATTAGTCTACTGTATTGGGCAATACGAGTGTAAAAGTGACTATAGGGGTGTTATTTCTTGTCTAGAGGGCTCTAATGTAGCTAAAAAACATATTTAAGGTGGTGAACAGGTTTTCTACGCCCTAACTACAAAAATATTTTCTACAACCAGTTAACGACGATAAATGAGGGATTCTTGTTTTGTGTTGTCAGGCTCTGGCGACAGCTTGCTGGTCCGTCTTGAAGGCAAAACGACGTCTCCTCATGGTGAGTCAGACTTTCACCACACGTGTGCTTTGATTGGACTCCTCAAGGTTCCCTTTTGTGCTTGCAGGTTCCTGACGGCTTTATATCACACTTCTACGCCATATCGGAGCACGTGAGCCCGGTTTTAGCCTTTGGCTTTTTGGGCCCCAGGCAGCACTTAAGCGAAGTGTGTACTATTTTCAAGGTGAGTGTGACTTCATAAACGTACGCCGCTTAGCATCCAGACTTACCTGGTGCCTGTCGTCCGTAGCAACAAATCGTGCAGTACCTCAAGGACATGTTCGATCACGACAAGGTCCGCTACACCACGGCGCAGTGCTTGGCCGAGGACATCCTGAAACTTTCTCATCGCCGGAGTGACATTTTGCTGGGCTACCTGGGCATTGATGCCCTACAGGAGCTCAATGGGGCACTGCCCGGCAACACGCACGAAGGCCTCGCTAACTGACAGGCTTTCTTCCGCTCACACTTTGTCCCGCGCACTTATCACTCGCCATCATGAAGAAGACGAAGGGAGCCCAGTTATCCGCTGCTGATAATAATCAGGGATCCCTCCTGCAATCGCATGATCTCAGGCGCTGGGAACAAAGGACCTCTCCACTACACCTTCACGTCACCACCCGAGAGCCTGGAGGTATCATTACCAGTGTGAATGACATATGTTCATATATAACAGCAGAACGATATCTGTTCAAATTTCATTCTACTTGAATCCTCTTTAAATGCAGCTATACATGCACGCAGTGGAAGCTGAGCTTTCATCATCAATTCCATTTGTAGGGGTGTCCCGTTTCAAATTTTTCACCTGCCATCCAATTCCGGTATTGCAGCCTTGACTATTGTCCGATACAGATATCAGCACAGATCAGGCGTACTTTTATATTTTATTTTTACATCGGCTACGGTATGTATGAGGAAAAACTCACCCATTTGCCTCCGAATGCGTCTGGTGTATAATTTTATCCCTCGGTGAAGCATTTAAACCAGACGTCACTCACCACCGACACCGACGTGGGGGTTTCTCACGCTTTGCAAATGTCAAACAGCGAGATTGAGATGAGGTTGGTCCCCCGGTTATGTGCCATCACAAGACACTTGTGCATGGAAACTCTTTTTTTGTTGTCTTTTTCAGACTTTCCCAAAAAACACAGCCATGCAGTCGACATCACTCCTACTCCTTGCTAAACTCGCTAGCACACGCTGCTGTTGTGATCACGTGGTTTCGGTATGCTGAATAGAAGGACTGGTGCGGCGTCTGCAAGGGACTGTCAGAGTGCCAATATCAGAGATTTTAAATGCGAGTCGATGCGATGCACTACTTTTTTGTTGTTTTTTTTTTTTTGGGGGGGGGTACCCTTGCTTGGAGCTCATGGCTTTTTAAGGAGTAAGAAAGGATACAAAAATTGGGCAATTTATTGTACTTAGTGGGTTCTATGAATAAATAACACACACACAAAGTAAAGATGATTAAATGATTCCCTGCCTGGAATCTGTCCCTAGTGTCCCAACTTCCATTCTTGAGTCACCAACGCTGCTGTGGATGATCCGGGGCGCATGAAAACCGCTTCCACTGCCATTTTTTTTAAAGTTATTATGATTATTTGGTTTTAATCCTGTGTGTATGTGGATTGCAAAATATGCTTCACATGTTACTGTAACATGCAAATGTCAGATAACAGAATGGAAGTATTTCGCCATTACAGTATGTCAACTGTGCTCAGCTATACACTTGACACATAATTATTATTATTATTAATATTGCACACGTGCTATGAGTATCAGATGAAACATGGCCACCTGGTGGTGATGGATAAGGTTATGTTGCTTCTGATTATTACGCTACAGTAGACACTAAAGAGCGAGCTCAACTGGACATTGTACCCTGCACGATTGCCACGACAACATCATCCATATTGGATTGTGCTAGTGCAATTTTCATTTAGATGCCAGCTGTGTCTAATTGTGAAGATTGATTGGTACCTTGAGTCGCAGGGTTGTCACTTGCCATATTGTGAATACTATGGCAATGTACATAGGAGAAATGATCTTTCCCACAGAATTATAAGAAGAAAATAATATATCCTTTGTCCTACATTTACTCTAAAGCTTTAGTATGTCTCAAGCTGATCTATCTTTGGTGGACTATCAAGTTACGAAAACATATTTTTGTGTCTTTGAGAATTATTGCATGTGACCGTGTAGATACAGTCAAATGAACGTGCAACACATGGACACACGCTAGACAAATAAGACATGTCTTCTGGGAACGCCTGATCCATTAGGAGAATTCCAACCTGGGGAAATATGTTTTAAAACTGCATCAAGTGTTTTCTTTATGCCTTTGTCTTTATATTATCTTCCTCTAAGGCTTGTAAAAAGTGTAAATGGGTGTTGATTCTCTGGATTAAATGTTATTTTTTGTTATCTAACAATTATGTGCCAATATTTCATGATTTGACTAACTTTTCTTGTTACACCTCACGTGTTTTCATCTTGCCCGGTCTTTTCCATCCTACTTGGTCACGCCTAAAACCTACCATGTTTTCTCTAACCTCTTTGGTCTAGCCCATGGGTGTCCAAACTTTTTTTTTTTTTCCAGCAAGGATCACATAGTGAAACATAAAAGGATGCTAAGAGGTGATATGTAATTCAAAAAACAAAAACTTGCACTTTTGCTTTGTGATATGGGTGAAAAAGCCTTTTATTAGTATCAAGTTGCTTTTTTTTTTTTTTACACCCATTAAAAAAATATATTTTCATATGTTTCAACTTTACTACTTTATATTATAACTTTATTCCCATAATATTTTCACTTTATTCCCATATAACCTTTTCCGTATCCCCCCAAAAAACCAAAAACTTTCTTTGGCTTTGTAACGTATTGATTCTTAAATATTTAATCTCTATGCTACTAAGATGACATTATTTTTCCTGATAATATTGAGTATATTGAGATGAGTTTTGTCTTGTAAAATTGTTTTTCTCATCACGATAAACTTTTTCTCAATCTTTTGACCGTATTTTTGTAAAAATACAGCGGTTTCATTTTCATTTCTGCTGTTTTATTAAAATATTTACAAATATTTTAACTTTTTTCTTGTACATTTTCTTGTAATATAATATATTTTGACTTTATTCTTGTAACATTGTAACTTGTTCCCTAACCAAATATTACAACTTGATTTGGCTTTGTTTCTCATACTATTACAACTTTTTAAAAAGTACTATTTTTTAATATTTTATCTGTATGCTCCCAAAATGACTGACTTATACTTCAACCTTATGCCACCTATAATTATGTCATTTTTCCTCATAATAAATATTACAACGTAAAACCACCTGCGGGAACACTTATTCATTGAGCTGTGGTAATTGTCATTCTCTTGTAACACAACCAACTTGTTGAACAATGTTCATCGTTACTCCTCCAATTTCAGCATCACCACCATAGCTCTTGTTTGACCTCTCATGATCTCCATGACACTGTTTACACACACTGTCTTAGGAATCACATCTACCCTATTTGTTTTCACATCTGCTCCACAGGTTTATACCCTTAAACCTTTGTAGCTGGTTTAATGATTTGGACTAAATGGGTAGCTTTTAAAGAGGTTGCATATGTTTTGTGTTTGATACTTTGAAGTGTGTGTACCGATCCTCCTTGTTTTGGTCCATTCAATAATTCTTCTCTATGGACTTTCGACTTCCAGCTCTCTTTCTCCTTGCTGATTGGCCAGTTCACTTACTGCCGGGACTCCTCTGAAGGCGTTTCACGGCTCGTCATTGGCTGGACGAGGGCAAGGGGCGTGGCCTACAGGGATCTCCCGGTTGTGTCCGGGTAAGATGGCGTTGGAAGAGCAGTGCTCGGCACCACCCCGATGGCGGTCCATATCTGTCACACACGTCGAGTTTCCCGAGGGTGCGTATTCGTAACATTTTTCTCCGACGAGCGGAGCTTTTGGCGACAGCTTGCTTTGAGCCCGTCGTCTATTCAGGCCGCGGGTTCCGTGTAGTCTCCCGTCAATGGCAACGACTGTCGCTCGCATGGCTGCGAAATAGTGAGAAGCAGTGAAAGCCAGTGCACATATGGGACAACGTCAGCCGGGCTGCTAAATTGTGAGACGGGGCGCATGCGCATCCGGCGACTGTGGCCACAATGAAGTGTAGCTAGCTAGCTTGTTAGCTCTGTTTATATCGGCATTGATTTTATAGTAAAGAAAGAAACAGCCATGTAACATCATTAGCCGTTTACACATTTAGCATACTGTTAAGAGTGAGCAGTGACATGTCATTTTATATGCGTGCGTTAACGTCATGAACTGTCCGAGCTGCTGCTAGCACAGGCTAGCTCAATGGCCTGATGTTGTTAGCATTGCTAGCATACAACACTTGACTGTCTTCTAAGACGCTGAAAATGAGACAAATACTTTAAAATACTTGAATTAATGAATGTGCACGCTGTGAGCTTTGGGAACTACCAATAAGTGCGCGCACTTGTATCTTGACCATCATGGTAGCATGGTGTGTTTTTTGAGGTTAGTGTGGTTCCTGAGTGTTACTATAAAGTGCCATTCTGTTTTTGTAGTGATTTGGTGCTATACAAATCAATTGAATTGCACTGAACTTTGTGTCTTCTTGTTGCAGATGATTTGACGGGACAATTGCTCGCCTACATCAGCCTCTTTCCCATTGCCATCGTTGTGGGCTTTATTACGCTCATCGTGTTTAAACGGGAGCTGCACACGGTAGGAAGTGCACTCGATTTGATGCTTTTCACAAAAGTCCCCGTCTGTGGTCTTTTTTTGTTTGCCCACTTAACTGTTCCCAACATAGGTCTTCATGGTGTGTTTCTGCAGATATCCTTCTTCGGCGGTTTCCTTCTCAATGAAGGACTGAACTGGACACTAAAGCGCATTCTCAGAGAGCCGCGGCCATGTGCGGGTGAGCAAAAACAAAAACTAGCAGCGCTCGTTCCAACATGCTTTTAGCAGGGTCCGTGCCTGAAGCGATGACCAGTCAATGACATCCAGCTGTTTGTCTTCAAGGAGCTCACTCGTTGCTGAGCTCGGATTACGGGATGCCCTCCAATCATTCCCAGCTCATCTGGTTCTTCGTTGTTTACTTCTTTCTTTTCCTTTATTTAAGGTGAGCGCCACAGCTGGCCCAAATTCTAATGATCAGTGCCATATTTTGCTTTGTGTGTGTGTGTAGATGGGAAAAGAAAACGCATGCTGGCCTACTCTTACTTTCCTTCTCTTTTCAGAATGCATCAAACGAACAACGCCCGGTGTGTGGACCTGCTGTGGAGACACATCCTGTCCATCATCCTGCTGGGCATCGCCTTATCAGTCTCATACAGCAGGTAAGAGACACGCCTCCAGCCTACTTTTCAGCGCTGACTTTAGCCTAAAGTACAGCAGAACCTCTTATAATAAAAAGTCCTGATGATGTCTGCTGTCAGGGTGTACTTGCTGTATCACACCTGGAGCCAGGTGTTCTACGGCGGAGTGGCTGGCAGCACTGTTGGCATCGTCTGGTTCTTTCTGACGCAAGAGGTGCTGACCCCGTTATTCCCCAAAATAGCAGCGTGGTAAGACTCGACCCACATTCTCTTTGTCAGCGGGGACGTGCGGCGAAGCCTGACACTCTCCTTCTCCTCGCCGCCTCGCAGGCCCGTGTCCGAGTACTTCCTGGTGCGCGACACCAGCTTGATTCCTAACATTTTGTGGTTTGAGTACACAGTGACCCGCTCAGAAGCCAGGTAGGTTGTGATGGTGGTAACGCAACTAGGACGTCGTCTTCAGCTGTTCTTAGCGTTTCCTTCTTCCCTTCTCTTCAGGAACAGACAACGAAAGCTTGGAACTAAACTTCAGTGATGAGCGGGGCTGCTTTTGTGAGCACACATCTCATGCCACACACAGACACACACTGGACAAGCGACATCTGGACTTCTGACGCGGTTGCCAGGTAGACAAAGGGCACAACGCGCGTCCACGCGTCTCGTCCTCGTGCAGCTTGCCTGTATGCTCCTCAGTGCATGCAAGACTGCGCAAGAGGCTAACTATTTAACCATAGATTAATAACTACATCTGTATTTGAACTCAATGCACGCTGACAGTTACCGGAGTGAACGAGCCAACATGAAGGCTTTGCTAAACAAAACAGGTGTCATTGCAGCATGTTTTTTTCTTTAGATGTATATTTGCACAGTCGTCCCTCGTTTATCACGGTTTATCCGTTTCCCACCCGACCGCGGCCAAAGTGAATTTTCGCCAAGTAGGATTCAGTGTTAAGAAACGAAATATTTTTGTAGTTTGGGGCATAGAAAATCTGTTCATGACTTTCTAAATATGAATTTTAACATGATTGGAGCTCTCTAGACATGAAATGACACCGCAGTGGTCACTTTTACACTCCTGTTACTTTTTGTTTACATGACATCACTGCAGGGACATAACAGACAGCCGCCGCTAGCGAGCTAACTGGTTAGCCCCTCCAATTTACATATTGTAAACTTGGAGTGCTTCGAACGGAGTGGGGAGGGACAAAGAAGCCAAAAACGTAACACATGCGACATATCGGCTGGTCTGTGTGCAGGGGCTCACCTTGTTAATTCTGTTGTCACACGGGGGGTGGTGGCATTGGCCTTAGAAACCATCGCTTTTGTGCCTTTGTTAATATTTGCGTTTGCTCACTTACAGGCTGCAGCACTCGCTAGCAGCCCCGACTCCGCCCACTGGGATAAGACCGAATGACTGACAGGAGGGTCCGCCGTAGAAACGACATGCCCAGGTGTTGCGACAAACACGCATGCACATGTCAGTTCTTTGAAGCCGGAGAAATGATTTGTATTTATTGTGCGGTAATTGGCCTATTAATTATCCTGGCATGCCTAATAATCATGAAATAATCATACCATTTAATCATGAAAAAGTTATCATGAATTAATTTTTGAAAGAACGCGACAAAGCGAGGGACGACTGTACCCTGGCAGGTGGGGCCCAGTTTTTCAGACCGTTTAAAATTGGTTAGCTTGTGGTATACATTTAAAAAAAAAAAAAAAAAAAAAGCACTTTATAAACGCCAGTCACATTTTAGGACGCGCCTCTTTTTCTTCTCCCAGCAGTCTTTGCTTAGTGTCTGTCCTGCCCTCCACCTCTTCTCTCCACTTCTAACATTCTAATGCATCTTTGCTAAACCTTTCCACGGGGTCTTTATCTTAGGGCGTTTTCAAATTGAAATAATCACTTGGACACTTTGAGTGGGAATCAATAAAGTGAAAGTCTCCACACATATCACATAAAAAAAAAAAAAAAGACTACTTTTGTTTTGTCACGAGCAAGAGCTAATATCTGACTCATTGTGGGTGTCATGAATTCCTTTTTAGTTGGGCTTTTTACCTGTTAAACTTTAATAAGAGAGATGAACTGTATACCATACACCCCAGTAAAGGATGCTGCAAGATTTTTTGAATATAAAAGTTCCATTCCCAGACAAACCTAAGCACTGTCCATTTGATTCCACACAAAGCTATTTTTGACTTCAGGATTCATTGCAGCTGGATTTGTTTTGGACCAATGTGGTGTTTTTGACGCAACGCCTCACTTAGTAGCAGCCTGGAACTTTTTTTTTTTTTTTTAAAGAAAAACACTTGACCTGCATTTCCAACACAACATTCCATATCATGTAGGGCGCATCATGAATGCCGACGGGATGAACGTTATTTTTTTGTATTCTTTTTTGAAGAAAGGGAAAATGGAGCGGAAAAAAAGCCTCAGGTCAGTCGTAGCATGTGATAATGATGATGATGTCATATCATTAGCACCACAAAGGGAAGGAGGTTTTTTGGTGTTACTTCATGTGTAACCTTTATGGAGCCGAATAAACGTGTTTATGTACACTTGGATGTTGTCCAATAACTTGCTGCTCATAACGACACGCTTGGCATTAGTCAAAGTAACAAGTGATATTAAATATGATTACATCAGATTTGTCATGGGGGAAACGTCAACCTTTGCCATATAAAATGTGGTGTTCTTGCGGTTCTACGTCCATAGAAACTTGGTGCCTTCTAGCTACGACCGCCAGGTGTCGCCAAATGTCCAACGGAGACGTCACTGAAACGTTCTAGTCTGTACAGGTCATTTTTGTGAAAGCGGCCTAAGAGATAAAACTCGAAATATAGATCAATAAATAAGGTATGGCTGTGTACATTAAATACACTCCCCACCAAAACATTAAGATCAGCACTCTTGGATCTTAACACGGTTCTAAGTAGAGCTTCAAAATGCAAAAAAGAAGAAATGGAAGTGAGACAAAGTACTTTTGAGTACGCAAGGCTTCATAATGTTGAAGGTAACTTTAAAAGGCAACATCTTGGCAAAATGTGTGCTTTAGTGTATTCACACTGTCATGATCTCTTGATGGCAAAGGCAAAAAAAGCCTTCTCTCGTTGAACGCGGTGGGACGGTTGAGCTGCATAATTGCTGCCGAGTTTGGACGCGGTAAGAAAAAGTGTTTTTTTTTTGTGCCTGTTTGTCATACTTAAATGTTTCAGATCATTAAACATAACACCACTGAACACAAAATGCAGTTTTCATTTTTTATATATTATTATAAAAGATACAAAACTACATGGCCCTGTGTGAAAAAGTGATTGACATCCCCATTAAAACATAACTTGGATGCATTAACATCTATCAGTATGGAAAAGGGTATAAAGACATTTCCAAAGCTTTGGGACTCCAGTGAAACACAGTAAGAGCCATTATCCACAAATAGAGTGGTGAACCTTTCCACAAGTGGCGGGCCAACCAAAATGACCCCACGAGCGCTTCAACGACTCCAAGGACAATCCCAAGAGACAATTATACAACAACATCCAAAGAACTGCAGGCCTCGCTTGCCTCAGTTAAGGTCAATGTTCATGACTCCACCATAGGAAAGACACTGTGCAAAAACAGCCTGTATGGTTCTAACAAAAACCACTGCTGAACAAAAAGAACATTAAGGCCCATCTCAGGTTTGCCAAAAAACATCTTGATGACCCCCAAGGTCTTTGGGAAAATACTCTGTGGTCTGACAAGACAAAAGTCGAACTTTTTGGAAGTGTGTGTCCCGTTACACATCATACCAACAGTTAAATGTGGTGGTAGTGTGACGCTTTAGGGCCATTTTGCTGTGATAAATAGAAGCATGAATTCTGCTGTCTACCAAAAATCCTGAAGGAGAATGTCCGGCCATCTGTTGGTGATCTCAAGCTGAAAGCAACTTGGATCCTGCTGCGGGACAATGATCCAAAACAGACTCCGATTTCCTTCCACGTTTCAAAAACACGCATGTCGGGTTAATTGGCGACTCTAAATTGTCTATCGGTATGAATGTGAGTGTTGTATGTCTTTGTGTGTCTGAATGTGCCCTGCGATTGACTGGAGACCAGTCCAGGGTGTACCCCGCCTCCCGCCAAAGTCAGCTGGGATAGGCTCCAGCATACCTGCGACCCTAATGAGGATAAGTGGTATAGAAAATGAATGAACAAACATGCACAAATACAGGGAAAATACATACCAGAGGATGTATTTTGACCAAAGTCGGACAAAACGTAAACGGCGTATTCCACACAGAATCCTCTGCATTGACACACAATGTGAACCGTGGATTTCTGCGATATTTCTCTGCTTTTCCCCCGTAATATTCAAATAACGAAAGTGACACGGATTCCAAATCAGAACTATTGATTATTAGGATTGATTTTTGCAAGAAATACTTATTTTCAAAAGATGTTTTTTGTTCATTTTATTAAAAAACTATTGACATTCCAATTACAATGTTAAATACTTATCAGATATTAAAGGTTTGATCATTACATTCAGGAAAAAAAATGGTCTCAACACAATGTTTTGAATAAAATCGTTCAGCAGCAATAAATTGTAAGAGAATTACGGTCCAGCAAAATGTGTTATCGTGACAGGTGTACTCCTGACTGAAGGCCCCGGTCTGTGTGGTACTGACTGGTGTTTCCAACAGTACAAGCTTGCGCTTCACAAAGGACATCTTCAAGAGCGATAAGCTCAGCTCTTCTGGACCATCCTGCGTGTTCCCCTGATCTAAATCCAACAGAGAACAATTTGACGGATGGCAAAGAGATGTTTACAAAAAGTTCCAGACAGCGGATGCCCTCCGAGAAGCCATCTTCACCACCTGGAGCAACATTCCCACTAGCCTCCTGGCAACACTGGCATCAAGCATGGCACCATGGCATGGCATGCTACTCATTACTGACTCTTTTTTTTCAACTTTTCTAATTTTATTCAGATGAAGAACAGCCTATTTCATTTTACATCTTGTTTGGAATGAATTGCTTACTCAAAAACATGTTTTAGCCTCACTGCCATTTCTTCTTTCTTCTTCTTTGAAGCTCCACTTTGAAGCTCCTTAAGACCCAACAATGCAAAATGTACGATCTTGCCACTTTTCAACTTGGATTAAGAGTGTAATTGACGATTCAACGGCATTTGTTTCATAAGACTTGGAAACCGCCTGTATTTGAATGTTAGAAAATGTTATCTAATTATGTAATTTACCTTAGAAAGACGAGAGTCTCTCATCTTTGAGCATCTTCTCTCCTGTAGTTTATTAATGATTCGCAATGTGGCCTCACTCTGTCTACAATCCTCTCTTATTTGCCATCTTTTAGGTTCCCCTTTCAGTCTTTGGCATCCTATTGACGTTACCGTTTGTATGCTGGTTGCCATAGCAACTGTGGCCGGAGCCACATCAGACAAAAAGAAGCATCCATCTGATCCGGAGAAGGGTGGAAAGTTTACGGAGGGTTTGTAAATTTGTATGCGTTGTTTAACAGATGTAATTACCAATTTTATATGTATATATATATATATACACATATATTTATAAAACAAATCAAACTCTGATTATGAAATTCATGAATATCAGATGAACTTGAGTAACATTTTTAGACATTTTAATATTACCTGCATGTTAATGACACGATGTATCAATCTATTATCTATTTTTTCCTGATTTAGTTTTGCTTTTAGTCTTCAGAGGTTTAATTGCCAGTTATATATAAATATTTTTAAAAACTGTAATGCTCAAAGTAATTATTGTAAAGTTACAATAATATTTTATTACTTTGAGCAACATTTTTACAACTTTTAATCATTATCAATATGTTCATGACATGTTATTTAGAATTATTTTTGCCTTTTGAGATGTTTAATTACCAATCCCACATATAAAAAAATAACCCTTATAGTAATTTCAAGGATATTTTTGAAATTAGTAACATTTGTATGACTTTTAGTCATCAATATGTTGATGACAGCGATGTTGCAATATATTTTCAATTTATTTTATTTAGAATTATTTTGGCTTTATAGTGAGGACTTTTAGAGCTTTAATTACTAATTACATTAGATACACATAATTACAAGAGTATCATTATCAATACGTTAAAGACAGTGATGTAGTGATATGTTCTTTTATTATATTGAATTACTTTTGCTAAATGGTGATTTGGTGGTCATTTTTGCTTTATGGTCATACATATTAACTGTGGTGAGACCAGCGATGTTGTTTGGTTTAGAGACAGTGCCGCTGAGGAAAAGACAAGAGGCAGAGCTGGAGGTAGCAGAGATGAAGATGCTCAGGTTCTCTTTGGGTGTGACCAGGATAGATAGGATCAGGAATGAGTACATCAGAGGGACAGCACATGTCAGAGAGGCCAGACTGAGATGGTTCGGACATGTCCAGAGGAGAGATAGTGAATATATTGGTAGAATGCTGCTGAGTTTTGAATTTCCAGGCAGGAGGCCTAGAGAAAGACCAAAGAGGAGGTTCATGGATGTAGTGAAAGAGGACATGAAGATAGTTGGCGAGAGAGTAGGATACAGAAGACATGGTTGGATGGAGGCAATTTATTCGCTGTGGCGACCCCTGAAGGGATAAGCCCAAAGGAGAAGAAGAGGGTCATACATATTTACAAAATTAACCCTGATAGTAAAATAAAGTACAACTCCATAGAATATATCTATAATATAATAATTATCACTATAAGGGTATAGAAAATAGATGGATGGATGGATGTTAGCAATATATTAATAATTTATTTTTCTATATTGAATTATTTTTTGCTTTATAGTGAGGTTTTTGTGTGGCTCTGGCTCAAACTGTAATAAAAAAAATGAAACCTGAGAAATTATTATTTTTTTAAACTTGTAAGATTTTTAGAACGTTTAATAATGACATATACTGTATGATGCCAGCTTTTTATGATCAATTTCTTTGACTATTTATTACTGCCTGATAGGGAGGCCTGTGAGACGTTTAGGAAATCTTTAAGAGACTGAAATCAAAATGATTAGTTTCTGTAAGCTTACTGATATCTATATTGACTTTTGCTTTGTTAAAGCCACCGTTTACGTTTTCACCATGTATCCACCCTCACAGCGGTGAACAATGCTTTTTGTGACTTTTGCACATGACCCATGACCGTTTGGGTTTTTCTGCACTGCCAACTTTTACTTATCATATTCAGCGAATACAAAACAAGAACCCCACAATCTCCCCCGCACCAGTGCCCCACAATCTCCCGCACCGGCACAAGCTCACCCTCATCAATTTTGTATCAGGCAGGAGATGACAAATGATTACACTCACACTGATAAATAATCAAAATCCCCCAATGAATATAAATCCCTTCCACACCAACAAACGTCCCAATACCAAACAAAGCATACGCAACTTTTTGTGGCCGTCCATGAAAATAGAAATAATCTGTCCCAGGGTCACACTGTGGCCCTTATAACAACATTTTAACACTCCTAAAAGTCCTAAAAGTGTAACAAGTGATGCAGTACCATACCTGGCAACGTGTATGCATTTGCAGCTTTCTTTGGCTCCGCTGTTGGTTACTCAATTCAAAATATTTGATTAAAAATAGCAGATGTTTGTGCAGTACCTGTCTTAGTAAATAACTACAGCGGGGTGTCCAAAGTGCAACCCAGGGGGCCGTTTTCGGGAAATGGCAGTTTTCTTTTATTGGCCAACAGCACATTGTAAAAATATAATCCAGTAATTTTACAACAATAAAGTCAAAATATTGAGAGCAAAAAGTTGTAATCGAATGAGAAACAAAATCATAATTCTATGACAATAACGCAAGAAAAGATAAAATGGTAAAGAAAAAAGATGTTATTTTCTTTGATATGGTAATATTATGAGAAACAAAACAACACTGTAATTTTTGGAAAACTAGGCTGTGAAAAAAGTTACGCAAATAAAGTCAAGATATTATGAGAATAAAGTCATAATTACGTTACATTAAGTTTGATTTGTTTGAAAATTTAAAAACTAATAGCAGAAATGCAAACAGCAGCTGCAATTTAAGTACTGAGAGAAAAAAAGTTGCAATCACATTACAAGAACAATGTAATATGATGAGGAAAGATAACATTTTGAAATTGTTTAATTTCATTTGAACATGCATATAAATGACATTGGAATACATCACTTAATACTGTATCTTAAAGTTGAAATGTTACAGAAAAATAGATTATGTTCTTAAAGAAAAAAATATAAAGTTGTAATTTTTGGCTAATTAGGTTGCGTCAAAAGTCAAAGTGTTATGGGTATAAAGTCATAATCTAAAGTGATAAAAAATTTACAATTAAACAAGAATAACATAGAAATGATCAGGAAAGATAATTTGACTGTGAAAGTTGAAAAAAATAAAAATCCTAAAAAATAGTTAAGAAATAGTAGAGAAATTTCATGAGCATAACGTAATATTAGGAAAGATAACATTTTAGTATCATAAAGGTCAAATGTAGTCATATTTTGATGGGAAAAAGTTGCAATTTTACTCTCCAAAATTAGAGGAAAAAATATTTTTTTAAAGTCATAATATTCTGACAAACAAAACAAAAATGTTGTAATTTTTGGAAAACTAGGTTGGGGAAAAGTTCTAGTATTATGGGAATAAAGTAAAAATATTAAAGTCGTAATATCACGAAAAAAAAAGTGAGAGTTGAAATATTTGGGGAAAAAAGAGCAAAGTTCATATTAATAAAATACTTTTTCACTTTCATCACAAAGCTGCAATATACAGTATATCACCTCTTAGCCAAGTGGCCCATACATCCTTTCATTTTTCATTATGTGGCCCTCTGTGGGGAAAGTTTGGCCTCACCTGTAGTACCAGAACCAATACGAGAACCGAGGTAAAATTCTGGCAAAAAATTTCACCCCGAAAACGTGGGCGATCGAAAACCAAGCTTCCACTGCACTTGTTAAACGTCTTTAGGGTTGCCATATCAGCATGGTTCATCATAGGGCATGAACCATATCAGCATAGCTCCAGCCCAGCTAGCTTCACACGCGCAACACATGGCATTATGCATCATATTTGCACACAACTGCATCTTTCCTCCCTCGCATCCTCGCTTTTTTGCCGTAACGGTCCTTCTTTAATGTTCCGGAGTGTCGTTAGTCTCACAGTGAACGTTCCCGCCGTAATGACGACGCTGATGCGGGGCGGCCCGTTTGAAGTTTGAACCTCGTCAGGATCTAACTACGTTAAAGCCAGCGACTTTCAAATGCAAAACGCCTGAATGGATGTAAAGGCAGCTCTTAAATGATTGCAGCGATTGTGATCTCTTTCTCGCCAAGCTTCTTGTTGATGGTTGTGTAGTCCGTTCCAGTCTTGTGCAGGTCTACAATCTTCTCTTTTCTCTCAGGGACTAGGGATCACATATCTCCTGCCGTGGAATTAACAGGTATTTGTTGTGAAACTAATGGATACAGCATCAGCGTCTAGCTTCTCAACGTGGCCGTAAACAACATTGTACAAGTCGGGTATGCAGAGTTTTTAGGAATATTTGCGACTGGGAAAGGAAAAGCGTGGCTCAAGGAACTCCACAAGTTTGGTGAAGCCGGCATCTTGCATGACAGAAAAGGGCTGGTTATGCAGTGCGATGCAACCCATAATTTTCCAACTGGAAGTACTGAAGGAGGAGGTTTTGTTTCCGCCTTGCGAAACCTACGCTTTGCAGTCATTGCAAATCCCAAGTTTAATATCCGAGGGAGACGCCACAGACAGAACGTTGGTCAGGTACAGAGCGAGCAAGTTGCTTACTTGCCAAACACGGTTGTTTACTATGCCATTATCAGATGGCCATATTTATAACCCTCATTTTATGTTTTTCTGGAAGTTCTGGACTGTTCATAATGGTAAAATCAGCAGGGGATCAAACACTTATTTTAGTTTTTTGTGTAACGTTCTAATGCGGGCCGTGTTTCATTTTGTTAGTATAACTTTCAGAGGGCAATAAAACATGAGCTGCGGGCCAATAATCTTGAAATAATTTTGCTTCCCTCCCGGTCTGACCTCCATCTCCATGCTCTTCTTATCCAGGTGATAACGTGCGGATTACCGCTTTGCCGCCTTTTTAAGCTCTCATTACGTCCACCCCAAAATCCTGCTTGGGCAAATGCAATAATAAAATATTCATCATTTTCATTTCTCAGCATCTAGCAGAGCTCATTAATAGAGCAGCATTTGTTGTATTGCCTCCACTTGGATGCTGAAGGAGCTAAAAATAAACATCTGATGGACTTTGTGTTGATGTGGAAAAGTCTTTATAGATTCGTTCACACTTCCAAAACCTAAATAAGCCTTTCAAGCCTTGATATTCTACAACTTAATGTCCATTTTGTGCTGTCTTAACACCCAAAGTTACTAGTGTGCTTGAACGCACCGTCACATAAACAACGCAGCGCTTAAGTGATCCTGTTGAGACACCAAGAAAGGAGACGTGTGTTTTTCTTCATGCATTATATTGTTAATAATAATAATAAATAAGTGAATGTATATAAGTCCGCCTGGGAAAGCCACCTTCATTGGAAGTCTTCCAGACAAGTGCGTATGAGTGTGATGTATTTCCACATTTTGCACTCACAATATAGGCCTGGCAGACGCCTCCATCGTGGCGGAATCTCATTACAAACACTACAGTAAACCGCCTGCTCCGAAGTTGAAATGACTATAAACACAGGCGAAAGTTGGCTTCGCTTGCTAGAATGCTAGTACGGTTGTGTGTGTGACTCCAAACTGTGTTTCACCGCTTTAATGTTGGAATTGGATGAGTAACTACATCTTCCTTAAAAACAAGCACGGATTTAACAGTTTGAAGATTTTGTAGCAATGTGTGCAGAGGCTGACATCTCATTAGAACAGTTAGCCACATCCATTTCTCAATTACTGCGCTAAGTTGTCCATTGATGGATTGCATCAGTAAAACTAAGTGTTTTTGCACTTAATTAACTGAGCTTTTATTCACCAACCCAAACATCCCACATACTACGCTGGTAAAAACAAGTGTACAATGTAAAAAACTGAATTCTAAACAATTCAAACAGAAAAAACTAAAAATGGATTTCATAGGGTCCTATGTAAGGTCATTGAATCTTCCGATCGCATATTTTAGTCAGTTCAGCCTTTTTTATGAAGGAAAATAATTAATATGGAAAAAGTTGTAACATTTGCTTAGTTGTGCATATCTTTGAATTAATAATAGGCTGTATTCAACCAAAAAACGGCCATGATTTTTTACAGTAATTCATACTTTGGAAAAACCGTGATAGAGAGAAGTTGTGAAATTGGAAGCGCCAAGAAATAAACGATGACTAATATATTATTATTGTTATTTACTATCCTAAACCAGCGCAAACGCATTAGTGAACGTGCAGACAGTGATATGCATGACTTAGGTGTCACTTTGCGGCAGCTGACTGACTGCATCTCCATCTGGGCTTTGGCGATGAAGAGCTTTTGACAGATCTCATTAGCGACAGGCGCTGCATTTTAAACAAGGCCTATTAGGCATCTTGCCCGCCTCCCGCCGGGGCCTCGCCCTTGTGGATCTTTAGCAACGTTCAAAAATTACTCAATCAATCAGAAATTTTAAAGCCCTCCTGCTGTGCGTGGTTTAAAAAAAATCTCGACGGACTTTTGCACATGCAATGTCTCGTTCAAAACTTACTCAATCAATCAGAAATTTTAAAGCCCTCCTGCTGTGTGTTGAAAAAAATCTCGACAGACTTTTGCACATGCAATGTCTTGTTCTGACATGGCAGTAAACTGCAAAAGTCTTGGTCCGCTTTTGCTTTGTTTATTTGCACTGTACTCATTTTTATAGTAATATTTGTATAAAGAAATACATACTCAAATGTGATGACATCATTAAGGATCTGTATTGTTATGTTAGCAGGTTTTCACAGGAAATGATGTTAGCATTGGACAGATGGGATTACACTATGACCCTGCATCTGTAGAAAACTTTGGCAACATTTTCCATGTAGTGTATCATTCCGTGAAATCCTGTATCCAAAAAAGCACCCCATGCTCTGCTGACTTACAGTATTCGCATTTTTTGTGTGACTGCTAAATAACCCACCATGGGGTCCAAAAAAGTTGCGTTCCAGCAATTTGATAAAGACTGTGAGAGAAACACCATTGGATTTTAGCTCACTAGGATGTGCAGGAAGTCCGCATCAACAGTTAAGTTATATTCATAATTATCTCATTGTTTTCTGCATGTAAAATAATAAAATATTCTTTATAAAATGTATTTTTTGTTCATATTTTTGGTGTCTGGATTGGATGAATCGGATTTACATGATTTCCAGTGGTAAAATTGCTTCATTTTGTTATGTTTCTGTTTTCATCTGACCATTTGGAAGGAATTTCTAACTAAAGCTGAGACTTGACTGTACAGTTGGCACTCGCAATTTCATGGTTTGATTATTGCTCCCTCGGTATGTCACCTTTTTAAAGAAAGGCTGTTTTGTGGTAGACTATGGTCTGTTATTAGTCAAAACATCCAGAAATACAAGTAATAAGTAGTATTCTGGTCGCTAAGCAGGCAGTAATGACACAAAACACTGAGACCTTACCAAACATTGCATTACCTTAACACTGCATGAAGTCAGTAATGGCATGTCCGACATGATAGAGTGGAAAAAGGTTCTCCTCCCATTCTGTGTGAAAGTGGTACGTTTTTGGCTTCCTAAGTTTAGAGTATAAATAAATTCTCTATATAAATATAATGCTGTAATATTTTGACAAAACAAAAAAAATGTTGTAATGTTTGGAATTTTAGGTTGGGGAACAGTATAGTATTATGGGAGTAAAGTAAAAACAAGGAATTAAAGTCGTAATATCACATAAATAACATTTTAGAGTTGAAATATTTGGAAAAAACACCAGCAAAAATGGGTGCATACATTTCCATAATGGTAATGGATTTTTTCACTTATATCACAAAGCTGAGATGTTTTTCTTTCCTGAAATATATATAACCAAGGTAAAAGTCTGGCAAAAATGTTGTGTGAAAGTGGTATGTTTAGAAGAAATAAATTCTAGACTAGCTTGCTAGCGGCCATTTCGAGTTGCAATGTGGTTTAAACAATGAATAATAGGAGTATGAAGGTGACTGTAGAGGTGTTATTTCATGTCTACAGGGCTCTAATAATCGGAATATTTTTGTAATTAAATAGGTTTTTTACATCTATTAACATTGAATCCCATTTTGCGGAAATTCATTTAACAATGTCGGGTCTAATTAACCACTATAAATCATGGCCAACTGTATGTGCATTGTGGGGAGGAACCACTGTGACTTCAAATCTGTGAAACGTTACTGAAGTCGTTTGGACAATATTTCACCTTTGACAGACAAGGGACGTTAACTTCTCCCACTGTTGCTGAAAGCAATGTAACATCTTGTCTTTGCTGGGCAAAGATGGCTTCTTATCGCATCTTCTGTTACATGGTCTATTCTGCTGTGACATCGTACTTTTGCCCTTGGTGGAGGTAAATATGATTCCGTTATTAAGTTGATTTCACTTGTGTACAATGAGGCCAAGGACAATATGTCTTAGCCTTGAGAACATGCTTTCCCCTCGTTTTAGGATTTTTTTTCTGATTGTTATTCTTACACAGACTAAAACATGAAGTCGTGTCAGCTCATACAGCGTGTTACCACGGTTACACTATCCCGACTACGTTGCAGCGCCTTTTGTGTTTGTCTTCCCCAAAGAGAAGGCGGCTTCTCGCTTCGTTCGCGAATGCTTTTTTTCTGCAAAACATGTTCAGGCTAAGACTTCCAAGGGAAGAACTCCGAGAAAAAGTCTGGTGACTTTCCACTGCACAGTCGTATGCAGAACCGGCTACACATCCTTCCCTTGTTTCACTCGCTTCCTTTGCACCTGTTTAAGTTTATTCTTATTATCATTACGACTGCATAATGTTAGCAGGGAGAGCTTTCAGCGTGGTCACGCCGGTTGTACAACCATATTTTAAATGAATACTTTTGCAAAGGCAGTGTATTTGTATCTCATTAGATGCAAAGTGTCCTCATTAAGTGCCCAGTAAACGTACATGCTTGTTAGCTACACGCGTGTGTGCGCATTCATCAGCATGCATGATGTACATCACTGATCCATGCTACGTTGTAGAAATGCAATAACCCGCCCCAAGCAAAACTGTGGAAAATAGAGCAAAAAAGGCACAATGTAAAGAGTAAAAGCTGAAATATTGATACACTCCTGATCAAAATTTTAAGACCAGATGAAAAACGGTGAGCTTCAAAATGTAAAAGAAAAAAAATGGGAGTGAGACAAAAAATGTTTTGAGGTAGCAATTCAACAAGGATTCAACTCAAATAGACTGTTCATCAACTGATAAATGTTAAAAATATGACTTAGTAGTTGCGCCGTTCTTTTTAGTCATCTGAAAACAGGGCATGCTTGATGCCAGCGTTGCCAGGAGGCTAGTGGGAATGTTGCTTCAGGTGGGGAAGAGGGCTTCTCGGAGGGCATCCAGTGTCTGGAACTGATGTCCATTTTTGTAAACGTCCTTTACCATTCACCCCAAATGTTCTTAACTGGATTTAGATCAGGGGAATACACAGGATGGTCCAAAAGAGCTTATTGCTCTGGAAGAAGTCCTTTGTCAGGCGGGTATTGTGAAGTGCAGCGTTGTCCTGTTGAAAAAGCCAGTCATTACCACACAGGCCAGGGCCATCGGTCATTAGCAGGGGCTGGCAACCTTTACCATCCAAAGAGCCATTTTGCCTCCTCTTCCAAAGCCGCAAAACATTACAAAACTTATAAACTTTTAAAAATTTTATTCTTTCGTAATGTTATAGAACCACAAAATTCACAAAAGTGCGGCTACACGCTAATTTAAACACGGAACTGATTTGTGTAAAATAAAAAATGTAGCCAAATTTAAGATAAAAAAGCCAATCAGAGTTCATATACCTGCACATCAGTGTTGTTTGTTCAATACCGATTATTCCTGCGCTGAATTGTCGTCAATAACCATTTTATTGATCCTGTTCTTGACTGTCTTTGCAAAGAAAGACATTCTTTTATTTACTGAATAATTTTTAACTAGGAAAATACTGTAGATGCTCTGATATTTTTATGAACGATTATTTCATGTATTCTCTAACTGTGAATGGCTTCTCATGCCAAGTACAGCCCAATGTTGCCAACTTGCCGATTATTTTGCTAAATCTGGAGATTTTCCAAACCTTATTTTCTCAAAAATCCTGGAGAAAAACGTAAGGACTTTTCCTGACGTCCCTGGGAATGGGAGATTTTTCTGGCATTTGCATTTTTCTTCACCAAAATATTAATTTATTGATGGTCCCTAGAAAAACAGCCAGTGGTTAAACCGGCACTTACCATGCGAGCTTGGCGCACTGTAAAAGAACAGTCTGGTCACGGTGATTGAGGACTACCGCTGCAGCTCCGGAGCCGAATATTCAACGTCAAACTTTACCACGCTAGCGATCCGGCTGCGTTATACCCATGACCCCCGGTGTATATGCAGACATAAAAGTGAAAGCACATATTTTTCTGAGCTGTGAGTGCGCAGTCAGTCAGCTGCCGCTGCACGTAACCTACCTCCCCTGGAGTCATCATCTCGGCGATTAGCGTGTCACGGCCCGTGAGCGCACTTGTCGTTATAAAACATATTGCTACGCTCCTGTTAATTACATTGTTTTACTTTACTGCTCAGTAACTTGTTTCAGACTCAACTCAAAACTCCTTTACCTTTTTTTTCTCCGCTGCAGTGAGACTCACTGCTACACTAGCCTACCTCCCTCTACCTTGCTCATGCAATCAGAAGACAATCTAGATATATATTTACGGACTTGGCGGCGAGTATATTTCAAATTCTTTTTGAAAATGCACTTTGGAGTTAAAAAAAAAATCACCGCACTGCTGACCCTTGTCATGAGGGATGCCCCCTGCATCATGTGCACATAACCAGCTGCCATTTGATGCCCCTGCACAACCTGAAGTTGCGCTGTTCCATTGAGGGCGAATTTTTTCTCATCATAGAATACACCTTTTTTCACTTTTCAATGTCCCATGTTTGGTGCTCTTGTGCAAATTCCAAATATTTACAAATGTCGACATTTGTGTGCACCATGGGTCACTGAGAAGATCGCCACCAACCCATTGGACTAACAGGTGGTCATGCTACAACCTTGACAATAAAAGAAATGACTAGTACAATGCCTAGCATCAGTCAGCTTACTTAGTAGTTTGCAGTAAACAAAAACAGCATATAAAAGTAAATGGAGTGAAATACACAACGTCCATCATGTCATAAGGGCAGCGTTGCCAACTTGGCAACTTTGTTTCTAAATCTGGCGACATTTCTAACCCTCTTGCCGCCATTTTCTCAAGAGTGACTAGCGACAAACGCAGCAACTTTTTCAACGCCGTTGAAGAGTTTTCTGGTATTTGGGGACTTAATAGTGAAAGCACGTATTGATCTGCAGTTTCTGTTTCAGTGTGGTAGTATGTGTGATGGGAGAATGTTGTGTGATAAATGAAACAAGTAGTCCTGAATGCAAGACAAAGGGTGGAGGCCGTAGGCGAATCTGGATCAAATTATTGTGCAGATAAAATAATAATTGGCCGAGATAAAACATTAAAATTATTTGATTTTGATGAGGCAATTAATAATTTTACATTAACAAACCAAGAACCAAATGTATTTGTAGGTCTAAAGGTATTTAAAGTGTATTTACTGAGTTTTTAGTCCCTCCTGGGACGTTACGCTTTTTATATGCAAATAAAATACTATGCAAATAGCCGGTGACGTCATCTAACGGCTTCTACGAAAGCCAGTTGCTACTTTTCTTAATAAGAAGTCGGCAACAAGTGAGTCATTGCGTTAACAAAATGGTAGGCAAAACCTTGAAATGTAGAATTGTTTAGTTATGTTCTCATAACGTTGTATTTTCAGAAAGATACTAAAGCTAGGCCACTAGAGGGTTACACTTTTCTGTCTTTTCAGTTTGGCGAGGAGGCCCCGCCCCCAATGAGCTGGTAATCAGGTTGGAAGGTACTTCCAGGCTCTTTTTACAGGTTACACCCCAAAAAACGCGTTAAGCATTTTTGTATTCGTCTAGTGTACGTCCTCCGTGTCAGATAAGCCGAAAGTGTGTACATGGACGTCTTTGTGGAGCCGCACCGACGCTAAGCTAATTGCTAAGATAACTGCTAGCCACTTAGCTAGCTAGCGTTGCGCGAGCTAATGGTCGCTAGCCGGCTAACTTCCAGCCAGCACCAGTATCTTCATTTGGACTTTATTCTTTTGACAACAAAACAAGCACAACCACCAGATGGAACCTCTGGATACGAATTAAAAGTTCCACTTGGACTAACCGATGACTTGAATGCCCCGCTTCCTTACCTCCTGAACGTTCCACTTCTTCCCTGGAGGATGACGTCACAGGTACCTCGTGCCTTTACTTGGAACAGTCAAAGAAACTTTTCACACCGTATTCACTGATAATGTTTCATCTTTACTTTTTGACTGTGAGTTTAAATTACTCTTCTCTCGCCTTTCCTGGTGTTATATTCCTGGTGTTATTTCATGGACACCTCACACAAATGTGAGGTGTCCAGGAAATGGACCAGAACTGGATAGGACCCTTGGACCAGGTGGAGACCACGTTTCACTCCTCAGATGACTACTTACAAAAGGGGTGTCCATAGTTTTTCCATCAAGGGAGCGGCAAACTTTTTGCACATTAAATACATTATGCTAAAGGTACTCAAAGCAAATCAATGTAATTTCTAATAATATACATCATTCATAATGAATATGTTTTTTTTTTTTTTTTACAATATGCAAAGGGCCGATGGAAAAAGTGAGAACATAAAAATGACCGCCCAGGCTACAAAGTGCTTACCGTTACTTAATTGCTATTTGCTTGTGGATGAGATGTCAAACTGTACTGCGAAACACAACAAAACAAAAAAAAACAATTGAAAAAAGTAATGTAAAAACGACACTGAAAAATGGTAAAGGTGCTCTATGGCTTTGTCTTTGTCAAAAAATATGATTTACCAAAAAAACAAGAAAAAAAACCCTGGAAAATTCAGCAGTAATTCTACATGGAAAAGCAAAATGTTAAGAGGAAAAAGTTGTAATTTCACGAAAATAGAGCCACATTCTGCAGAAAAAGTGTCATTTTAGTACCATAAAATTGAAATAATTTAGTTTATTATTATTATTATTATTGGGGTAGTTGTGTTGGGAAAAATGATAATATTATAGCAAAAAGTCTTAATATTAAAAGATGAAAACAGGAAGACTATTTAAATATTTGTCAAGCTGTTTAAAAAAAAGCAACAGCAGGAATGGAAAAATCGCAGACATTTTTTTGAGAATAAACTCAAAACATTAGAAAAAAAAATGGCATTGTATTTTTTTTGGTTTAGTTTTCCAACTGTCAACTTTCTTGTGAATTTCTTCTCATAATATTATCACTTTATTTCATTTTGACGTTACTCTTTTTTTTTTTTTAAATCTAAAAAATGAATGTTTCTCTATTATGACTTCAAAATTGAAGTCATATTTCAACAAGTGTAATATTTCAACTTTATGCTCCTAAAATTGTGACTTTTCTTCATGATATTACACAATTATTCTTATTATTTTAAGTATGTTTATTCTTATAAAATTAACGCTGAGTTTTCAAATTTTGCTGTTTTTGTTTTAAATTATATAAAAAATAAAGACTAACATTATTTTTCCTCATAGTTATGTCTTTTTCTCAGATTGTCCAACCTTTTTTAATTTTGACTTTATGATTGTATTTTTGTGTATTTTTAGTCTAAAAATAAATGATGTAATAATTATAATATATAAAAAATAATAATCTCTTTAGATTACAACTTTTTTCTCTTAACATTTTGACTTTATTCACATAAAATTACAACTTCAAAAAAAAAGTTTTCCACCTACGTCAGTTTTTGTCTCTTCTCGTGATACTGTATTATCACAATTTTTATTCAATTTACATTATTGTCATAACATTTTTTAAATTTCTTTCACAAATTACAATTTAAAAAAAAAATGTTTCTCATTTTATGACTTAAAAAAATCCTGGTCTTTTTTCTTTTAATATTTCAACTTAATGATCCTAAAATGAAATTATTTTTCCTCATAATATTACACCGTTATTCTCGTAAGTTTCTATTCTAGTAAAACTATTACTGACTTTTTAATGTTTGCTTTTTTTGGCGGTGGGCCGCCCACTGGACACCCCTGTCGTAGGCCATTTGTTGTTGTTTTTTAAATTTTTATCCTAAAGTGTTTATATTGCACAATCCTAATGCCAACTAAGGTTACCTGTGATAATTATTAATTCAAAATGAGTTCTGAGGAAATTTAGCGTAACGTTTACCAACCAAAAAATGGATGGAGTAATGTGTGAAAAGCCGAAGAAATCCATCTAACTTTCTGTTTCTGTCTTTAGCACATTTCCTATGTCTTTGTTCTTGTCAGTGTTGACCGAAGGTGAATTTTGGCGGGTTGGTCTGACTGTTTGCGTTATGGCTGCAAGAAACCGTCGCTCAGCGATGATTCTCTGTTTTCTCCTGACGGCGCGGTATCGTTTGACACGTCCGATCCTGTCGCTAATGGAATTTCTGAAGGGATTTGTGTGATGAGAGACAGTTAGCGAGACTGATGCACGGGGACAAAAGACAAGCAAACAAGGAATATTTTTCCTACACCTTTATGACAACACAAATGGTTGAAATAAACGTCGCACATTCGTAACAGGCAAATTAGAGAGCGGTGGAGCAAAGAGAAAATAATGGTTAGCAAACATCACCGAGCAGTGATGTTAGTCAAGCGATAAGAATGTAAGGCATCTGCAGAAATAGCGACTTCAAACATTGTGTTCCCTCTATTTATTAGCCTGTATATTTCTTCCCAAATGTAACAATATACATTTCTTTGTTTGCTTGCTTTTTATCTACACTATGTGACTAAAAGTACACATCACATATCCGTTTCCAGTGAAGACTAATCTGACTTGCACCTGATTTAAGGTCATGGGTCTGCGCTCTACTAAGTGCCATGGTGGTAGAATTCCGTCAAATTGTCACATGCATGGGCACAAGAGTGCAATATTGCTGTTTTGGACCATAGCGGATTGGAGCGCACCCTTCCGACATTTTAGCGTCGACCGTGATTCTAACGTACATAAGAACATTCTAAAACACGAACCGATCTTGTTCTTTATCCACCACGGTTGGACTTATTTGGAAAGTAGAATATTTCACACTCTTTGTTGTAGGTTACTACAGTGGAACCTTGGTCAGCATCGTCAATTCGTCCCAGAAGGTCCGACCCAACCAATTGTCTCGTAAGAAATCATGTAAATTGCATAATTCACCATAATGTAAATGCAAAGACAACATTTTTATTGAAAAACACGTTAACCGGGACGGGAGCTGACACAGGTTCCACTGTACTAGCTTAGCGTCGTGCTACATTCTGCTGCTACTCATTACATTGTATTTTGCACGTGGTACATTCTATTCCCATGTCAGATTAGCCAGCGCCGCCAACTTGTGATCACAAACAGAAGTGAGGAAACGAGCTTCGGACTTGATGTCGTTTAAGGAAAAAAACGAAGAACCTCCCAGATCCGTTTTCCAATTTTTGCGTTTCAGCAGCGCAACACAGTTTTGATTAGATGTCAGTTAAAAGCGTTTTAGCATCAGCCGCCCCGAATTGGCCCTCTGAATTTTGGCGTGCGTCCATTCCTGGGGGTTTAGCCAACGGACAGTTGGCGCCAACAGAGAGTCCGCAAAGCTAGCCGAAGAGCAGATCCCACTTCTGGAACGCCATCGGTATGAGTTCTGTGAAATATTTGTGTAAAAAAAGATCCCTTTCAGCTGGTTAGCGTGGTAAAAAAACAACGTGTAGTTTTGAAACAGGAGAGCAGTTATTTGTGATTGTCAGACAAGAAGATGGGAATCCTCAGCGTGTCAGCGAGATTGTAGCATGAAAGGAAAAGTACAAGAAAGAAGGCAAATAACAGTCGTATTTACTGCAAGATTTACATGTGGTGTAAGAAAATGCTCCTTTGAATTGTTGTAATTGTCTTTTTTTTTGTTTTTTTTGTTTCCTCAATTTTATTGTAACCTCCAAACAAAAATAATTTCTACAAAAAATATTCAAAGAATGCCATATATTGTCAATACTCGCTGGATGCTTTCACGGTCTTGCAGCTGTATATACTGTGTGAAGACAAGTGTGACGACAATCACTCATTCCCACGGCAACCACAATAGCGACTACACCGTCTATCCGTCGTAACCCGCTGGCTGTTATATAATATGTAGAGTCTCGGTGGGCACATTAAATATGTTGACTTAAGATATCTTTTCAACAAAAAAATGCACAGCAGAAATCCAATAGATGTCAAACCAAGTCTTGGGGTTTTGGGGAGAAGAAATGAAACCTGATTATTATTGTTATTATTATAATTATTATATAATGCGTAGGCCTCAGCAGCAGAATGTGTGGCGCCCTTCGCCTCCTCGGGGCTCGTCCTTTCACCGACGATGCCCGCCGGCCGTCACAGAGAGTGCAAGGAAAGCAAACCTGTCCTTGTGTGTGCAGCCAGTGAAAAAGTGGAGGTGTGTGTGTTTCTGATTTTTGGTTTGATGCATGTTGCTCCTGCTCAGGAATAAAGGGAACAGTGGTTGGTATGATTATATATATATATATATATATATATTATTTATATTTATATTTTTTAGCCTGCGCCTCCCCCCCCCCACAATTTCTTTTTAATGTTTGTCCATCTGGCACCTGAGCACACACTGGGTCAGTCCTGTGAACTGTGTGTGTGTGTGTGTGTGTGTGTGTGTGTGTGTGTGCTTGGTGTTTGTGAATGCTAGTGAGCTTTAGTGACTTCTGCCGTGCAAAGACTCTCGGGTATGTCCACGACTGGGATGGCACCCATCCCGCTCCGGGTCACCCCGACACACAAACACACACACGTAAACACAATCTTCCTGGTGTTGTCGTGGCTCAGTGGGGTGTTAGCGTGGCCAGCAGAGTGCAAAGCAGCAGGGCGACCGCCGAGGGGCGCAGAACTGAGGCGGCGTTGCAGTCCTTGCCTGCCTCGCAGCGCGACTGTTGGCACAGCACCCCCTTAAACTCAGAGGGACAGATGCACTTCTGGTTCTGGGCGCACGTCCCTCCGTTCTGGCACAGGAGCATCTCCTCGTCACAAACGTTTGCTGAGGGAAGGATGGCGGAGAGGAAGCAAAGAAGGATTAGATATTGATAGTACGGAAAATATGGAGACGGGACACAATGATTAGACGGATTACAATACCGGGGGACTCTGCCGGACAACTTTTCTGAGCTCACAGCAGTATCTCACAAAAACAAGTATACATACAGTAGCGTTGAAAATAACAGCAGTCCAATAATCATTTTATTTATTTTTGCTACATGGCAAACAAGTAGGTGCAGTAGATTCTCAGAAAACAAACAAGACCCAGCTGCTCTTAAGGCTGTGCAATTGGGCAATCATTTGAAAAGGATGTGTTAAAAATAAATAGCAGCATTGCGGTAAAATATACTTTGAAAGAGTTGTAAAATATAGCAGTGAAATAACAAATATGCCTTTTGTTTGTTTTGTAACAATCTACTGCACTTACTGGTAACTTGTTTGCCATGTAGCAATACAAATATACTAATAACAGTGATTCATCTGGTTAGTCACATTGGACTGCTATTATTTTGAACACCACTGCACAAAGACAGATTTATTTTTATTTCACTGCATGTCGTCTTGGGGTGGTGTCATCACACCAGCAAGCTAAACTAAGCTAACCCCACTAGCTTCCGTTCATTCCATCCATTCACAAGCTCACCACTTGCCCACCGGTGTTTATTTGCCATTTCAACATGTGTAGTTCGGGAGGGGGCGGTGTTAGTGTTTGCAATGACATTCCGCTGGGATTGAGCCGTCCGCCCGGGAACTGTTCACCCACACAACATATTGATAGCTGCGTCAATCTCAAAACTTTTGGCCAAGAATGTAAAAACATCAGATATGGAAGATGTGCAAGAAGTATGATGGTGGCAACAGATACAAGTGCACACAAGTAAGAATTGAGGCCAGAGAGAACAAAAAACACATGAAAGTGTTAAGATGAATTCTCCTGTCTTCACCTCAGGGACAGCAACACCTGCGTCTTTAAAAAAAAAAAAAATCTCTGGAACCCCATTTCTCTTTAGCCAGCACTTTCTCAGGGTTGAAACGACAATCTTAAACCCAGCATGTGCGGTGTCTCAATTTGGGGCACTTTCCTACTTACACTTAGTCTTGTGAGTGTGTAACTGTAGGCAGCCATGTGGTCCAGCCCTGCCCACACAAAGGCTTGAAATGACCGGTACTCCGGTACTAGTACAATTTTTGGCAAATTTTTTGGTAGCGCTCCCTCAATATCGCGGTTGTTGAAAAAATAATTAATCCATAAACAATCTGTGTTTTGTGGTTGACTCTGGGCTGGTCACTAGGTATCAGTAATGTTTTGAGACAGGACGTTAGATTACACCACCTTTCACATTCCGTGTGGAAGTGGTAATTTTTGGCTTCTTTGTCCTTATTCCTTACTCCGTTTGAATCACTTTCTTAGGTCTAGAATAAGTAAATTGTAGAGGTTAACTGGTTAGCTTGCTAGCTTTCAATGCTTGGGGCTGTTGACCGTTATGTCCCTGAAGTGATCCCGTAGCCTACTATAGGATATAAAAAAAGAATAATATCTACATATTTTTATACGACTCTAATAATGTTAAAACCCTTATTTAACCACAAAAATATTCCGTTTATTAATCATGAATCCTGCATTGCAGAAATTCACTTATTACAGTAACCAATTAAGCGTGATAAACAAGGGACGGCTGTATATCAAGACATCAGCCAACTGTTTGGATCTTCTATCATCTTCTATTGATAAAAAATTGCCACAACAAACTTGGTGTCTGAAGTGGATCCCTGGATCTACCCCCGGCCCAGCAATGGACAGTGACTGGCCCTCTGGATCTTTAAATGAGATCTGCCTCCTTCCCAATTCATTTTGGGTGGGAGGAAGTGCCCGAAAATGGGACTCTGACTGGCTGCCACGGGATTCTACCATTTCACCCCGAAGAAATAAGACCAGGGTTTTTGTTCGGGATAACAACGACAACTGAGATAGCCAGGGACCTAAATGTTTTTACTTCCTTAATTTAAAGTTTTCCGGAGATGTTACAGACCGGGTCCTGTTGTGTACGGTATTAAGTGTTGGGGAAGACGTTCCTGACCTGAAAAGTTGGAAACTAGATCGCCAAAATGGAGTCTGAAGATGTTGTCGCATCTTCCACCGGCACTGATTAAAGAAATGTGTCGGAAATACAGTAATGAATGTCTTGGTTGTTTGGAAATGATGGTTTGTAAATTTGGTTTTCCGAACATGGGAAGTTTAAGTGAACATCATTTACTGGCTTTACGAGAAAGGTCAAAGCTAAAGACAGGTCAAAACTGAAAGTGTGCAGAGCTGGACACGAGAGTCAAGCATTAAAACGGAAGAAGAAGAAGAAGTAGCTGGTAAATATTGTCAATACGTGCACAATGGCAGTTTTACGATTTTGTAAGAGTGGAAACTGTTCATGTCAATCATTGAGGATGCTCAGTGGGTTACTACAGTGTGGTCGCCTACCACCACGGCTTTCTAGTTAATGAGCTAACACTGTGACTAAAGATAACTGACTAACCACACGGTCCGTGTATTGCGCTCAATGAGAGCTGGGCGGGTGCAGGTGGAGGTTTAATGAGTGTTTGGGGAGGGTCTATGTGACTCCCTGCTGATGGCGGAGGAAAGTGATTCCCGGTAATGGGGTTAAGGTGTGACAGCGCCATCAATTTAAAGAGCAGCTGATGCCACTAATGAGCTACATGATCTGTTCCCCCCGGGGCAAAACAAACTGCACAAGCATTGTGGCGCGTTCCTGCAGACCTTTGGACGGGCTAAAGGTTCCTGGAAGGATGCGGCGTTTCCTCTGACATTTTGACACACACAAAAGTCTGGGACACTCACGGTAGCAGCCTTGCTTCCAGTAGTGTCCCGGCAGACAGTCATCACACTTGGCCCCGGCGGCGCCGTCTTTGCACTGGCAGAAGCCCGTGCCGTTGCAACGGTCGTGGACGGAACCCATCTGGTTGCAGTTGCACTCTGATGGAGAGACGGAGCGAGACAGACAGAGCGAGAGGTGTTCACGTGAGATGGAGTATTTGTATTCTGAAGCCTCACCTGCGCTTGTACAGTACCGTACACTGTATGTGCCATTCGCAAAGTCACTTTTTCTTTATCACTACGAGCAATCTAGCCGCCCTGTTCCCGATAGGTGGGAAAAACATACTGCATTGTTTTCATTAAAAACCCTCACGTTGTCACTTTTCGATGTGGAGGGGATACTGGGATACCATGATATATGTTGCTTAAAAAACATGCTCAAATACTGTATTTCCTGGAGCAGTGTATTTACTCTTCAGTGAGTACCTGGCATTTATTATGTATGTATAGAGTATGGTCGTATTAAATTGTTTATACATATAGTTTCATAATTTTGCAAATAATATATGTTACAGCATGTTGCCCAATGTGTTAATAAATTACATTTTTTATTGACCTGCAGCACTTTCTTAAAATATAAATTAACAAGAAAAAAACAAAAGCAAAACAGCAAAAATGGAAAAGTCTACAGTGATTTTACAAAAATAAAGTCAATAAAAGTCAATAATTAAGAGAAGAAAATTGCAATTTAATGAGAACAGGTGATTTTGCTAAAATGATTGCATTTTAGTAAGCAATTCGAAATGTTAAAGAAATGTTTTTTTATAGTCAAAAAAAGGGAAACAACCGAAACAACAAATAAAGAAAATAAAGAAAAAAAATTGGGGAAAAAGTCTCAGTAATAAGGTAAAAATATTATTGGAAGAAAGCCATAATCACGAGAAGAAAATGTACAGATAAAACATTTAGTTAAATATTTAAAAACATATTTTTTTAAAAGCAGAAGTGCAAAAAACTGCTAGAATTTAATGAGAATAAAGTGAAAATATTAGGTACAAGTATGCTTTAAAAGTATAATATTATGAGAAAAATAATCTTTTTTTGTAGCATAGAGCTGATTTTATTAAATGAAAAATATTAAGTCAATATTATGAGAAACAACAAAATAAAGTTGTCATTTTTGGAAAATGTGGTTGTGTTATAATGATTATATTATACCGACTATATATTATACCTACCAGTATATATGTTAATGTTATGGGAATAAAGTCAAAACATCATGGGAATAACATTGAAATAGTCCAAAAAGAAAATTAAAAAAAATTATTTGAGAAAAAAGTTGAGATGTTTGGAATATAAATAAATAAATAAATATATATATATATAT